>JAJKKK010000012.1:600000-959642 GCA_022432375.1 Nemania sp. FL0031 | reverse complement strand
TAATTTTAAAAGTATAAAATATTTAAATATTATACTAAACAAATATAAAGCTAAATATATATTATATTTTTAAGCTAAAACTTAAAACTTAATATTACTATTATTAAATTAATATTAATTTTGCTAAGTTTAAACTTTTAATGTTAAAATAATAATTATATAAGCTATAAAGTTTTTATAACATTTTTAAACTAAATTATAACAATATTTTTTAAGCTTTAATAAAAGTAGTTTATATTATATAAATTATATAAAATGTTTTATATTAAATAGCAATATTTTTGTTTGCAAAAGTTATAATATAAATATTGCAAAAAAAAATCTGCTAGCTTTTTATTAGCTAAATATATTATAAATACTATGTAAACATTTTTAGCTAAAAAAAATTAATATATTATATTTTTTTAAAAAATGTTTTTTAGCTTTTAAAGTTGTTTTTAGTTAAATTATTAAATTTATACTTAATTTTAAAACTAGCTATACTTTAAATTTATTATATAAAAAAATTACTAAATATATATTTATTTTTATTAATAATATATTTTTAGTAATAAATATTTTTTTTTAACTAATAAAAAATATTAAAAGCAAAATTAAAGTTATATAAATTAAATTTAACAAGTTATAAAAAAAAAAATTTATTATTATTTTTTAAGCTTTAAAAAACAGTTATAATTAAAGTATTATTATAACTTTAAACAAATAACTATTTATATTAAAATATTGCAAAAAATTAAACATTTTAAAAAATTTAAAGTATAATAAAAAAAATTATATTATAAGCTATTTTTAAAAGTATTATTATAGTGCTAAATGCTGCTATAAAAATAGCTAAATATTTTAAATATATTTTTTTTAATATAGGTTGCTTTTTAATATTTAATAAATTTAATAAACTTAATAAATTTATGTTTATATTTATATTTATATTTATACTTATATTTATACTTATATTAAATATATTTATATTTATATTATATATACTTATATTTATATTATATATACTTATATTATATATGCTTTTAAACTTTATAAATATTTTATTTATACTATTAATTTTTAAAATTTTACTAAAATGTAATAATACTATATGCTTAGTAAATAAAAAAGTTAAAAAGTTATTAATAAAAAAGTTAAACAATATTATAATTGCTAACTAGTTTATAACTTTTATTTAATAGTTTATTAATAATTATAATAACTTTAGTAAAAAAGTAAATATAGTTATAATATTAACATTTTTTAGCTTTTTTTTAGTTAATTAAAAACAAGCTATTATTATTAAAAAAATATAATTTATATAAGCAAATATTTAAAGTTAGCTATATATTTAAGTTATATTTAAAAACTTGTTTTTAAAAACTTAAAATTTAAACTATTTTATATTTATATTTATTAAAGTTTTTTTATATAAATAAAAAAAACTAGTAAATATTATAAAAAAATGTTTTATTAATTATAATAATACTAAAAAAAAAAACTTTAGTTTAAAAATATAAGTATTTATACTTTTATGTTTTATAAAAACTAATTAATAATATTTATAATAGTTAAATTGCTATTAAGCTTTATTAGTATAATAATTATACTGTAATTTATTTAGTATTTTTATTTTTTATATTTAATTAAATTGTTTATAATAATAATATATGTATTTTTTTTGCTTGTTTAATAAAATTTTTGTTTAATAAACTTAAGCAAATATATATTTTATTTTTAATTTATAAATTATAATAAACTGTTTTTAAACTATAAAACAATAAACTAACTAATAATTTTTAAATGTTTATATTATTATATAAAATAATAATATATAAATAATAACAGCTATTATTAAACAAAAAAAAAATATTATAACATTAAAAAATTTAAAGCATAATTATTTAATATAAATTATTTATAATATAATTTACTATAAACTTTAACAATTTAATATTTTTAATATATATTTAAATAAAAAAAAAACTATATAAAGTTTTATACTATAAAAAACAACTTAAACAATTTAATAACTAGATTTTTTAATAATTATAAACATTAATAAAAAAAGTTAATTAAAATTTTATTATTATAATTAAATAGTTTTATTTATATTTAAAAGTATTTTTTATAAAACTTATTAATATTAATTTAAATAATAAAACATTTAGCTTTATTAACTAGTATTTTAATTGCATTAAAACTAACAGCTATAAAACGTTTTATTTATATAGTATAATATAATATTTTAGCAATATTAATATTAATTAAGCTATTATTTATATTTAAAATAAAAATAATATAATAAAACTTATAAAATTTTTAAAATAAATAAACAAGTATTTTTTAAAATATATTAACAAAAATATTTTAAGCTAGCAAACATTAAAAAGTTATATAAAAACTAAGCTTTATAATAATTTTTTTATATTAAAAAATAAACTTATTAAAAAATAAAAAAAAAAAGTATATTTTATTACTACTAGTGTTTAAAAATATAAATATATACTAATATATTATAAATATAAAAATATTAAAATAAAAAAATGCTATTTTAAAATTTAATGCTAGTTTAAATAGCTTTAAGCTTTAATACTATATATTTTTATTAGCTAAAAAAATATTTTTTATATTAAATAAAACAGTTATAATTATAATTAGTTTAATAAAATAATAGTAATAACTTTTTAATATAATTATAATTTTTTGTTTATTTTTACTAAAGCTTAAACTTTATTGCTTATATACTATATTACTAATTATGCTATAAAGCTAAAAGTGCTAATATTTTAATAACTAATATTAATTATAATATATTTAAATATACTAAAAACTAACCTAAATTTTATAAATATTAAATAGTTTAATTTTATAGTTAAAAGCTTTATAATAAAAATTTTAAATAAAATTTTTTTTAAATAAAAGCTTTTTTTAATTAATATAATAAACTATATACTAAGCTATAATATATATTATTTTTTTAAAAATATTTAGCAGTAAGTTTATTTTTTATTTTTATACTAAAAAATTATATAAACATAGCTAAGTTTTAAATATTAAACAGCTTTTTTAAACAAAAAAATTTTATAGGTTTAGTTATAAAATAAGTTATATTTATTTAAACCTAAAAAAAAAATTAAGCTAATAATATTTTAAGCTTATAAAGCTAAAAAGCTTTAACTATAATATTTTTATTTATATAATTATATATTATATATTTAAATAGTATTAAAGCTAACTAAAAAATAGCTAGTAAAGTTTTGCTAGTTTAATAATACTTAAAAAAACAATTAATATTATTAATAAATTAAGCATTTTAATAAAATAGCAATTTTAGTATTTATTAGTATGTTATTATTTAATAAAAAAAATAATAAATTATATATATAATTTTAAATTATAAAGCTTAGCTTTTTTATACTATAAAATTATTTTATTATAAATTTTACTTTAAATTTAATATTACTATAAAAAAAGCTAAAAATATAATGTTTTAATAAACTATAGTTTATTTTTTTTAATTTTAATTTATTTTAAAAGTTAAAAAATAATACTAAGCATAATATATAGCAATAAAATATTAAAGTAAATTATAATTTAAATTTTAATTGCAAATTTATAAATAATAAAAACAAATTTTTTTATAAAAAAAAAGTAAAAAAAGCTAATAATTTTTTTTATTATAATATATTATTAATATTTACAAAAAGTTTATTAAAACAACTAAAATAGTTATATAAAACTAAAATTTTTATACTTATATAAATAGCAAAAATATTAAATTTAATTAATAAAACAATATATATTAAACATACTAATTATTTAAACTTAAAAAATTTAAAAATTTACCGAAATATATTATTTATAGTATATAAAAAAGCTTTAAAATAAATATATTAAATATTTAATATAATTAAATGTTTTATTAAAAAATAAAAAAGCAAAATTAATATATTAAATTATATAATACTATATAACTAAAGCAAAAAAAATAAATATAATTATAATAATATTAAAATAAATAGCTTTGCTATATTATATTATAATTTTAATAATAAATTATTTAAAATAAATAAAAATTTAATTGTTATATTTTAAATATTATAATTATTTTATTACAAATAGCTATATATTTTTATATAGCTTAATATTTTAATTAAAGTTAAAACTATATAATTTTAAGTTAATAACTAAATTGCAAAAAAATATAAGTTAAATTATAAATAATTAATTATAATAAACTTAATATTAAAATATTTAAATAAAATAAACTATTATTATAAAAACAGCAATAATATATTTAAAGTTAAAAATTAACTAAATATTATTATAAGCTTTTATTTTTAATTGCTATTTTATTTATTAAATAAAAATAATATAAAAAAAAGCTATATAATTTAAGCTTTAATATTAGTTTTAAACTTAAAAAAAAATAAAAGTATATATACTTAATAGCTATATTTAATTATATAAGTATAAATATTAATAATATTATTATTTATTATATATTAAAACTAATAATTTTAAAATTAATAGCTAGCAATAATAAATTTATAAAAAATAAAATATTTTTAAAAATAAAATGCTAAAATTAGCAAGTAACTAATATTTTAATTATTAATAAATATAATATAATGTTTGTTTTTAATTTATATAAAATAAATATATAACTTAAACAAGTATAAAAATAAAAAAACAATAATTTTAAAAAAATGTTTATTATTATATTATATAGTAATTTTTACTAGTTTAAACTTATAAAAAAAATATTAATATTATATTTTAATAAGCTAACTATAAAAAATAAATATTTTAAAACTAGCAATAATTTTTAATTAATTAATAATAAGCTATATAAAAATAAATATTATTTAAAATATTAACTATAGTTTTAATTTATAATTATTATAGTATTAAATAAGCAAATATAAACAACTAATAAAATATATGCTATATTATTTAAACGTTTATAAACAAGTAAGCAAATAAAAGCAAATATTAATATTTTAAATATAAAAATAATATATAATAGTAATATTATATTAAACAAAATATTTAAAGCAGTTATATTATTAAATAATATATAATATAAATTAAATATTTAAGCAGCTTTAAGTTTTGCTTAATTATATAAACAGCTATTATATATATTTTTATTTAAATATTTTTTAACTAAAAGCTATTTTAAAAAAACTGCTTTATAAGCAGCAAACTTAATTATAAACTTTAATATAGTTAAAATATTTACTTATTTGCTTGTTATAATAAATATACTAGTTGCTATAATAAATAATATATATTAAAAACTTAAAATAATTAATAGTATAAAATATATAGTTGTAAAATTTATGCTTAATTTTAATATTTATATATATAAAATAAACTTTAATATATTTATTATTATTAAACTACTATTAGCTTGCTTTTTATTTTTATTAATAACTAAAAATATTTAAGTTTATAATTTTTTATAAAAAATATTGCTAATTTTATTTAGTAAGCTTTATACTTTAAGTTTTTTTTTAAAATTTAAACCGTTTAATAAAAAAAAGTATTATTTAATTTTAATATTTATAATTATAAAATATAAAATATAAAGTTAAAATTATAAAAATATATTTTTAGTTTTAACTAAAAAATATAATAAAAAAACAAGCTTTATTAGTATATATATATAATTATTTTAATTAATTAGCTTTAATAGTTTTTATTTTTTTATATTTATAAAGCTAAATTATTATATATAACTATATTTTTTATTTTATATAAAAATAGCAATAAATAAAATAAAAAATTTAAATAAATTAATAATAAATAAATATAAAACTTAAATATTAGCTTTAATTTATATTTATTTATAATAAAGTTTTATTTATATATTAATATTAGTTAATATTTTTTTTAAATTAATAAAAAAAACTAAAATTTTTATTAAAATTTTTTTAAAAAGTTTAAATTAATAGCTATAAAATTTTTTATTAACTTTTAATAAGTTTAAAACAAAAACAATAAATAAAATTATATTAAATAATATAATTTAAATATTAATATTAATAATAAAGTTAAAAAAATAATTGTTATTAAATATTATTAATTATTTTAGTTTTTTTAGTTTTATTTATTTTAATATTGTTTTTTTATATTGTTATTTTTAGCATTTTTTAAAATATTAAAATTAATTTTAATTTTAAGCTTTATTTTTTTTTTAATATTTTAATTTTTATTAGCAATAAATATTTTTTTTTTAAAAATTAACTTAGCTAAAATTTTTTTAATTTTTTTAAAAGTTAAAAGTTTTATAATATTAAAGCAAAATTAATTTATTAATTAATATTAAATTTATAACTAAATTAGTTATTATTAAAAAAAATTTTTTTGTTTATATTATTATGTTTTTATTTATAATAATTATTATTTTTTTATTTTATTTTTTAATTTGTTTAAAAGCTAGCTATTAGCTTTTTATTTTTTAAAAGTATATTTTAATTTTTTAAAGATTTTTTATTTATAGTATTTTTTTTAGTATAAATTTTAATAAAAATAAATAAGCTATAGCTTAATAAAGCTATAATATATATATAAAAATAAAACTTATAAAAATATGTTTTTTTTATTTTATAATAGCAACTAACTTTAATAAAAGCTATATAATTTAATTATATAGCTTAACTATTTTAGTTATTTTAGCTTAGTTTTTTTAAGTTTTTTTAAGTTTTTTAAATTTTTTAAACTTTTTAATTTAATTTTAGCTATTAATTAAAATAATAAATTAATTAATTAATAAATTTGCTAATAAATTAATAAATAACTAAAAAAAAGTTTTTAATAATATAAATAATTATATAGTTAGCAGCAAAATAATAAATAAAGTAATAAGTAAAATAGTAAACAAAATAGCAAACAAATTAGTTAATAAGCTATTTTTTATTAAAATAAAAAATATTTTTAATACTTTAATATTTTAAGCAATAAAAAGTTTATAATTAGTAAAAAATTACTAAAATACTAAAATATTTAGTTATATATATAAGTTATTTTATAAATAAAAAATAATAAAAATAAAAAAAAATAAATAAGTATTAAAAAATAAGCTTTTTAAACAAAATTAAAAAAAAATAATATAAATAAAATATAAATAAATAAAAAAAAAAAAAATAAGTAAGCAAAAAAGTAAGCAAAAAAAAAAAATAAGTAAGTAAAAAAATAAACAAAAAAATAAGCTAGCAAATTAGCAAGCAAATTAGCTAGCAAGTTAATAAACAAGTTTTAGTAATATTAATAACTATATAATTTAGCTATATAATTTAATTATTTTAGCTATTTTATTTAGGTTTTTTTAAGTTTTTAAACTTTTTTTAATTTAGTTTTACTAGTTTTAGCTATATAATTTAGTTATTTTAGCTATTTTAGCATAGTTTTTTTAAGTTTTTTTAAGTTTTTTAAGTTTTTTAAACTTTTTTTATTTAGTTTTTTTAGCTTTAGTTATAAAATAAATTAGCTAGTAAATTTACTTGCAAATTAGCAAATAACTAAAAAAAAGTTTTTAGTAATATAAATAGCTATATAGTTAATAGCAAATTAACAAGCAAGTTAGCTAGCAAAATAGTAAGTAAACTAGTTTGCTAGTATATAAGTTAGTTAGTAAGTTAATTAGCTAATCGGCTAGCAAATAAGTTTACTAGCAAGTTAGCAAATAAAGCAAAAGAAAGTTTTTAGCTATATAGGTAGTAAACAAGTTAACAAATAGTTAATAGCTTTAGCGCTAAGCCTTTTTTCTAAATAAAAAAAAGGCATTTTTTAATTAAGCTATAATAATACTAGCGAAAAATTTATAAGTATAAATAACCCTTATTTTACTTATTTCGTAAACTTATTTGTTAGAAACAAAAGCAAATAAACAAGTAAGTAGGTTGCCGTTCTCATACCCTTTTATATATTGTACACCTACCCAGAGCGCTATATACGAACACCTTAAGTCGACCACTTTTAGGGGAAAGCGTTGATTAATAAGCGACACTTCGTTGGTAATTATATAAAAAGGGTTACTGCTAGTAACAGAAACTCGGCAGTTATTACTACGGCAAGAGTGAAAAACAAATAGCAAACCCGTGAAACATGAGAAAGCATTCGATTATAATACCTATGGATTACCGGTCACTTAATACTCCATAGAGATATTTCTCCGAACTTTGTTTGCAGGTCGGGCGATTTATATGCCGATGGTGGTACGAAGCAAATCAAGGAACTCAGTTTAATAGTGGATTGGATGTATTTAAGAGTGTGCGTAAGTACGGAGTATATGGCATGTTAGACTAGTATCAAGCGGTTAGTTAACTTGACTCCTGATGACAAATGGCTAGATTGGTGGGTCTCTAATAAAACGCTTTGCCGGAGGGCCACGCAATCTGGCGATTAGAGGAAAGGGTTGACATATGTAGACGGCAGGGATTAGTATTAAACAGAATTGGTTAAATATCCCGGCGCGCCTTATAGCAGAGTTAGAAATAATGTTTGGGCGGTCGCTCACAGGTCTCGCTGGTGGCTTTGCGTTCCTGACACCGTCGTGATGCGGTTCTACGCTCTTTTACCCGTGTTGGTTGCTGGCGGCACCTCGGCTACCCCCCTGCCCGTCGCATCGTCAGGGGTGCAACTATTCAACTTCTCGTCCTACATCGACATCGAAAACAGTTACTTGCGTTCAGAGACCCAGCTTCTTTTGACTACATTCGACGATGGCCGAATGTACCAGATCAACCCGCTTGCTGAGAACCCCCAGGCAGAACTAATCCTTAAGGCCCCGGGTGCCACGGCGCTGAATGGCGTGGTCAGGATAGGCGCCGACAAGTTCGCCTTTTCGGGCGGTGTCCGGGGCAACTTCATGTACACGAATGAGACGCTGTACACGGTAGACTTTGGCCATACAAATAGCAGCGGCGCCCCGACCGTTGCCATCGCGGCCACTCTGCCGGACGCCGTATTCCTAAATGGCATCTCGGCCCTTCCGGCATCACCTCACGTGGTTCTGCTCGCGGACTCGAATCTCGGCTGCCTGTGGCGCGTGGACACTACTACCGGCGCCGTAGACAAGGTCATCACGGACCCGGCGTTCGCAATCCCGGCGAACGTGACGACGCGTATCGGTATCAACGGGCTCAAGATTCGCGAGGGTTACGCCTACTTCACGAACACCGGCGCCGGCGTCTTCGGGCGTATCCCGATCACGGAGACGGGCGAGAGGGCCGGCGATGTCGAGATCATCCGCTCGGCTGCGGCGGGTATTAGCTGGGACGACTTTGAAATCGCCGCCGATGGTAATGCGTATATTGCGCAGGGTCCCGGTGCGGTGCTTCGCGTCACGCCCGATGGACAAGCCAGTTTCGCAGTTGGTTCGGCAAATAGCACGGCCTTGATTGGACCGACATCTATCTCGATCCCGCGACCTGGCAAGGCCTATGTCACCACACGAGGTGGTGTTGTTGGTAGTGGCACTTATCAGTACAGTGGGCAGGTGTTTGAGATCTCGATATGATCGTTCTCATTTCGGGAAGACGTACAACATAACGTGGCTGTACTAAACCGTGGATTTCTTGCATACTAGATCAGTACAACTAACTCTATGATGGTATTCGCGCTCGGCATCAATTAGCAAGAGAGCAAATCAAAGACCCAAACATGGAATTAAGGCCGTAGGTAGTGCAGAACAGACAGAGTATGCTAAGGATGTGAGCGAACATAGAGAGGAGAGAAGATCTTAGCTACCTATTTATACATGAACGAATTACAACATTCCGAGGCGCGACAAATAACGCTAATCTGGTCTGCCTGCCGTCGCCGTGAAGGCTCAGCTAGGGCTTCATAAGCCCGGCCGACCCTTGTCTACTGAATCCTATGGGCTCTTGGCCAGCCCTAACTACGGACCGTTCGTTCGGCGCCTAGACGAGCGGGCGAGCTACATACATCTTGGCCTACCTATGTGATGATAGAGCCACCTAATAAGGTTTCCTAGTATGGCATCGACCGTGTTTCTGTGCGTAATGACGAAGTTCGGTTAGCGTAATGGCAACGCGTCAGTTTCCGGTTCCACGGTGCATGCTGAAGATTGCGGGTTCGAGTCCCGTGCTGAACGGCGTATATTTATATTTTTCCACTGTGGGCAAGCGGTATATCCTTGGAATGCTAGTAACGATAAATGCAAAAGGCACTCAGTTATTAAGAGTCGGTTCTTCCATTGATAAACCTTCTAGCTTAGCTAACCCACGTTTGAGGTGAAAAGTTGGTAACAAATAATTACATATACACGCGAGTTAAACCGCTATAAATACTTACTTATACGACGTAGATTCGATTCCTTTTATTGATGCGTAATTGGGTGCGGCTTATACTTAAGTAGTAGTCGTTGGACGTTGGACCCGTTGCAAGTTCGCAAACTAAGGGAACTCCATACTCCATGATACAAAGATTCCTCGACATCAATAAAATCATGATAGGAATGTCCCAATCTCGCGATCTCTACGCGATTGGGTGGCCGTCACCCCTCTTCCAGGAAGCCTGTAGCTGATCCGATCGGCATGGCTGCGCGGGGCGCGGCACTGCCCCAAGTTAATGCAGTCAGCCTTGATCATCAGCTGAATACGCTAACCGACGCGTGATTCTTTCTTTTGCCTTGTTTACGCCGCAGTAATGCCTTGACTTGCCTAGCAGAGCCTCACCGAGGGATGAGGTGGCGGTCTAGCTTCGCATCTTGGTCTAGTACTAATACCGGGCCATTCGCAATGGGCGTCAATTCGCGGTGTGATGTTGCGAGAAAGAAATGGCAAACGAGACCTCAATCTTCTACCAGAATGTCTGGTGCGTCTACCCGCTTAGCGGGACGTACACCCGCCTCCAGCGCATCTTGTTCTACATCAGCATCGTGATCGCTTTCACGTTTCGATTCCACGAGTGGCTATCCACCGTAGCGATGGGCGGCGTCTTTGTGTACTCCTTCGTGGCCGCTGTACACGCGATACCTATGTCGGTACAGGCCTCGCTCGGCGCCGATGCTGACATTGTCGCGCTGTTCTCTATCGTCTTTACGAGTCTCTACTGCGCTATCATGGCCCGAATGTACTCGCCTCGCTTCATCGGCCTCAACTTTAATACTTTCTACAATTGTTGGATCTTTGGCTCAGTTACCGTAGTTGGGTTTCTCAGCGTCGGCC
This sequence comes from Nemania sp. FL0031, assembly GCA_022432375.1. Taxonomy (NCBI): domain Eukaryota; kingdom Fungi; phylum Ascomycota; class Sordariomycetes; order Xylariales; family Xylariaceae; genus Nemania; species Nemania sp. FL0031. The sequence continues at coordinate 948,462 of JAJKKK010000012.1, read as the reverse complement.
TCAACCGGTTCTATAACTTCATTTCGCATTATGTCGTGCAGCAGACATGTCCCAACATGACAGATTGCCCTAGTCCCTGCACCTCGCGACAGCCCAAAGTTCTCTTCAGGCAGGATAGCGGAGATACAGTCGCTGTTGTTTTGGATAGTTGGTGGCAGACGGTTAGCGATGGTACCAAGCCAGATCCGGCTGTAGGAGTGCCGAGCGTTCCTGGCCATACAAACGGATTCCATACAGCAATCACGGGCGGTATCGTCATCCAACTCATCATATTGTATCCACTGTTCATCCTTGGTCAGCGGAACCACCATCGACCGCCTCGCGTGGCACGCAATGACCTTTTCGAACGGCTACTGTCGCGCAGAGTGATGGCGAACTCGCAGTCCTCAACCCTAGAACGGGTAGCTTTCCACCTTGTATACTACTTATACTCTACTTGGAAGGTCATCCGTTTCTTCGTCCCGGAGTTCGAATATCCCATCCGGGCCCTCTGGGCATTGGGCCTTATAGACATCGAGAGCGTGCAGACCTGGATAGACGACAGGAGTCAATTCGAATCCGTGGATTCTAAGGAGCGCAGGAAATACGCAAGAAATATCGCACTAGTTTGGTATATACTATGCATGCTTGGCTATGTATCCGTGCCTGTTATGCTGCTTGTTCTCATCTTTAAATTCGAGTTGGACTGGTTCGACCGGATACCAGAATCAGAGGGCCCCGACGCAATCGGCCAATGGGGCCCCGTAGTCGGGTTGGCCGCTTCGTTAGGCCTAGCCGTCGTTGTCCGTCAAATCTCAGCCACGCCCTCGGAGAACGGGTATATTGAGGTTGCGGCGGACGATACCGATCCGTTCGCTTTTGGGGGCAGCCAGGCGGGAGCAGAGTGGTACTGGAAATACAGAGTAATTGCTGCACTCGTGAAAGAGCGAAACGACTTTAGGAGTTGGTGGCGTAACTCGACCCTCCCCCCGATAGAGCCGGTGCCAAGTGTGAGTGCGACTGTCGCCAGACCGGGAGACTCATCTGGAGACGGGATACAGCTTCTGCCTGCAGCAGTAAGGCCAGCCCAGGTCGATCATCAGGTCGATCAGGCTCAAGAGGCACAGAATTCGTCTAACATATCAGCTTAGCTAGAATCTATCAAGCCCTGTTCAGATTTGTTTTATACACAGCTACCATTAGGCCACCCGACCTCGTCTCTAGCTTTCTCCAAATACCTAGTGAGCAGGGATAAGGTCAATATTTATCATCATCTATATCTAAAGATTGGGTAAGATGGACCATCTCTACCAACAATCTATCCTTCCTGCCACATACCCCATACTCCACCCCTTAAATACCTCGTGCAATGCTGATCAGGTAGTACCTGTTTTGAAAAAGGTTGCCCCGAACTCTTGAATGTGGTCAGACCCATACCACCCATACACATATTTGAGTCTGAAGGTATCCGGATCATTGGACGGGCCGTTCTCGACGTGTCCGATATGAAAGTTATCTCCCGTCCTCGGGTCACCGGGACCTCCCATTGCACCCCCGGCAATCTTCTTGTCAGAACTCACCCAAAACCTAAGCGAGTCCATGTAATCGCCCATGTGTCCAGATACGTAGACGACAGACTCTCCCTCGCCGACCTCGAGGACCCTCTTCGATCCGCCATATCCTCCGCGGTGGCCGCTGCTCTTGCCTCCATACCAGATCTCGAAGCCGTCCACCGTGTCCCAGGCATTGATGACAATTTTAGTAATGGGCCCGTTCTTCTCCGCGAATTCGCGGTCATTGAAATGGACCATGTTGCCAGCATACCCCCTGCCCATGGTATCCGTAGTGACTGTCATGACGTCGCGGCTAACGGGTTTGTATTTACCCGCATTGTCAACGCCGAACTGGTCCCATAGCAAAGAGGGAGCCAGGAGATCGTCAATCTGCTGGCGGTAGACTGCATCAGCGTAGTCGCGCAGGTCTGTGTAGATCCTCTTGGACATGAGATCCGGGTCATATCGCAAGTCTCCGCCGTAACCATTATCCCAGTTAAGTTTAATATCCCACTTGTATTTTCGCTCCTTGTCGCCAACAGAGCGTGATTTGGCGTGACCGGCCGGACTTCTCCCATCGTCATGCCAAGGCGTCATGTAGATCCTGTCGTCTAGCCGCCACTCCAGGCACTTATCCTTGATCTTCTTGGCTGCGGCAGTATACTGCTGGATGGTCTGTTCCAGCTCTTTGCGGTGTGCCTCCTTCTCCGCGCCCGGGTTGTTAGGATATATCTTGTCCCATAGGAAGTATTGCTGACGGACGAAAGTGAGATGGAGGGTCGCCATGGGTACAAAGTATTGGAGTGTCTCCCATGGGGTCTCGTTGTCGAGGTAGTCTCGCTTCGTTAAAGTGAACCAGTCGAGAATGAAGTTAAACTTCTGGCCCTTCTGATCGATGCCGTAGGGTACTTCGTCATACTTTCGGATTAGTTCGTACAAAGACTCAGTCTTCCGCGCCAGCTCTTTGACTTTGTCTTGAGCAATAAGACCTAGCACTATCTTTTCAACTCCCTTACTAATCTGATCCCATCGAAGCTGGGGCTTATCCTTGTCTGGCCACAAGAAGCCGACGAGGCCGCTGAGGATACCACCCACTTCGGGCACCAGACCAAGGCCCTTTGACACAAGGGCTTTGAAGATTCCGTTGTAGTCAAGAGTGTCCAGCCACTCCGCTGGTGTCAACTGATGCGCTGGGAAACCTGATCGTGTAGGTACTACAACATTGGGATTCAGATTGCCAGAAGATTTACTTGACCAAAGCTGCTGGCCGTCCTTGCTCAGTACGCGAGCATTCCCGTCATCCTCGACAACAAGGTATGCCCCCTCGTGTCCTTTAGTATCACTTTCCCAAGTCGTTTTCCCATCGCTGGTTAGGCATAGATTTCCATCTCTCTGCATAAACAGGTGGTCTCCTAGAGGTGAACCCGGAGGCGACCACAGAAGATTGGAGGAATATTTGAAATCCTGGGTGAATCCCAGGGTCTTTGTAGCTCCAAGTGAGAGCACACAATCTCCATGCATCGAGGTCACGTTGTTGCGTACGCCTACAGCGTTAATGAAAGATATAGCAGAGCCTGATTCGAGGTGGTTGGGCCGCCCCTTGGACAGGATTTCTTCGATATCAGAGGGTAACCCCGCTGTGCTGGTAACTTGAAGTTGGTTAGTACAAACACTCTAGACACGTATTCTCTCGGAAATTAAATACTCACGGGCTTGTGCCGAATCCATAACTGTAGCCGAAGTCGTGTAACAGCCCCTCTATGCTTCTCTAAACATAAGTCTTCACCTTGATCGAATACAAGAGAATGAAAAGACTTTGATACTCGGAGAACTTGGGGGCAAGTGATCATTAGGGTTGTTCTATTCTAGATATTTATAATATTCCCACAGCGTGCCAGAGCAGATACTCCTTCCTGGAAATGGGAAACATTCGTCACACCGCATACGCGAGTCTTTGAATTTCCACATGAAAACAACACAAGTGCCAAAGTGAGGAGATTCTGGCTAGAATCATTGCCCAATTGCGAACACGCAGGGGTTGTCACACGGGTATTGCATCATGCAAGCCTTCAATCTATCACGTACTGGCGTCGGCGACCAAACCATGATAACTACTGTCTTTAATCCCTATGCGGTTGAGTGAGATCGATCGACAGCAGATCGGGCGCCAAGGGCTCTCACGCGCGGCCACCTCAGTGCCCGATCCAAGCTGAATTCTAATAGTTTCTTTAGATCGGAGTGATCCGAGGCTATCCGAAGCGGAAAATAACAGAACTAGAGCACGTATGTATACCTTGATGTCACGTTTGACGCTTCGAGATGATCCCACCTCAATATGAAGGTTGAACTAGTTGGGCATGAGCTGAGCTGTGGAGAAGCACCCAGTTATAGGCCAAATATGGATGCGTAGTATCCTAATATTGACACTAGCCATTCAATCTTAGCCTAGTAGGTATGTAAAAGTAAGGATCCATGTAAGAGCAGAAGTAAGAGGATGTTTGTGATCTCCGGAATAATTCTGCGTTTCTCTAGCCACACTATCCAACTCTCTATCTAATCCCAAATCTGCCCACTGATCTAACTAGCCACAACCCGGCCGCATTAATATCCTCGCTATACCCGGTGTGGAGGAATAGCTCTTCTACCTAGTCTAACAATCCCCAAGATAGAATATCACGAGTGAGATCTCATAGAGCGCTGACGGTTCCGGCTTAACATGCTACTCGAGAGGTAGCTCCTAGTTCTCCCCTAATCAAAATGGTCGGTTTAGGATGTTAGTTGCTTATAGTCGCTTAATCGATAGGATACCCATCACGTGTTTGAAACTTGAAACCGGCCTTAGTTTTCATTACTGGGTACTTACTTAAACATTGTTTCACAAACCCCGCGTCGGCGCGCTTAGCCCCTCTAAATTTAGTACCTAATGAAGTGTTCGGTACAAATATCCGCGCTATTGAATCTACAAACACTTCGCCGCCCTAGTGTCTTTCACAGAATGTTCTCTTGCGGTTGCGGACGATCTTTCAAATCAGAGTCAGCTCTTGCGCACCATCATGCTGCGAAACAGAAGGCTCATGCCGGCTCTGCCTGTCGGGCCCCTTCGGCGCCTAAAAGCACCAAGCTTGCTAAAGCCAACACCAGCACGCCACCGTTTCCTCACGCGCCCAAAGATGTATGGATGTGGAGGGGGACCCAAACGTTTAACGCTATCCACGTACTTTCTGAGTCGACTTTAGATCCCTGTACTGCAATGGTATCCAGCGAGACCGCTTGCGAATTGATCTGCAGCTACAGCTGGCAGGACTCTAAGCACGCAGCTGTTAAAATACCTGGTACTATTCGCCTCTGCACATCCTCCTATTCCACATTCGCTTACTAAGTCCTAATACTAGGATTCGCACCAATCTGGCAGCATCACCCTCTGCCCGTAACACTCCCAGCAGATAAGGGTACCTATTTCATCGACCAAAGCGCAGCGCGAGTTCCGCGATACCCTTTTGAGCCAGTATTCAGAGCAGCCGTAGCTATGAATCCCACTATCAATTTCGCTGATGTCGACGTTGTAATCAACCGAAATAGTCTCAGGAAGTTTCTCGACTTCTGCGGCGGCACTGTCCGGGATAGCTTTCGTGTCAATTTGGCGATAGTCAATGACACACTGTTTATCGAGCGCCACGAGAAAAATGCACGCGAGCTTATTAGAGGTAGGCAGCTGAATGGTTGGGGTCATAATTTCGAGAAGACGTTCACGAAATTACCGAAAGGGCTCGAGCACAGTACCCAGTACCACCGTGTCATAAGGTATCCACTCGGAGATTTGAATTGTGTAGTTCGTTTCGAAGTCGATGCGTGTTACCAAGAGGATAATAGCGGCGAGGAACAAATTGCCGCAGATGACATACATGGCGGTCTCGCCCTCGACATTGGCAAGCTATCTATCGGAGGGGACTCGGGAAGCAATAAAGTCGCGCTAGGACAACACTGCGGCGTTAAGGAAGAATTGAAGGTTATGCCCCAATTCACAGTAGCAGAAATCAAGACCAGCTCAAAAGACCATTTAACGCGTAGTGTTCTACCACAGCTCTGGTTCGGCCGAACGCCGTGGCTCATAATCGGCCATCACGTTAACGGGACATTTGACAAGGTCAACATCAAGAATGCCGAAGCCGAGTTCGCAGCATGGGAGACTCAACATCAGAACAAGCTGCAGAAGTTGGTATCACTTATATCCCAACTCAGAGAATTAGTCAAGAAAAATGGTTTCAAGCGTTGCATAGCAACTTGTGAAAAGCGCACGCGGCCTCGAGAACTCAAGATCTTTGCGTCAACTCGCGAAGATGGAGCTCTCCCGGCCGATTTGATTCGGAAATTCTGGCATGCTGCTAAAAGTGAATAGTACGCTGCTTAACTTGTAGGATAAAATAAGCACTGAGCATAACTGAAAATACCTAGTCGAGATTATTGGGAAATGGCCAAACTTAGTCAAGGAGCTAGCTAACTATCATTTATAATAGCTATGAATTGTGTCGACTATCGTTTATAAACATCACGCGATAAAACCTGCATAGGATGTTAGGATAAACTACAGCTTAGACTATCGTCCCGTATATAACGGCAACAAATCACCAAAAGTTTAACGTAGTTGTTGATATTCTTTATTTGCACAGGCTTCACTCCAAACCTCCAGTTCAAGTGGCACCATGCTGAATGGGTAGCCCGTTTCTTTTATACTATTATTGTTCCCGTATCTTGGTAGTGCTCATACTCCGGAATCCAAACAAGATGTTGTGATAATTTGAGATGTACTATACCAACTCTCATCCTCTCAGCCCCCAATACTCTCATACAGGATGCTATATAGCTACGTTGCCAATACAATTACTAGCTATAGTTGAGAAGGACTTCTACAATGTATTTCAATATAGCCTTGGAGCGTAGGGCCGAGTGCTAGCTCCTAGGATGCAAGAAGGGCTTATGTAATTATTAAGTAACGTAACAATAGACCACTTACCGTATTGGTAGAGCTCCCTACCCAGGTCCCATAGTGTATAGCTAGCCCTTCACACATTGTCTTAACAATATCATTCCTTTCCTCGTGATACTTAGTTATATTCGCTATTCCTTATTTGATCCCATTTTCGCGTGGTGTGTGATACCTATGCCTTGCGCGCTTCTTCCGACTGTTTGCTGGTTCTTATTGCCATCTAGCTGCGAATAATAGCTCACTTCAAGTAATTCTCTAGGATCTCCATCTCTCTTTGTCCAGAAGATTCTAGCAAGTTTGAACTCGTAAAATCTAGTCTATTTACTTCCAGGGATAGTCTTCCTGAAACAGCGCCAATGGCCGAATGACCTAGCCTCCTCCAATAGCCTTACTGCGACTACAAAAAATCTTAACTGGTCCGAGGAAGGCCTCTGATATAGGATTCTTGTTACCAGGGTGTAGCGCATAGACTTCTCCCAAGTTGGGTGCTCGGAACTCTGACACCTAGCTACCTGACATAGGGGTGATGCTAAGGTTCGGTGCACTCGTCGATTTCGCTCTAAAAATATGTCAGCGCCTACACTAGAATAAATACTAAGGATTTAGAGCTAGTTTACATCTGATAGGCCCCGTGGGGCCTCGATATTGTAGTGATTATGCATAATCTATAGAATTATTAGAAGGCAGAAAGGTATGCTTAAATTAATGATTCTCTGACGTAAATCTTAGCGCCGCCCCGGCCAAATATCGAGTCTACCTTCGCCTTTATCTTTTTTGGATTAATGTTGCCAACCGGAAAAGTCTCGTGATACAACGGCTCCTTCGTTAATTGTAATTGGGGATTCGATGGGGTCTCGGTCTCTTGTAGCTGGGAACGCAACGGCTGCTGGATCACTTGTGATAGTGACGAAAACCAAAGCCATGCTCTACCAATCACTCGGTAGTACAATATGTCAATAATACTACGTAGAGATGGGATTTGCATATTAGATAACGAAGAGAAAAGGGAGGTATTTTGATACTGATTTGAATTTGGACGGATGACAGTAGATAGAGCAGAGTACACTCTAAGTCGCAAACTTAGTTGATGAGAACTATTGACAAAATCATCGGTTCGAGTCGTCTTTATAAACAGACTTGAACCAATAAGGATAAGTAAAAGGGATAGCTAGGCGTTTTTACACTTTATGATGTGAGATAATCCACTAGCGGAATAAAACAATAGTAAACAATAACATGATTGGATGATCGATAACAACATTCACTCTGACTTACGCCACCATGGTCACAATAGCGCCACTCAGCCCAGGGCTATCATATTCTCACTCTTTCCACATGAATCTATCACAAAGCCTTGCCGTATAAGCTACAGTGCGGTCAATGTGACTGGCCTTAAAACCTCCCCGAATCAAGGTATAGGTAGGGCTATTCTCCCACATAATTGTGGCGTGTTTTATGTGCACACGCCTTACAGGTTTAATATACATAGGCTAAAGGAGTCCGACATCCTATGACGCCAAACCCCCTAACTACTAAGACTACTGAAACGACTCAGGTTAACCTGGCCGTACTCTAGAGGCCTGACCAGCGTCATTCTTTTAGCCATCTAGAGATTTTCACATAGGAAAGAGGTCAGAAAAGTCAGGAAAAAGGAGTGTGTATATTAAGAGTGATTAGTGAGCCTCCAGCTGGAATCAAGGCTAGGGGCTGGGCTATTTATACAGGAAATCATCGAAATTTCAGCTGGATCCTCCTTATGTAATCGACCTGACCCCTGGTCAGATCACCCGCCCTGTCTCACTACCCCCTCTTTCGTATTTATTTGTTTATTGATTTAAGGCGAATAAATCTGCAGTGGTATTATATAAGGGCGAGGGAGGGCTATAAAGTCGATAGCACCAGTCTACAGAACACTGTCAGTTATACGCTCATCTTGAATCGGTAATTTTAGAAACAACCCTAGTAGGAAGAAATAGAGACTTGGAGGTTAGCCTCCTCCTTCACTTCATCATTCGCGCCCATCATAATCCACATTCTTTCAAATTTAAGCAAATATCAAAATCTTTGCTCTTTATCTTCTCGTTCCCTTCGCCGAGCAATATGAGGTCGTCGCGTCCCCAGACTATTTCGACTAGAAACATTGATGCAGCAAAGCTTGCGCAGAAGCTGAGGTCAACGTTCGACCCTGCCAGTGTCGAAGTTATCGTTAGAGAACCCACCCTACATGCCTAGCAGGCTTCCTGCTAATGATTGTGTAGATGATTCATGACAAGTACAATATCTGGGCCCCGCGTCATCTATCGGCGGTAAATCACACTCGATTCCTAGTGTTTATAGTGCTGACCCTGACATATATTTTTAGAGCGAAATTGAAGAGTGTAAGGGCCAGCCGCCCTCAGTCTAGACCCCGGGGGCTGGCCCTGAATCCTGGGGCCCCATGTCACAACAGTCAACTATTCTTCAAGAAGGACAACAATTCGACGAGTGCGAGCGGATGGTCAATTGAACACTTGCTAGTACCGTGGTTGGTAGGTATTACATACAAAGGATGTACATCAATGGTATTCAAGAGATACAAGCAAGTAGTTGGAGAATTACCTTAAACCCCTGAAAATAAAACATCTGTATCTCACGCTAGCTTTTATCCTATTCTGTGATATTTCTGAGAAGCCTTTGAGTGTATGCCATAGGCAGTGTAGTAAAACTAGCTTTGGGATTTAACCCTTAAGAAAACATCTTAACGAGAGCTTTGAGATTTTACCTATCCTAACCCTAACATCGACTACATTCTTGCCAAAGATAATCGGGCACTATCTAAAGAACTTGGTAAGCAGCTGCACCCCCCTTCTCTCTTCGCCCTCCTCTCCCTTTAATGTTTATTTACTTCACTCTAGTCATAGGCATGAGTTCATTTTGCTAATAAGTACCATTAGTGAGTTAAATAAGCTACAATAACTTCAGTACTATGCAGGCTATGTTAAACAAACCCAGGAACTACCTAGGCTTAGACAACATTCGAACCAGAATCCAAGTAATATTTTTTCGAAACTAATCCCCGCCAAGCTTCTTAGCAGCAGCAGCCCAGACTAGGTATTGCGAGCTTCATATTCCAACAAGCTAGATGGATAGATAGATTGTGTTTAACGCCATGAAAGATGCAATATTCTCAGAGAAAGCAGTGCTCCCAAGACTCCTAGTGGCCATCAGGCCTGGTACGCTGCAGTACAAATACATATACAAATACTGATACCATTCTCATACCTCAATTAAGGGCTTGCCATTTCATGACTCCGTGTCCACTCTTTTTAGGACTGCCGTGCCTTGTGCGCTTAGCGACAGTATATCCCAGTAAGCGGGAGATCTATTTGCCCAGTTATTTATAGGTCAGCTAAGCACGATCGATGAAATTAAGCGTATATCCACAACAACAGATGAGGAAGTGGGCTGCGAACTTCTAGCTAGCTCCCACACAGCACCTAATTGCTTTGAACTACTAATAAGAGGAGAAAAGATGGCGCTTCGGAACGATTTCTTCCCAACCCCCACGCTAACCGCCGTTATCACATCTCTGCCGACAGCTCAGTTCATCCAGGGCCAGGATGCGTTGACCATGAGGACCATTGGGTTGTGGTAACAAGCTGTCTTGCATTCGCGCTTGGCGAAGCCTATAATCTATCTATCCCCTTCTCCGGACTAGCTAACGTGCCGTGCTATAAGCATTCCTTTACCCTCGGTCTATTAGGTAAGGGGCGAACAGGCTATAGATCATGAGATTGATGAGAATGATAGCAAGTCTGTCACGGAACAGAACTGCAACGCCATACCACAACACTACCAAAAGTAGAACGTTGTCAAGGCGGGACCTTGGCCGTTTGCAGTTACTTATATAGGAACCGTTACAAAGTCAGAAACAACGATTAATTTAAGCTAAATGAGTGACTAGAACAGTGCGTTAACAGACATAAAGAGAAAAACAAACACCTATCTAACGCACCAACGCGACAAGTCAACAGAGGTCGTCTCAACATTACAATCTGAAACACTTGACACGAATGCCCCTACCAATTCATTGATGCGGTGCAGCACTTCACCGATTTCGACTCCAAGAAAATTCAGATTGTTCATGTTTACTCTCTTTTTTCCGCTTCCGAGACTTTAACCCACATATCCTTCTCGATGAAAACACTGTAACTCCGAGATTTCCACGGATCTGTCGGGCGTGCCACTTGGAAATCAAAAGCACGGAGTAGCTGAACAGTCGAGTTAGCGAAATCGTAGTGTTTCTAGGCAATACACGAGCTTACTTCAAAGTACACTTTGTTTAGTTCCATGAATGCTATTGGCTTTCCCGAGCACTGGAATCTGCCGTAGCCAAACCCGAGTTCCACTAGTCTTTCCATCTCCGTCCTTTTCCGCTCATCGGCTTCAGTGAAGCGCTCCGGGCGGAAAATAGCGGCGTCCTCGCCAAAGTTGGTAGTTGACGAGAAGAGGGAAGCTGTGTTCATTCCGATCGCCGTACCACCCGGGATGAATTTCCCGTGCATCATATCGCCTTCCGGCGGAACTGACTTGGGATAGAGGCCAGGAGCCGGTGGCCGCATTCGGAGACCCTCGTATACAACAGCCTATAGTATATTAGCTACCAACCAACAAGTGCCCTCACAAACGCACCTGGAGATACGAAAGTCGCTTTGCCTCTTCAAATTTAATCGGATTAGCGACCTGGCTGTTAATCACAGCGTCACGTATTTCTTGCTTGAGCTTAGTGTAGACCCGGGGGCAAGTCATAATATGGAGCATGGTAATACGTAGGGCCGAGGCAGTTGTATCGGAGCCTGCGATAATCCTAGATCACTAGGAGTTAGTTATCACCATCTCGAGTATTATTTAAGGGAATCTTGGAAGTTTCTAGCATAGGTTTCATCAAAAGCGCTAGCCTCCGCTCTAGAAACCCCTAAAACAGGAAATAGAAGAGTCCTGAGAAATACTCACATGAAGAGACCCTCGATCTCAGCACGATCTTGTGTTAGGCCGTTACGAATCCACGAGCCCTATGAGCTTGTTAGAAAATATTCCCATCGTTGGAAACTCCTAACAATCTTACTAGCAGATCTCGCTGAGGTTTGGCATCTGGGAAGTATCTCTTGCTGACATACTCTCTTGCGACTCTAGGGGCGTAATGAGCAAAGGGCTACATTCGGCTGGTGTGTATTACCTACCCCATGAGCTTTCCCATGCCTTTTGGATCTGCCACCGATGGGCCGAACAATCTCAAAAACAATGGAGACAGTATGATATTTCGTACGAGAGGGACGTCAACCGTCATCGCAAGCTTTGGCCAATATTCGCGTGCTTCCTTTATGAAACTATACAGGTCTTTGTTGGCTTTGAGGTATCCATATTCTTGACCAAACGCCACTTTCGTGATCACATCCATAGTGAGGTAGCTCATCAGAGATGCAAAGTCGATAAGACCGCTTGAGGCATCCTCTGCATCATTCGACAACTGTCGCCTGATATTATCAATCAGTCCTTTTATTTGCTCGTCGACGCCAGGCTCGAGAAGTGGAATCTCACGCCCACCAAACGTAGCCCCTAATTGTGCCTTTATCTTGTCGTGTGCAGGAACATCCAAAGTGCCGAACATGGCCTCGTGATAGGGGTTGAACCTAGCCCCTAAATACCACGAGTCCTTGCCGTAAGGGCTTCTAACAGCGGCGGCTCGTCTCAAAATCTCCGGATCATTCGTTGTCAGCTCATTTGGACCAACGCGCACGAGCGGACCATATTCCGTGCAGATATCTCGGTAGACATAATACTGTCGGCCCCCCTGCGCAGCTCGAGCCAGCCATAAGTATGAGAATTTTGCGAGAAACGGGCCTGGAATATGTCGCAGCCTATACCAAGCAATGGAAGATGACGCTAGGTACCATATAAAAAAGCCCCCTAGAGTCAACAGAACAACATCTGCCGCCGATAACGTCTCCGTCAATAACGACATGATTGTTGATTCTTCCCCGCCCTGGCACTTGGAGGAGGTAACAGATCGTCCGGGCAATAGGCTTAGAGGGGATGGCCAATTTTTAAATATACCAGTGTCTGAACGAGTTACGTGAATGATCGCCATCAGTAAACTGCTACTCCCCACTCGCACTCCCGTTTCCCTGCATTGCGGGCAAAAAAACCATTGGTAGTAGCCCCACGGCTGCATGGTTTCCCTACGTCACCTACCCAAGTAAATACAGGGCGTGAACAGAGCAGATCAAGAAGAAACCGAATGCGATCAGTGTCCTGATTGGGTTTTCCGTATCATGGTCAACCTCCGCGTATATCAGCATAGCAAACTTGGTGGCGCTATTAGATAATGAAAACAGAAACACGGATGTGTTATATGGGATTCTGTTATTTTCGATTCTCGAAATTGTTAGTCATATAGCTCCTGTACCACTCGTTAGACGTTCGTATGTGACCTTAACGACCTCGGTTCATCCACAAATTCTAGTCTGTTGCTAATAAGACTCAGTTTCCCATTGAAATTGGTTACTTATAGACTAGGTAGCATGTTCTTTGATCATGAATGGTGCCGAGCTTGAGTATACAATTGTGACATAAAAGCATTAATATGACAACTAGGTTTAAGAAAGGGATATGATAAGGAATAAATGGACTGTATAATCTAATAATCTATAAGAAATTTCTCTAGTCGAAAAAGGAATGAATGCTAACAAATACAATATCAAGGAATGTCCGTTATGCTAGCTCCAGGCCAAAATTTTAGACGTCGACAAACTCCCCAACATTAAGTCAAGTAATATCCAGCACAAGTGCCCCTAACTCAACAGCCCAATCGTCTACCACCAAGCAACACTGATTCCGTTGGGGACATGGACGCCATCGTAGGCGAAGTCCTGGTGAACAACGTTGACATCGAACTCGCCAACAGCAGCAGCCTCCCAGTGAAGGGTGTTCCCAGCGGGACAGGGGAAGGAGTCAACCGTGGGAGTGAAGTCTTGGCGCTTGAAGTCGTAGTTGCCCGTAGTTGGGTTGAAGACGATGCGCGCGATCTGCTGGTCGCGCAGGTTGCCCTGAGTCAACGAGGCGAGGTCGGTGAACGTGTTCTTGAAGATGTCCAGGGACTTTGTGCCCTGGATGTTCTCGGTGCCCAAGGCGTGGAACACGAGCCCACAGGTACGCCCTGCTGCTGCAGCTGGGATAGGGATGTCGTACAGCGTCGACGTCTCTGTTGTCCCACTACGCTGGGTGGAAGTGCTCCACGCTTGCGTGTTCAGGTTGGTTTTCACGTCGTGGACCTTCAAAATACTTGGGACGGCATAACCTGATGTAGCCGTCGGGGCGGCAACCGAGAGAGTTGCGGAGAGGAGGGTGAGGGCAGCAGTGGTGTACTTCATTTTGATTTGAGGTTTTGTGAAATATGATGGTGATGACTCTAAGGAAGTATGAGTTGATTAGATTGATTCTTTTGGATTGATGATGTTGCTCTATGTGTCTTGGAGTTGATGGAACGGAATCACCTCTAGATCTCAAGGAGGCATGCCCTTATATACACAACCAGACTCAAGTCCCGAATCGCAATCTCGTAATAATGAACCGGCGACCTCCTACAAGACGATCGAGTCGGAGTCTATTTTTGCCACGATGTAAGCTTCGCCTCGTTGTCGTGTTAGATACACCGCAGCCTTAAGCTGCTGACATCGAGTCTCGAGTACATAACAGATTTCGGTTATTGGTCTGTCTCTGATAGCAAGAGCTGATATTCGGGTGTCTGATGCTGTGACAGTGCCACCACATATACCACACATATCGCGGGACTTCTATATAATCTGCCCGATTTTAGGTAAGCAATATGCTATCACGCGACCATGGGCTGACGGGCAAGCCTTCCCGTCTACCACACCTTCAGCAATACCTCGTATAGCATATCTTGGCTATTCTAGCTAGAAATAAGACGTAAATACAATATGTCTTTACACTTGATTTATTAAATACATATTATTCATATGTGCGAATAACTGAGTATTCAGCAAGGGTATTAGTTGATAGCAGGTCCAATTGAGCTTCGGAGGTGCATATTCGAGGCGTCAGCTGAAGAATCATAAAAACTATACTAACAATATCGGTTATAAGTCCCAGGTATATGGCTTTCATGAAAACGTCAGTTCGAGTTAAATGGGAACCGTATCATCATTCACATAGTAGTAAAGTTTATGGGCTCGTCTTAGTGCGCTTTGAAAACCATTGTCTCTTCCTCTTACTAGCTGAGATATCGATCTTTATCTGCAAGGTCCTAGTTTCTTAAACGGAAAGACTGAATGCAAGAAACCGGCCGTAGTTGACATTCGCCGTTTCGAGTAAGATCTCGAGCCCAGTAGCAAGACATACATCGTCAGCCGCTAAGGCGGTGGGTATGCTGACCTCCACGGGCTCCGCTAGGATGTAGTTGGAAATGCTAGAATCAGCCCCCATGAGGCTGAGTATAGCATCGTTCAACAATTCATTCTTGCATACATTGTACGTCATCATTCGCCAGATGGAAGACCTCAGCAGTCTTACATAGCTCATACGTTTGTCTGCCGGAACGTTACATTCCCGGTAAGAACTTGACGTCTTCTGTCCCCTAATAGTGTGCCATCCGTAGCGCATTCTGGGGAAATCCTTGCAACCAAGATCGATGTGTGTACCTATTTTCGGCATTGGGAGTATAGTAGATCTAACTATTACACTTCAAGGCTATACGATGTCGATGGGAGCATAAACGTCCTAACGAACGCCCCCGCTGTCAGCGAAGTCTCCACCAATTACCATAGATGTTTAAGCCTTATGGCTTATGAACATGCTGTCTTGTCCAAGGTAGCCCGAATGATTATCTATGCAAAAATGTCTTAGCTCGCGTAATAGCCAGCCTCGATTGATGTATATCCGACCTATGGGGGAAAACCACTCATCGGCCAAATTCCGAAAGCTTTTGGGTTAAATACGTAGGTAAGGCGCAACACTCTAGGAATAAAAGTCCTTCGCGAGTAATGGAGTCGCTGCTAGAGACCTACCCGTGAGGCTGTGTGTACTCGTGTAAGACGAATGGGGATAACTATATACATGTGTATGAGGTCGTTCCAGACTACCCGCACTGCCTCGTTAAATCGACACATCTAGGTAGGACGAGGACGTAGTACACCGAGCGCTAGGCACTGATTTGACTCGGAGACGGGATGCCTCCGTACGGCTCCATAGTCTGTCAGCATGTGCTAGGCTAGTTCCCTCGAGCAGCCTTCACCGGGAAACTTGTGCAGTAGGCTCTTCGTTTCTAGTAAAACGTTGCACCGGTCGTTGGTTCCATGTGATGATGATATTGATCCTGTAGGCTACCTAAAATATCGCCCGACGCCTTGCATTAACAGAAAAGCTCCCAAACGCCCATTCACTTACGTGGATGATCCTAAATTAAAACCTCTAAAACACCGTTCGTAAAAAAGCTTTATGTAAGATGTACACTGGCACCAATTCCACGCCCCTGATACCATAAGGATTCCTTCCAATTTCCAAGGCGAGCATTAACATTAGCATGGGCATCTAGTTTAAGTTTTCCACCGATTGCCCTTCGGACAGCATCATATCCGACTGAGCCGAAAGACCACTCCACGGGTAGTCTAGGAGTCTCGGACTTTCCGGGAGGCGCTGCGAATGGGAGGTCGTAAAGTATTTGGCCAATTGGTTCAGTGTGATTGTACAAAGCGGTAGCATTTACAAAGTCTAGATATAGTGTATTGAACTGTAAAGGAGACACGAGTGTGAATGTGGCAGTTGATGATAAGAAGTGGAAACTCGCATCTCTAATAAAATGAGAGTCTTCGCCAGGTTCATCGCCGGGGAGGTTGAGCCTAGGGACTGCAAATGTCGCATTAAACCGAGAGAGGGCCTTACAAAGAACAGGCTGGCCAGGGATTGTGTTCAGGTGCGGCTTTACAGTTATGCTTGTGTTAAAACCCGATAGGTACTGAGAAATGAGGTCCCTCCCAACTTTCCGGCTATGTGAGCCCCCTTTCGTTGGATTCCATGTCGCTGTGACAAGTAGGTCGGTGTTGTTGCCTGCGCGAATGTCTACATTCTGAACTGTGCCATCCCCTAATATTGAATTGTTGACCACGACATGGACGTTAACGAATGGAACGAAAGCTGTATATGGGGTAGGATTGGTAACGTTGACTAATGCCTGAAGAGTGATGGAATCATGAGAAGTGTCCACGACCCTTACCTTGCCGATTTTCGGCTCGATGCTATCGACCGCCCCGTGGGGAAGCGCTATTGACTTGTTAGCATATGCAGACTGGATGAAAGTGGTGAAAGGGTAGTAGGTTCCGTCTGCAAGGATAAGTATCCTCGCAAACGGCCCATCCGAGAGGCGACTAACTAGATCAAAACAGCGAGGACGGACGTTTTACTGGGATCTTCCCCTCAGCAGGGACCTCCTTCAAGATTAGTTCTCCTAGTGAAGTCTCTACTTTGACATCAACTAGAGCTTCGACATCGAGTTGGATGGGTTGATTTCCAAATAGAAGCGCTTGCACAACATCGGCAAAAACATCGCTATCGGTTATGTTGAGAGGCGCTTCGATGATACGAGACTGAATCTTGAGGCTGGGCCCGTCGCCACCTTCACCCTCGACTCTTGTCGAATTGGCATGCTGCCACTTTCGTAGATTGAGCTCCCCCATTTTCTTCTTCTTATATATGACATCGGCAGTGGCTCTCACATTTGTTACGTTAATGCCAAAGTTCATATCGGAGGGAATGCTTGCGGTGACTAGGATGTTCCCCGAAACTTTGGGGCTAGCTGCTGGGTCATCAGGATCGGCGAAAGGATCAGGCAAAGTAAAATGGACGTCGGTAAGAGAGAAGTCCCGGATGAGGCCATCAAGCGTCCTGCCGGGGAACGGAACCGGGACGGTAACACTAGCTAGAAGGTCTGCAATCCATTTAGGGGTATCACCGTCTGGGAGGCTACTGCCACGAATGAATAATGTGGCCGGCTCGCCGTGCATGTACTGCTTCAAGAACATGTCTAACGGCGATGAAGAGGAATCTGGACAAGCCCGAGTCAAGGAGTCGGGGAGCTCATGGATGACTCCGTAGACATTTGCGGTAACATCCGATAGTGGTTCCACGTGAATTTCACCGGTAGAAGCTTCTGCAACAATGATGAAGGGATCCGTATCCGCACATCCAGAAACCATAATATCAAAAGCAAGCTCAGGGATATCGAGCTGAACTGGGTATTCGTTGAATGCTGATAGAGATATATCAACCAGCATAGACCCCGCTAAGGGACCATCTTTAACGTTGAAACGAGTAATGTTGTACTTTGGTATAGCAGGAATCTTATTCGCTGTTGAATCAAAATTAGTCTGCGCTCGGTATAAATAAACATGTGACTCAAGCATCCCCTAGTAGGCTAGAAAAACACCTTCTCTCCGAAATAAAGGGCAGCAAAGGAACGGTAGAGGGATTGACCTTCAAAAACAAGTGTTTCGGAGATCGGATGTGTCCCAAGGGGAATGAAACCAGACTTGAGACTTAAATCTGTCTTTCCGTTGAGACGCAATTTGTCGAGCCTTCCATCTAGCCAGTCGTTCGCAATCATACGCATTCCCTCAACATTGCCAGGGTGTATATCAGCAATGAAATCAAAGTATGTCGTGACTCCATCCCTGAGACCGACGACCAATGGCGGGATATCGGCGGACCCAAGCAGAATATTATTATAGTCAGGTACGTAGACATCAATCTTGGCCTGTTCGCTGCCCAGTTGATTGGCGACCCATGTGGAGGCTCTGCCGACTCTTCGCACATAGTCGTTCTTCACCCTCGAACCGTCGAGTTGAAAGTTGGCTTGTATACGAGCGCGAACACCGTCCGTGGTAATCGAATCGATTGATAAACTCGTAGGTTCGATAACGGCGGCTTGTTGGGCGTACTCTTGCACGGCATCGGGTACAATGAAAGCAAGCACAATTATCGCAATAGCGACACATCCTAACATCCCCATAGCAATAACCGACGGCCATCTTCTTGATTTCTTCCCAGTACTATGGGTTGATAGCGCATGACTGTGGTGGGATCGTATCGAAGCACTGTCTCCGTCTCTGCCGGGATCAGAATTATCACCGTCGTATGCTGGCGTTGCTGAGCTACTCGATAAGAGCGGTGTTGACTCGATAGGTTCGTGCGTATCCCGCTCGTTTTCTTTGCCCTTTGCCGCCGACGAGAGCAAGGGAGAGGTTTCGTCTTCCGGCATAGTAGATGATGTATGATTTGTGATGTATGTATGATGTATGGTGTTGAGATATCGCAAGACTAACAAGCTATAGTCGTACAAACATGATTCGGGGAGAGGTACCTCTTCCTCTTCTATGTTTTGAGTCCCGAGTACCGCTTTATTCTATTGTCGGAAAGCAAGCGTCGTGGGACAGCGTCGTCGGAAGTATAGTACCTAGATAAGAATGGCAATAACTCTAGCTAGGCCTCGGTCGCGGTGTCGTCGCTATGTTCGATAAGTGATGCCAAGATATATGTGAAATGGAACAAGTAGGCAATCTATCTAAATACCTAGGTAGGCTGAGGATGAGTTGGATTGCGAGGTGGAATCATGGAATCGCGGAATCGATGCTGGCAACGGGAAAGCTTGGCAGTTAACTTGAATAGGATCGGATGGGATGACTTGACTGAACTGTCACAGCACGCTGCCTACGTCGTCATCAGCTCAATCCAATACATACATGTGGGTCCGTTAGCTCCCTCGAATATGGCTTGCCGTCTTGGGTTTAGCGGGCTTAGTGTTATCTGGGGAAAAGATCCAGGCACACTTACCTATGACTTATCGTCCAGCAAATTGTTACTCACAGCTGTGGGCGGGGCGACGGGCCGTCTATTTTCGCCGATCTTCGCAGCCAATCAGATCCATTCATGGTGTACATACTACGGTAGATTTCACATCCGACTACCTTGCGGTCAACTACCTACCTACTTCATAAATACTACCTAGTTATTGATTGATAGCTCAGGAGTCTCATGAGTCACCATCTTCTAGCTAACTATACGTGGTGTAATCCTATATTAAGAGTCATATCGGTGATTTTATTTCGTATAAAACAAGCTGATGTTGTCTTGGGCCACCTCTCATCATTCTCCGAGGCCAATTGAAAGTTCAGCACCCTTGAAATAAGAAACGTTACGTGCTCCTGAGTCCTTCAGCTCCAGCTCCAGCTAAGCTACCTCCCACAAACAACGAGGATTCTTCGCTCGCCGGGCCCACTGATTCAATTCAATTCAACTCAGTCCAATTCAAGTCAATATGCGGCCATCAGTTCATCGAATCACCCAGAATGTGTTGCGATACGCTTCAGCAAGAGCCTATTCTACAGAAGCACCAAGTGTTCGTCATCTTTTGACAATCGGCGACCTATCCCCTGCCGAATTTTCTAGCCTCGTTCTCCATGCTGCCAATAACAAGAGGTCGATTAAGCAATACGGGATCAGAAGAGGCAGACGTATCAAATACCATCTTGACCGTCAGACTATTGCCATGATGTTCAACAAACGGAGCACCCGCACCCGCGTATCAACCGAGGCGGCTGTGGCACTAATGGGAGGACACCCCATGTTTTTGGGGCAAGATGATATTCAACTAGGTGTAAGTTGCCAGACTCTATTTCTATTTATTTCAAGCTAATATGAATACAGGTCAACGAGTCACTCTATGATACTGCCAAGATCATCTCGTCAATGACGTCTGGCATCGTGGCCCGAGTCGGCCCTCACGACGACGTTGTCAACTTGGCAAAGCACTCCAGTGTGCCAGTCATCAATGCACTGTCAAGTGACTTTCATCCTCTTCAGACAATTGCTGACTTCCTAACCATCCACGAG
Source organism: Nemania sp. FL0031 (assembly GCA_022432375.1). Taxonomy (NCBI): domain Eukaryota; kingdom Fungi; phylum Ascomycota; class Sordariomycetes; order Xylariales; family Xylariaceae; genus Nemania; species Nemania sp. FL0031. The sequence continues at coordinate 928,005 of JAJKKK010000012.1, read as the reverse complement.
GCATTCTCTGACAAAGGAGTGAATTCAACTGGCGTTGTTCCTGACGGGCTGAAGGTAGCCTGGGTTGGTGACGCCAATAATGTCCTATTTGACTTGGCCATCGGCTGTGTGAAGCTTGGCGTGGATATTGCCGTGGCAACCCCCCCAGATTACCGCATTCCAGAAACCATGATGGCTTTCATCAAAGAGCAGGCTGAGACGGCACAGTCTCCAGGTACCATCACCGAGTACTTCGTTCCTGAAGAGGCCGTTAAGGATGCAAACGTCATTGTGACCGACACTTGGGTGTCTATGGGCCAGGAGGAAGAGACACAAAAGCGATTAGAAGCGTTCGCTGGATTCCAAGTCACGGAAGAACTGGCAAAAAGGGGTGGAGCTCAGGCCGACTGGAAGTTTATGCACTGCCTCCCTCGTCACCCTGAGGAGGTAAGCGACGAGGTCATGTATGGCCCAAGGTCGCTAGTTTTCCAAGAAGGAGAGAATCGCCTGTGGGCAGCTACCGGTACGTATCCCCCCTAACTCTAGTCCAATTATGGCCCTAACAAGTATACAGCTACTCTAGCAGCATTTATTACCTTCAAAGGGACGATTAGAGATCCCAGAATACCGCGTGAAGAGAGCGTGACAACCAAAGCGGAGGGTAATTGAATGTATTACTCGACTAGCATGAGCCTTCTATTTGGCTAGAAGAGAAGGTTGGTAGGTTCAGGAACAGGTTACAGCGCTAGCCGATTGTTCCCTAAATTCCCTTATTCCGTTTACAACCCCAAAGAAGTTGGAAACGAGTTTTTTAACCCACGCACTACAACTTCCTGAGAAATAATATCTTTCGGATATATTTGGCAAAAGGTGCCGTACCATTCTTATGGTCAATAAGTGAATCAACCAAGATTACTCTCAATGTCCAAGAAAAATAAGGGTGCCTGGTAATACTAGGACCCGCGGTTCTAATTTTCGCCCCATCAAAGGTCGACATAGACCCTATTGGGAAGTTTGCACTAGCAACTTGTCTACAATTTTATGATATGGAAATCCATGATCAATCCAAGCCCTTAAATGAACGCCAAATATCCCTGTAGTCGTAGTTATAAATGAATTAGCCAGGGGGTAGCTGGCTGGCATCAACAACATCATCTGCCTCCATATGAATGGTTTCCTCATCAGGTCCATACAAAGGTGACCGGGGTAGTGCCATGAGACCGGTACGTGTTGATTCGAGTATGCCGAATGGTGCTATCAACTTCATGAACGAATCAATTCTATCAGGCTTTGCGGACCTATAATGGTGTTAGCGTTAAAAGATGAGCCATAAAATAGAAAGCTAGGTAGTACATACACCTCAACGATGCAGCTATTTGTGCTAATATCTAGGACCTTGCCACCAAACTGGTGCGCAAAGTACGTAATCGACCTCAGATGCTCATGCTTGTGTCGCAGAGCTTGACTAGCAACCATCTTGCTTGGGTGGAAGTCCTGAGAGATCTCTCCCAAAGTCTTCTCATTGGTCTCGGCGTCCACCTCGGCGGTCATCTCACGGTGGTGCGCCAGAAGTTCCTCGAAGAATTCTGGTCCCAAAATGTTGATCTTAGCAAGAAGTAACTCGCGTTGGACGAGAGCGGCGTTTGTGTAATCCAGAACAGCCCAGACAGGAACCAAATCCTCCAACTGGCGGCGGGCCTGTTCAACCACACCATCTTGGCCAGTCAGGACGATGGTCATACGAGACAGATCTTCCACCTCGGTGTTGCAGACGACCAGCGAGTCGATATTAAAGCCACGGGCCGCCAATATACCGGAAACTCGCGACAGCACACCTGGCTCGTTCTGAACCAAGCAGTTGAGGACATGGCGCTTCGGCGGGGTCGTCGAGGGAGTGGGTGTCTCATAGAGGATGTTGGACACGGCTGCCTGTGCCGACCACGACGACGGCGTGTCGCTAGTGGGCAGGGGCGCTTGCCGACGGCGGAGGGCTTTGTAGGCAATGGCTGAGGTCGAACTGCTCGAGCTCCATCGCGTAGCGGACTGCGGACCGGCGCGCAGCGCAATTGCCGTAGCTCGAACGAGGGAACGAGACGCCATCTTCCCGACCATGAATTGGGACTGGAAGGCCCTCTGATCGGAAGCTGGCAAGTCTCGAAAACCGTGGTTTGGGTGGTGGTGTTCAATTGAGAGTTTGACTCAACAATCTACGGTGAAAAAGTTGGGGAGCTAGTCCGTCCGGTCATACAGCGTCTTAGTCTAGTCCGTGGTGAAGCTGGACCGGTCTCCTCCGAATATCGGAGACCCATCTAAGTTTTCAGTGGGCACTTGCAGCCAACTAAAGCTTAAGTATTGTCACACTCCGCTGTATTTTAGTAGCCTGTGCGTGTGATTTCAGGTGTGGCTTGCGCCGTGGCTTTGGCCATACACGTTGCTTAGGAAGTACCTTACATGTAGGTAAGTAAGTACCTAATCTAAGGTACATAAGATAGGAATCGTTGGCCTTAAATCCTATAATCAATGTTTAATGCGTCATCGGTATCCAGGTGTTAAAATGTTCGTCCCTGGAGTCTTAGACATCCCCTCGGACGGGGAGAAGATAAGCTACCTAGGTACGAAAATGTGTAGGTATATCTATTAAAAGACTACACATGACACTTTCGTCACTAGCTTTCGAGACTGTTATATTATTAGTTATTTTCTTTGACTTGCAACAACTTAAGTATTTCCGTAGTGTCTCGCTCCGTCGTAAAACCGCTTCCAAAACCAATGAGCCAGGCATCATCTACCTCATCGATGATTACGTTTTTCGCCTTTACACTCCCGTAACCTACACCCATCTCATGCGGCTTGTCAATTACTCCATAGACCTATGATGCCAATTTCCGCCTCTTTGCCACTGCCACCACCGAAGTGTCAATGTCCTCAAGACAACGTCCTGGTACCCAGTCACGGAGTAATCCGATAACCGCCCTGTTTCAGCATATTTAACATAGCCTGGAAGTTGCGGTATACGTATTGACGTATAAGAGAGTAGACGAGTTCTTCGCACCCCCCGCATACTTTCTAGTTCTGCTTTCAATTCCGAATCAAGCGAATCCTTTCCTCCAGCCTTACAGAGTATTTCCCGATCATTGACCAGCCCTCTGGCGACTGAGTATCCTATACTTTGCACAAAGAATTTTGCTAAATAGATTTCTCTTGACCAATACTGAGGAAGATCGTCATTAATAGTAAAAGTTTTCATGGTTGCGTGGCCGGTCGGTGTCTCAAGACAAGTATAGGAAGGAGTCTTTGGGGTCTATGAGAATGATAGTAGCCCGATGACTAGTAGCTTCAAGGCGGAAAGAGAGGGTTTGTGGGTAAAGGAAAGAGTGCAAGTCTTGATGAGAGGGTCTAGAAAGAGGCCTCTTAGGCAGCGCCACTTTAGAAAAAACAGCCTTCCTAGCATCAAGTATAATCCCCAAAACATCATCCATAATTCTTTCGAATTCACCGTCATCAGCAGTAGAGACAGCGCGACTAGTGAGATTTATAATATTATCTCTAAGGAGCTGCTGTTTTTCAAGAAACCGAGAGCTATGCTTAGGTAAGTAGCTTAGGAATATAGATACGGCAAGCCGTTGTCCGTTGATATCAAAAATAACATCGGCGCCGTCGCCGTCAACAGCATTGAGCTTGAATACCACGATATCATCTTGCATATCCATGATGCCAAGCTATACCTAGTGCGCTAGTGGGTGAGGCGAGGCGGTAAGATTATTACACACTTGATTGCTAGGTTCTCAGGCAGCAAAATGAAGAGACATAGATATAAAAGGATTGGGATACTGGTTGAACGCGGGCGACTGAGTGTGATGCTATTCGTAGAAGCGCCTGAATCCGATTCTCGGCGCTGGATAGGGGCCTTAGTCTTGTATACTACCGGTATGCTTTTCTCTTACTGGTCTGTCTATTAGGGTCCTGGTTCTATAATCTACAGCTCTTCAGCTGTACAATAACCTGGGAGGGATGTGGACTCTAAGAGGATTCTTATACCCCCGAAGCGGACGGTAGATAAATCGAATGAATACCGCAAATATTTCGGGATTTGCACACCGGCTCCGAGCTGGTAGAGTGGAGTTACAATATTAGCGCCCGCCGTTATACCTTAAGAGCTGCCGAAGCCATTAGGCCTCGTGCCCTCGGGAAAGCCTTGAGCTTATTTATTCATTTACCTTTGTTGATACGATGCTATCAACATAAAATTATATCAGATTCAAGAACAGCTTAAAACAAACTACTTATTTAGTGAAAGTGAGCTAAACGAGCTAAACACCATAGTTATTTTTAGTACACAGCTGCCTAGGTATAAGAGCTCCCTGGAATGGAAGTAGGTACTTGTAGGCTGTTGCCTCATAAGTAGCGTCAAGCTGTGTAGTTTGCGCTAGCCCAAATTCGGCCACGAATGAAGAAGTATATACATGCCAAGAGTCCATTTTTCTAAGCCGGTTGCAAGGGGATTTCTGCATCTTCAATTGTTCCCGCTTTCGATCTCCCTCGCCAGTGCAGGATCTTCTCCAACACCAACACCAACCACATTCCCTCTCTTTCTTTACGTAGCGAACGCTGGGTCCTTCCGCCGACGCATCGAATACCCTCCCCATATTGATGTCCTATGCTTCCTATCTTCCAGCATTAGCTTAGCAACCATGGACGACACCGAACGCCGTACCGCGAAGAGATCGCGTTTTGACCAGACGGAGCCCGAGCCTCGTCGGTCGAGATTTGACCGCAGATCCCGTTCCCCTGCCGCCCGCAAACCAGATAGCGCGCGCGATCGAAGTCCTCTAAATCGAGGGACTGATAATGCCACGCCACAGACCAAGAAGACTCCCGTAGATGCTGCTGCTGCTGCAGGTTTGTTTCGATCGCCCGTGGGAGCGCACAGGCTTTAGATGCTAACTTCACACTACAGCTGCCGCCGCCGCCAAGATTAACGAACAGCTCCAGGCGAGAAAGGGCATCCAACACGTCGATGTCCCTCCTATTAGGTCCTCCAACTCGGCCGGCGCAGGTGATGGGAATCCCGGGAAAGCAGGAAACATCAACGGCGAGGTCTACGTGTCCGATGGCGATTACATTAAAGATATCGAAGTGAATGATTTGCGCAACCGATACCTTTTAACGAAGGGGTCTACGCAAAAGATGGTAAATAATGCCCTTGGTTAATTTCTACTGATCCATTTCAGAGTGCTAGCCCCTTGACTGGGGCCTCTCCTCCAGCCTCAATCCTAGTGGTCGTGTACGGACAATGTAGCTTACATGGAAGCATACTAGCTCGCACACGACTTCCCTCTTTGGCATCTGCTGACCTCCGCCGTGATCTAGATTAAGGAAGAAACCGGAGCTGGTACGAGAAACCTCCCAGATTTTCTGTTGATATATTGATAGAATATTGGTTGACTTTGAAAGATGTCACAACCCGCGGTGAATACTATCCCGATAAAAGCATGGCCACCCCGACAGTAAGTACTCGAGCTCTTGCCTGTTCACGGGTCAGAACTAATACGTCCACAGGCGCCTCCCCTATATCTCCACATTACCAGCACCTCAAAGGCTGGTCTGGACGCCGCGGTCAAGAAGATCGAGGAAATGATGAAACAGGAACTGCCAAATTTGGTTGACGAACGACGATTCCGCCGCCGCGATCAAGAACAAGTAGAGCGTGATGAATTTGGACGTGTGAGTTTCGATGCTAAATAGCCCAGAGCTGATTATTCTTCGCAGGATGCAATACTAATATGAAATCAGCGTAAATGGCCTGAAGCTAAGATCCCTATCAGCCTCGAGCCCGTCCAGGGGTTCAATCTGCGTGCGCAGATCGTCGGTCATGGAGGTGCATATGTGAAACATATTCAGCAAGAGACAGGATGCCGTGTGCAGATCAAAGGCCGAGGCTCAGGTTATCTAGAAGCATCGACGAACCGTGAAAGTGATGACGACATGTATCTTCACGTAGCGTAAGTACATTTTGTCTACAGCTTTACATACCCATCCCCTCTTCCCTCTAAATATGCCTCCATATCTAACGGCGCCACAGGGGACCTGATCCCAAGATGGTGGAGAAAGCCCAAGAACTATGCGAAGACCTCGTAGGCAAAGTTAAAGAGGAATATGAAGAATTTAAGGCGCGCCCACCTAGGCAACACTATGGCGGCCATGGAGGTGGTGGAGGCTATGGCGACCGATACGGTGACCGATATGGCGGCGGCGATCGCTATGGTGGTGATAGATATGACCGGTCGGGCAATCGATCTGGTTCGTATGGTGGGCATGGAGGTTATAATAACTCACCCGCCCCCACCGGAAACTCAGCTTCCCCTATGCCCGGCACCGCCGGCAGCCCCCCAGGAGCAAATAATGACTATTCAGCTCAATATGCTCAGTACTATGGAACACAGGACCCCTATGCCGCATACGGCGGATATGCAGGGTAAGTCTACGTTTTTCCAGGTTACACTATCTGCTAACATACGATGGCCTAGATATATGCAATATTACCAGCAATACTACGCAGCTGCTCAGGCAGCGCAGCAGGGCTCGCCCGCACCCGGAGCATCAGCATCCCCTCCCCCTCCACCGCCGACAGAAGCCCCCCCGCCGCCTCCTCCTGGAGGAGCTGCTCCCCCACCACCGCCTCCCCCGTCCGGATCCCCCCCTGCTTATGGAGCTGTACGTTTGCCGAGTTCAAGAGAGTATTAACGCATTCACTAATCATCATGCTAGGTCCCGCCTCCTCCTGGGCTTTAGGTTAGCTTTCCTTGGGTGGTTAATACTCGGGGAGCATTTGCACTAGCTAGACGATGATCCTGTATAGCATGCTACAAAAAAGGGCTAAACCGACTTAAAAACTAGGGATATGGAAAAGTTCGCTCGTAACTTGCATGGTCAGATGTAACCTTTTGATTCCCGGCATGCTTTGCTGCTACTGGCTATAGGGACAACCTTTAGGCATTTACGCAGAGGCAATGGGTGCCGTTGCTAAGGTCTAGGGACAGTGATCGTTAATGATGGGAAGCATGAGAGAATTGTAGTTTTTACCCTCAGAGATACCTTAACCTAGATGGGCAGGCACTTGCACTTATTGGCGTACCTCCTACCTGCTTTACATAACTACTTATATAGCAAAAGGACGATGTTGGGTGTCTCGACTCGGTCTTTCTCTCTTCTGTTCTATCGATAAGATAAGCCCCCATGGACTACTTTCCTACGGACCTGCGAACTAGCCAACGTACATACTCTCTCACTTAACTCATGTTAGCTTCGTACCCCATTGCACTGCGAACGCGGTCGTCATGCGGCAATTCGCGTGTCATTAGATATAAAAGGCGATTTTCTAGCGATAGTGCTAATTGCCCAGTACGTTCCCATTTCTTACATCATGAGTCATCAACGTTACCCCTCCATTGATCCCAAAGAACCACATTCCGTCTCGCTTAAAGTATTACGGTAATGGGAGCCTCATTATTTCTAGTCCTTCAATGGCTTGTCTGGCTCTAACTCATTGAACCACAGACTTTCGCGACCGTCCCTTGTTGTGCAGCAATCTCTCCCCGCACCGCTCGCCACCCCGCCCGAAGATGCGACTCCAATCCCAGCCTCTCTCGCCTATAATGCGAACAGCGGCACGAATCCAGAGCCCTTCCTCCTGACCCCGATCTTAAATCTACCTCCCTCCTTTGGCACCGCCTATGTCGGTGAGACGTTTAGCTGTACGCTATCTGCCAACCATGATATTCCACCGAGTCCGGCCGAAGCAGGGCTAGCCACGACGCAGACGCTGTCTACGCAACCAACGAAGAAGAAATTCGTTCGTGATGTACATATCGAGGCGGAAATGAAAAGTACGCATTCTCCAATCCCTTGCCACACGTTCTAGCGAGGTTATCAATCGCTTCCGCATGCTGCTACAAGCTTCCGTGCCCCCAGCCACGAGCCCATCATGTGCCACAAGCGATACAATCCTAATACCCGATTTTCATTAGCACCCAGCGCGACGGTCCCGCAGAAGATAGTGTTAGAGCCGGCTGATCCCTCGACCGAAGACAAGGGGAGTAGGGACGAAAAGCAAGCCAGCGGCACGGACCTCGATCCCGGGCAGTCGCTGCAGAAGATCGTCAACTACCATCTCCACGAGGAGGGGAACCATGTGCTGGTAGTCACGGTCAGTTACTACGAAGCTACGGAGACTAGCGGCCGAATCCGCACGTTTCGCAAGCTGTACCAGTTTATCTGCAAGGGCTCGTTGATCGTGCGGACGAAGGTCGGGTCGCTCTCCCCGCCAACGACTTGCAGTGCTCCCGAGAACGCCGGCCGGCGCTGGGTCATGGAGGCCCAACTCGAGAATTGCAGTGAGGACCTCATGCAGCTGCACGGTGTCCGGCTGCAGCTCGAGCCCGGATTCCGGTACCAGGACTGTAATTGGGACGTCAGCGGTGGAGGCAAGCCGCTGCTTCATCCCGGTGAGGTCGAGCAGTGCTGTTTTGTTGTTGAAGAAGAAAAGCGGGATACTGTCTCTGAGGACCGTGATGGCAGGATTATCTTCGGCGTCTTGGATATTGGCTGGCGGACGGAAATGGGCAGCAAGGGCTTTTTGTCCACGGGCAAGCTCGGAACACGCATTGCTGCTAGATAGGAATCATGGACGCAAGTATCGGTGTTAGGCTCCGGGCCGGGTTATGAATGGTGAGGTACGTGGTGAAAAATACTTAGATGAATGCTCGAGAATTGATACCCTCATATTGAACGGGTCTTTGAAAGACGCTTGTGTGACTAAGGAGTCCAAATGCTGGCGGTAAACAGCTATAACTACGCCAGCAATGCTACGCTCTATATTATACAGTCTCTGCATCTTTAGGGTATCCTTTTTGGTACTCATGATCCTTATCGGGTTTTGATGAGTTTACAAAGTAACTTATAGTCATTATTAAATAAAAGCTATGTCCACTAGTCAGATACCAAAAAGCCTGCGTATTGCGGTATGTATTGTGTCGTAATCCAATGCATATATCTCACAGGTGGCAGTGTGGCTTCGTCTCTTTTGAGACTATGTCCGATAATCACATTTTTAGATATAGTTACGGCCTTCACCACCATTGATAGGAGTTAGCTCCCTTCAGATTCAGGTGTGTGTGATGGTGATACTAGGCAAAGTAAAGTTCATGATATAGTAGCAAAGGAGTCAAGAGCGGATAGCACCCTATGAATCCTTCTTAACAAGGATGACATGATATTCGTGTTAGCTTGCCCGTATAACAGGCAGCCATCACGCCACCATCAATAGTACACTTCTTGTCTCGGCGACGGTTTCTTATTTTTAAGGGTCTTCTCACAGCTTCCAGTAGAATACCAAGGGTCCTCAATGAGGACATATGTTGCTTGCCCCTATTCTCATCGTGATACGGCTAGGCTAGCGTCGTTCCCTAAACATGCCATGGGGGAACTTTAAAAGCTCCGTCACTGCAGTTTTCAACGTCATCGGAGGGGACATGTCTCCACAGAATAGGTGGCTATGCATTTATAGCTGGAGATAGGGACTAGGAATAGGAGACCCCTACTTTTAGGGTCCCGGTGAAAGTCTCGGAGAATGGATTACTTTTACTTTTAGTATCGGGGACGGCACGTGGTATAGGCGTGTATCTAAACATCTATTTACCTACGCACCTACTTCTCTCCGAAACCTACGATGTGGATGGGCTCTAACCGGGCGAGCTTGCCGAATAGCAAAACGAGACCGACGGCAAGAGAATCCGACGGACGGGGACGGGCTGCAAGGAGGAATCATCCCGGGACGATCCCAAGAATTAAGAATGCAGAAGAGCTGTTACAGGAAAAAAAAGGGCTGTATGCAGGCCTGATCCTACGTCATCCCCCGTCCAACGCGCTCAGCCGGATGCGACGCACGATAGACCGGGGCGTCGACCGTTGGGCTTGGCGGACGGTGTTACCGCAGAGATCATCTTCATCGCACGCCGGCGTGAATTGCATGACTCGATTCGATGTTTACCTGCTAGGTTAGCTACGCGGTATCAATCTACTTAAGGTCGGTATTGATCAGATGGTCCCCTAAACACGAGGCAGGGACCTAGTTTACCCAGTTTAGGACACAGGGATGCAGCCTTGCTCGGTCGGATACGGGACCTGAAGTGCCAAAAAAAAATAATTGCAGGGTTCAAAGAAATATTTCGAAGCCACATTTTGCGATTTTGTTTCTTCGTGATGCGATTTGACGTACGTACGCAGCGTATAGCTAATGTCCCCCTTGCGACAAATTTGATTTGAGGTTAGATGAAATATTGGAAAGATAGATTGCTTGGTTGCGTTCTGTTTTGTTGGGGGTAGATTGGGCGCTGCAACCTTGATGTCGACGGATACTGACATAGCCTAAGGTTTCCGTTAAACAAGGCGGAAGGAAAAAAAATAATTGTTCACTATGTCGATAGGTAAGTATGTAACACGCGCGTGTTTTGAGGTGCTTAGCGCGCATCGGAGCAAACAGTCGCCGTTAACTAGTCGCTTTTTCGGGTACCTGGATAGGATGATCTCTGATCTATAATAGTTGCATCCCAGGGAGCTGGGTCACTTGGTGTACCTCCGTGTACCTGCCTAATGCTTTGCTTGCCTCCCGACCCAAACGAATACTAAATCCCGGCCCTGAAAGCTTTAATATTGATATGTATGTAGGTATACCCGGGCGGTTCGTAACGGGGAGAGGCTATTTTTACAATCCTAGAGCTATATCATCATTAATAAGAATGGACATAGTTGGTAACTTAAAGAGCTTAATTGATTATTTTTGGTGGTATTCTCTTCCACGCGCATTCTTAGGCTTCCTTGAGATGGATGGTACGAGAACGCGTCGCGCCTGGTATTCTAGAGTCAGGCACAGAGTGGCCCCCTTCAACAACAATATGGGAGATTCGGCTGCGGCGCTAATGTAGTGTAGGGACAGCTGGCTGGTGAGCGAGGACGCGCGTGCCGTGGTGTGAACCATGAGACCGTTTTCGATCCACCCAATGTAGTTGTGGGCGATGTGAGTTGTCACAAGCACGGGCGCCGCATTGCGGAAAACAAAACATGATTTAAAACGATCACCAAGATGAATCACCGTTTATTGAGTTCGTCAGGACGTAGCACCAGCACTAACTGAGAACATATGACATTGTGCAAGAGAACACTTCCTTGGTAATTAGAGCATCCTTAATATAGAAGGTCCGTTTGAATAGAAAGCAAGATGCTAATGATCATCGAGAGCTTTGGGCGACGGTATCATCGCTTTGGGAAATGCTGGTGCTTGGACGGACTAAAATAAGAGCAATACCACTAGGAGCTAGGTATCAGCTGATCAACCTGCAATGTTCGATAGACACGTCTTTTGCTTGGGTGGATGGATGACGTTGGAGGGTGGTTACTTAATCGGGTACAACGGGGCTTGATAGAGTCGAGTCACCTTTTTCGACTTTGTCTTGGTCGCAAAGCGGCCAGTGAGTGCAGTTAGAGTATTAGTAAAATGTATTCAGCAGTTCAAAACCCGAGCTACTGTAGCAAGTAGCTTATGATGAGAATAGCTTAGAATCTGATGACCTGCAGTAGTCGGATTCCGCAACGAGGACGTTGCCGAAAGAGGCTGGTTGGCTAGTTGAGCTCTGTTCAACACTAAATCCTTTCACATACACGCGGCGGCTCGGAAGGCGGCATAAGGACAGAGGTCCCTAAAATGTCTAGGTTGGTTATGTAGGTAAGTAGTACGAAACTAATGTCTGGGACTAACAGCAATCCTTCCGAAGTATATCTACCTAACAAACGATGAGAGTGATAATAACTGCCATCTGTGATCATAAGAAATATGGTATCTTCGCCACTGGTAATTATTATAACGCCTGGTGGAGGTTAGCTTAGTGAATTCTAGTTTTTAGTATTTGTGCGTAGAAAATAGTCATAGTTTGGGGGTACGGACCAACCTACGGCCAGTAGATGCTCATCCCCTGAAAGAAAAGGGGTAATAAGGAGGACCGAATAGCCAGACACAATGCAGCTTGGATCTTCTAGTGCATGTGCTGACAACAGTTTTATGTGCATCATGGTTTGCTGTATTTCTTAGTAGATATTTGTGATGCGCGACCACCCACCCGTGAAACATGACGATTGCTGATTCCGGTCTAGGCAGTTGGGTATCCCCTGCGGTGCAAATGGCCGTTTGCTCGTCTGAACGATGGCCGGAATTAAAGCTGTCTCTCATGGGTGGAATCGGCGGTTGCTCGGGTCAGGTACGGTGCATACTATCGTGTAGCTAGCTACATACACATGTAGTATAGCCGTGCATATTGTGTAGTATATATCTGTATTGGGTGGCGACACGTCGCTAGCTATTACCCTGCTCTGTATGCAGCTCTGGTAGAGATGATTTGGCAGCGCCGCAAAAAGCTATGTCCTCCTCTGTTGACAACCACCGGATGAAAAGGGGAGCCGTATCTAGCTGCAGATGGTTCGGTGACCTGAGCTGCCCACTGTTGCGGTGTGCTACAGTACGAGTACTATTGTCTGTGGAGACAACCTGTAAATACCTAGACGTGAGGCTAACCCGGCGCTTTCTTGGAAAGCTAGGTAGGTATTCGCGACTGTTGTTTTTTTCCCTCGCACTGCGAGTCGGTGGTCGTAAGGGCGACCTGTAATCTGTAATGTGGATTGGACTCACGAACAGACTTGTCTAGATTTCAAACCCATCTGTGCCTCACCGCCAGCGCCAACACGCTCGGTTGACTAATAGAAGTGCCTAGCAAGTTGCCATGTGTGTCTGCACGATACCACACTGGCGTTCCTGTCGCTCCAATACGAACTGCCATTCCCGCCAGGATGAGGGGGATGGGTTGACGGCCTAGGAATAATAGGTGGGCTGCCCCTGGTCCAGATCAGGAATCACACATCCATATACACACCCACACTTGGTGGTCGTGGGAGGAGCCCCTTGCAGTGCCTACCTGCACTACCTACTACCTATCTAATTGTCTAAATGCAAAGGCGCAAGTTGAAGCCAATCGCAAAACAGCCGTCGGTTGGGCACCATTCGCTTCTCACCATATGCGATCTTTTTTCTTTCTTTCACTCCCTTTAATCATAAGCATTTGCAGAGCTCCTCTCAAGACCACGAAGCCAGACAAACCAAGTCAGGCGGTATACTACTGGTGATTAATTGAAGCCAAGCGCGGTTGACGGTGGTTGGTGCCTCTAGGAGGTATCTAGGTGGTCTAGACATGGATGGTGATGTTGATAGGTATGTACTGAATTTAGCCCTGTCGAATCTGTACGTGGAGTGGAGTGTGAAGGTGATGTTTGTTTGCATCCTAGCGTTTCATGCAGCGAACCGTATTGAGTAGTGAGGATGAATATGCGTAGGTTGGTAGGTAGGTACATAGGTATATGAGTACACCGTGTGCCTGACCCAGCCAGATCGATAGGGATGAGATGTTCCGTTCTAGATGGCCATGATGAGCCGAATAAGCTGCACAATCGGGTATCTAGCTTTGATTGAACAGGTGCCTGAATGACATGCAGCTTGTTGATCGCTTGTAGAAGACGTCGTTGACACAATGATACCTATCAGAAGGGATGAAACGCATAGACAAGTACCTGTTTTGCTGGGGGATCCCCCAAAACGGACATCTCCCGAAGCAGGTACCTAACCTAGATAGAGCAACATACCCTGTAGAGTAGGTAAGAGGCAGTGAAGGAAGCGATGGTGGGGTGTGCGACTTGGAAGCCTCAAGCGGCTTAAGATCTGCACAAGCACACTATAGGCGGCCTGCTAGGTAGGTAAAGCAGCCGAGCGAGGCAGGCAGGCATACCAGGTATACCTATAACACGCCTGCAGTCTGCAGCACTTACCTACTTACACCACCCAAGGCAGGTAGATAACCTCTATATAGGTATCTCTGTCGAATTATTGATTTGAGCTAAGGTTACCTAGGAAGTTTTTGGTGCTTACCAGCGAGGTGAGTGAATTTAAAAAATGGTAGGGTAGGGGCCAATTCGCGTACCTACCTCTATATACTAGCATGAATTCTTGTGTTACCTAGGTAGATAGGTACATACCTAACTTTTCTACCTCTGGTAAATGACATAGTCGCATAACGTACAACCTACTTGTCTTCTACATCCTACTTACACATATGTACCTGGCAGACTACCCTATATCCTAGTCCTGGTAGTGCAAGTCTTATTGGAAGCTAAAATAAGTTAAAACTTGACGCGTCTTGATCTGCCTCTAACCTACCCGTTATTCGCGCCTTGCATCGCAACGACAACTGGAGTAGTATATTCTGTACCGACAGCGTACGATTGCCTACCTACCTGGGCCTAGGGGCGTGCACTTAGTATGCATGAACCCCTCCCCCCCAGTCCCATCCCATCCTGCAAACAACCAACCATTGACAGATCAAATCCTCTATCTTCGATCTTTACCCCATGGTCTTTGCATTGGTCTTGGGCTTGGAAAGACCCGTTCTCTCTCTCATTTTTCCCTCTCTTGCATGGCCAGCATCCTGCTTGTTTCCTCCTATTTCTTTTAACTGTGTCGCGAGGAGCAAAGCGTGTGTGACGAACAACTAGCAACTGGCTGTTGATTGCAACAGGCGAATTGCGAGTTTGGGGTCAACTACCCAAGTAGTCTGAGATTTAGTCTACATATTTGTCCGAAGTCGCCTACCTATCCACCCTCTCCCCCCATCTCTCGTCCACCTCCCCCTCCCTACCTCCCCCCCTCGTCCCAACTCGAGCGGTAGTAGTGGTGGTGGTAGTAGTCGTAGTAGTTGGCGGTGGCAGCGACAAGTGTATCAGTGCCTGTTGTCGTCCTCGTTCCGTACCCCCATCCGATCGAATAAACGGCCCCAGACGTGCTTGCAGGTGCAACCGGCGCACTGCATCTTCTGTCTAAGTCGCAGCAGACTGGACCACACTGCAGTACAGTGTCTCGCAACCATTGCCTTTCGAAACAAAACACGAATACGCCCATATAATCGATGTGCACGCAGGCCAGCAATTAGGGACGAGAAGATCCGATATACGTAATTCGAGAGCCTTGATTAAAATATCAACAATACCTACTACATTATATTGCCTTGCCTAGGTGCGTCGTCCTGCGTCGCCTCTTCTTGCCCTTATCATACTGGGGCGGAGAGCCGAAGTGACGAGCGAACTACGCTATTGCTATCGGGCGTCTTTACCCCGAAAAGAAAAGAAAACCTGAGTGTTGATAATCTGGGACTCCTCTGTGGCGGTCAATCATTTATACGCCTCACACAACCAGCCCACCGTGTAACATTAAATTCTCACGGCAGACTATCTTCGACTTCGGTATAGAGATACCAGCCAACTTACTCCCAGCTTGTCTAAAAGGTCAATTATCTGAGATATTGGCAGTTCCCTGTTATAGGCGTCGTTGTCCTGAGCCGGCTTATAGGGGCTGTGGCCGAAGAATCATTTACTGTGGTGCCAATACCTTCAAACATCACTATCGGCGAGCTTGGCGAAGTACCAAGTTGGCTAAGCACTTGAGTCAACAGTATCGGTCTAATTAGGTACAAGGAGCTTACACGGTTGTCTTCTCTAATGCACGTCCCTAACTAGTCAAGGGTTGTCTCAGGAAGCTCCTGATACAGCCGAAGTGTTACTCCATTAACCAGATTTCTTCAATTTTTCGTTTTCCTTCACATTTCCTCGGCTACTCATAAAACTCACGTTCACGGGCTGCCACAGGGCTGCAATGCCATGGAGAACCCTTCGGCACCGCTCGCGGACTATTTTTGGATCGCGGGTATAGAGACTATATCCTACAATGACTTCCCTGTCCCCGCACCTCCTAATCAAGTAAACACCACTATTGCTGAAGATGGCGAACCAGACAATGAGTCCGATTCTCAGGCACCGCCGCTTGGCCACAAGCGTTCTGCTCGCCATTCCCGCCAAAACTCCAAAAACAGAATTTCTAGAGCCTCCATCTCAAACTCGATCTATACTCTAGAAGAACTCGACGGCAACACTAGAAGCAACAGGAGCAGCGCTACTATTAGACCTAATCCACCTCCAGGAGGGTCCGACCGACCGGACGGCGCGCTGATTGACTTCGATTTCGACAAAGCCCTCGTCAAATTCGCAGCCGAACGAGAGAACTTTTTGGAAGACCTTAGTTTCTCCGCAGGTGCGAAAACGCAAACCAGGCCACCGATGGTAAATCCGCGAGCAGAGCGGATCAAAGCGGACGAGGCGGCTAGTGGTAGACTAAGCCCCCTGAAGGGCATTGGAGGCAGTATTCGAGGAAGCATACGGCGAAAAATTAGCTTTAGGGACATGAACAGCTCAAGAAAGCAGCCGACTACCCCCAGACCTGGTATGGACCCATTTAAGGATGACGGAGCAGGACTCTCTGCAGAGCTCTTCAACCACGATTGCAAGAAACACCCCGCGTTCTGTACTAACGTCTGCAAATTAGCTTCAGTTCGGACGGCGAAGAGACTTAGTAACTATAACTCGGTTATTCCTCCGCCCCAACCCCTTAATCTCGATCCCGATATGCATCCCCTCAAACGACGCTTCGAACCCGAATTGCTCGATAGGTATCCGCCCCGAGATACTAAGGAAGACCCAGGAAGGAGAGGAAGATTTCCAGATTATGTGCCGATGTTCGCGTTCCCCAATGATATTCAGATCGTCTCGTCTGACGAGCGGCCGAGGTCGACATGGCATGGTTTTACCATGACATCAGACGATAATTCTAAGATATACGGTGTAACCGTCATTGTGTGGATGGCACTCACAACAGATGTTGCGGAGGAAATCGAGAAGCGATGCGAACAGTGGAGGCAGAGTCATATGAGCGAGGAAGAACGAGAGCTTGCCGGTAGCCTAGGGGCCAGGCTAGCTGCTGAGCGAGCGCATTTATCTCAACTTCTCGCCAAGCTACCAACCATACCCTCTGGGTCATCAGCTCGTGAGATACTTGACGAGCAAATCAGCGCCGTTGAGGAGAAGATTAGCCTGATGGCAGAGATGCTTCGGCCCCTTAGGCATGGCGCCGCGTCAAAGATCGATGGGCTAACCGCTGGAGAAAGTGGGCTTTGGACCCCTCGCGCGTTTGGCATTCTTGGACGTGATGGTACTAGAGTAGGGTTTTGGAAAGACTGGCTCCGAGCTGTTGTCGTTCCCATGACCGATGGCGGCATCCTACGAGTTCCTGCGAGTTCCCCAAGAGTAGGGCGATGGCAGCCATTAGAACGCTATGTGGTCAACTTATGTACCGAAGCGTTCAGCCCTCTCAGCTCCAAAACTCAGGTTGAGATTGGGGTGCGTGAGCTCCGGCTCTACGCTCGCGCTGAAGCAGCTAATGAGCTTCCAGGTTCCCGTAATACGGACCTATACGCGCTCTTTAGGTCTCTATCCCTCGAAAACATCGTTACTCTTTTTGAGTATGCGATGTCTGAGTCTCGAATAATCCTCCTCTCTTCCCACACTTCAATGCTTCATCTGGCATCGCATGCCTTAGCTAGTCTCTTATACCCCTTGACATGGGCTAGCATCTTCATCCCGGTATTGCCTGCTCGGTTATTATCCGCTTTGGACGCACCGTGCCCATACATTGTGGGTATTGAGCGACGTTACGAAGGAATCGAACTTCCAGACGATGACTACGTTCTTGTCGATCTGGACAAAGATACCATCGATTCGACCTCCCAGCCAGTTCGTCTTCCTAAACAAATTCGACGTAAATTGCTCTCGTTACTACAGCTTGCTGCGCCGCACGCCATTCGGTATGGCGTCACCACCGGGCCACCGCCGTATGCTATTGAATCCTTCCCTTATGATGCCTTTTCCGCTGAGAACGGGGCACTGTTTCATGAAAGGGCTCAACCTAGTACTTTTGCTAA
The DNA here is from genome assembly GCA_022432375.1 of Nemania sp. FL0031. Taxonomy (NCBI): domain Eukaryota; kingdom Fungi; phylum Ascomycota; class Sordariomycetes; order Xylariales; family Xylariaceae; genus Nemania; species Nemania sp. FL0031. The sequence continues at coordinate 910,069 of JAJKKK010000012.1, read as the reverse complement.
ATGGGTTGCTCAGAGCTCATCGTCGTTTGGTGAGCCCGAGGCGAAAGAATCACTAAGGGTGCCTGTTTTCAATGCCTTTGCCAGTGCAAAGCCAGGGGCTGCCGATCGTCCAACTACTAGCAAGTCGAACAAGACTAGCCCTCCGTCTTCCGTCTCTCCCGTTTCTGTCAATTTTCCGCCTATGCCTTCCACGCCAATATCAAAAAGCGATTCTGGCTTTGCTCTCTCGGCGACGTTGCGCGAGAAGAGGTCTGGCCACTTTGACGAGAAGGGCCGTCGCAGCTCATCATTTGGACAAGCTCCTTACCATCGGCCTCATGGACCATTTCTAAATGGGCATCAGGCAAACCTATCGATTTCTGCCATCTCCATCGATTCTCAATCGTCGTACGGCGGATTTGGTGGCTATGCTCCATCAACTTACGCACAATCTACTCTCGCTGCCTCTACGGTGATGCCGAATATGCTTATACAACCGGTACATAACACCGAGACGACAGTATGGGTCGAGGGACATTGTTTTAATTTAAATACGAACGATATTGGTGCCACATGTACCATATGTGATGAACGCTCGGAGGGGGACGGATGTTACAAATGCTCAGGTTGTGGGGCCATTTCACACGGCCGTTGTCTTGGATGCGTGAGCTTGGTGTGTCCAACGGCTTTCAATACTGACAAGATACGGGCGGCTTTTGTTCGGTGCCAGGCTAGCTTACTCTATACATATCGAAAGCACCTAGGTCGGCCATCTAAAGAACAAAAGACAAACGGTCAGCTATATGCGTTCGATATGAGTGGATTCATTAGGAGCTTGCCCTACGACCAGCAAGAGTATGCGGGAATGATGAAAGAGACTCAAGGTATGCGATGAATCCTCTCTTATCATGATATCTAGTACTGACGATTTCCCAGCTTTTAATGAATTCATTCACTTGCGAGAGATACAACCGGCGACAAACCCTGCAATTCGCCTCTTCGATGAGATCATCCTAGCCAAGAAGGCGCGTGGGAAACCTGGTCTCACCTCTGGACTGTCCCGCCTTTCTACTATCCGCGCATCTCACGGCGCGTCAAGGAACTTGCCCTCCAAGCCTAACAAGTTACCATCTTACCTTACCGACACCGGGGATCACCTCTGGCGCACCGCTTCCGTACCCATGCCAAATGCTAAATTTCCAGGTGAATACCGGGCAGTCATCACCAGGATCCCAGCTAGGCTAGACCCCACCTTAATGAAGGAGCCTCGTGCCATACAAGGTGTCCCACGCCCTGAACAGCGAAAGAAAGGAGTCTTGAGGAAGCAAGTGCCCAGTATGATGGGAATACCAACGCTCTCTTTCCCTGTTCCTACTAAAGAATGATGACATTGGGTAAACGATGAATGAGAACAAAAGACTTCATACCAGACCCTACAGGAGAATATCGTGTACGAAAACCACGTCTACTGTGTATTATTTAATCAGAAATGGCAGCCTGTTTGGAGAAACCGGAGGACAGTCAGTTGGCAAGATGACTCTATCTCATATCGGCCTACCGGCTGATGTTCTGCTAGTGCTGAAATTGGTGCATCTGTCACCATTTCACACGACCACAAGGCACCGAACTGGTCAGAGACCAAGGAGAAGTTGATCAAAATATGATGTCAACGGACGCGTGTCGTGTCGAAGCACGAACTGGACAGGACGACTCGAGGAAACGTCTAGTGGCCTCTTACAACGTACTAGATGGAAAGAGGAAAACAGACAAAAGGAGCAGACAAGGCTAGGCAGTTTGAATATGTAGAAGAACAAAATGTGGAGTAGATCTGGGCATAGCACGGCAAGGCACGGCTCGGCGCGATAAAAGGTACAGCATGGTGCAACAAGGCATTTGCATGGCATGGCATTACACGGCATAGTTAGCATAGCCCTCTGCGCAGCATACGGGCGCATCTATCTGAGAAATTTGACTTAATTTTAATCATGCCTCTTGTCTTTCCACAGTGGGGTCTCGAAACAATGCCTGTTTCATTCTATGCGGTGTAAGGGCGTTGGATTGAATGTGAGGCTGTGGTTGTACGGATAGGTGAGTCGGATAGTATTTTTCACTTCGCGACTCACATCCGAAAGGTTCCAGCCTATTTAGTGCATGGATGGAAATACTGCCTATATAGCGTTAAACGAACAGGAACTAGAGAACACAAAATCGGATCGATCACAGTGTTGTATGCTATGTTAGTTCCAGTACCTAGACAGTAGGTAGAAGCAAATCGATATGCATATTTTTAAGCTCAGTTGAGCTTTAGTTTACTATTGTTAATAGTAGAAAGGTTGATAACAAGGTATAACATATAGGTCAACATAGGGTTTCAGGTCTACAGTCTGGCCCTACACATGTCTAGCATATTATAGAAAGACGTGTAACGTTGTCTAAATTAAGGGTATGTTCAGTTAACAAGGTCCGCTCGTCCTTACCCTACTCCATACATAGTAGACTAATAGACGAGGGCAAGTTATAGATTCTTCATCAGGTTTGATGAAAACGGTGCGATATTTACGTTAGCTGGGGCTGCACTATTAAATTATTTCTTGGTCGTATTCGCACCTGCTTTTAATTCGGCTAATTAAGGATAAATCTGTTAGGTATCATAACTAAACGCATCAATGATCGGGTACTCCATGGGTAATGCTATGATATTCTGATTTGATCTACGTGGTCCCTTTTTACAAGGGTTGCTAGAGCTAAACTAGCTCAGCAGGGTATTCCTCTCTCTAACCTTATGTACTCCCACAAGGATAATCTCTCGTAATGCAACGTTGTGTGGTATCAAATAGTGGATTTTTTTGAGAGGCGAGATTGGAAATGGGGTGTGATGTGGGTGAGGCGGCGGGAGGGGTTTTCCTAGCAGCGAACACCCTTCCTCAGCTCATTGCTGAGGATTGGTCCGGCATCGAGAGCCGGCCGTGGTGTGGTGCATGAATCGTAGACAAGTCGTTACCGACCAGATAGGGGTTCCTGCAGACCGCAGCACGCCGCTATGTGAACGGGTATCCTGAGAGCTCCCGAGCCCTCCACTAGGCAGCCGATGCGGGCTACCTAACCCTTCCCGAAATTCTGCCTCAACCTGCCGTCTCGCAGAGTGAGGATAGCGAATTCTCAGTCCGATCTCTCCTCAATCATCTTTAGGCCTGCCAGCATAAGGCTCGCGGCCCCATGTCCCAAGTGCTGTAGGTGTTTCGAAAGTTTCGGTTAGGAGAACCCCCAAAAACTTTACGAATTATTCCTCGGACCCGGATTGGAGCTGGACCCCGACGGGCCTGCGTTTCCGCTATCGCTCCGCGGCCTCGACCTTGGCTGCTTCTCATACGCGTTAGGGCTCGGCCGGCGCTTAGGCCTCCTTTTGGCAGTGGGATCTCCGTGTTCCGAATGCCCATCCTCACGTCCATGCGCGCAGTTCGGGCCATGGCAGTGCCTCTGATCCCTCGCCCTGCGCTCCGCAAGCGCCCTCTCGCGCGCATCATACGTATTACCACGACCCGAGTCGGAATCAGAGCCGGAATCCGAAGACGACGACGAATCAGAGGACGACTCGTCTGAGGACTCGCCTACGGCTCTGGGCGCATGGTATATGCAGCAGACTAGGTGAGATATGGCACGATTAGCACGGCACACTGGACGGAAAAGCCTCAAGGTACGGGTTCATAGTCGGGGGAACTACAATGACACACACCTTTTGAGCTCTTCCGTCCCAAACCCTCGTTGTCGACGACGCTCTCGGCCCACTGCACGCGTTGCGTGGAGGGCGCATGCGCGCCTCGGAGACGGAGGATTGCGGGTGCCGGTGCGGCGCTTCCTGTTTGCGCCGCGGAACCTGAGGGCGTGTCTTGTACCTGCGTGCGCGAACCGGTGGTCGGCGTTTGCTGGCGCTGCCTCTGGACCTGTGGATTCCCCGACATTTTGATCTTTGTATGATGTCTGTGTGCGATGCGCGTCCGTGCGTCCTTGGTTCGGTCTTAACGGTAGGTAGAGAAGGGGAGAGAGAAGGGCGGGAGGAAAAGGATGGGTTGGTTGGTTGGTTGGTTGGTTGGCTCGACCGACTTGATAAAATGCCGCTTTGTTTCGGTGGTACCGAGAGGGCGATCCTAAAACAATTATCCTGGCAATCTACAGTTGCCCGGTGGAATCGTTTGTGTGCGCGTATGTGTGTGTCGCCGCCCCTCGCGATGTATCCCCCGACCAAGTTGCGTGATATGATGTAACTCGAGAAATCGTCGGCGTGGGACACGACAGAGGAGAGAAGAGGAGATCAGTCAATCAACCCGATAGCCGGCTGGTTGGTGGCTTGCTTGGCTTGCTGGCTTGTTTCGCTTCGTGCGTTTTGCCACCTCTCTCTCGCTTAGATCGCCGTAGGATTATTCTGTATCAACATCGAACATCCCTCCATATTCTTGGGGGGGGCTCTACTATAAGTCCACGGCCAAGCAGGGCGGAAGAGATTAAGTAGAGCAGCCCGTGCCGGTGTGATGTGATGAGAAAGGATGGGTGAGGGGCAAGCCTTGTTTGCTGTTTTTAGTTGTCTCGGAATTAATAATTAATTGCCCCTCCTTGGGGGGGATTGGGAATTCCTGCCTCATAAGTCGCATGTCACTTACCTTACTTGGTCTACCTATCCAGTCTAGGTGTAGGTTGTTTCAACCCTGGACTAGGCCTACAAGTGTACAGTAGGTACAGTATAGGCACGAAAAGTAGATCTGCTAGGGCAATGACGTAATGTTTTGATGCAAAACAATGGACAATAGAAAGAATTGTCGGAAAACTAGGCGCATCTCAGCTCCTTATAATCACGTCAAAAGGTTTCAATTTTTGGCCTTGCCCCTCATCTTATCAGCTGATGTCCTAGTCGGATCTAGCCGGTTACGCCCTACTTGGAACGATTACAGTAGAAAGTTCGCCCGTCTTAAATTCTCACTTCCACACCTCGTCCTTATTGGATTACTAATTGGTGGGAAGACGAATGTAAGGACGTCGTTTAGGTACCTCTGAGGTATCGTTGTTATTCTGGGTAGTCTTATCATAGATATATGTACATTTGCCTTTTATACAATAATGTACAAATTAACATTAGCGTCACAGCACCGGCACCTCGAAGCATCTCCTTGATGGTTAGAACGTCGCCGCTGGGCGCGTAGCTGCTCTCTCACGCTTGAGTTTCCTCTCCAGCTTCTTCGCGCCTTTCATGCTCTTCCTCGGCCTTGACCTCTTCGATGCCGCTGTGACTTTCGGCTTGTTGAGCATCCAACCATTCATTGGCCGACGACAAGAAATGAATTTGCCTTCTGGGCTGTACACGTCCACGATGGGCCAGTTCGGTTCGTCTAGTTCCTTGTCTATAGGAGATAGGGAGGGCCAATCTGATTCGCCTAGTTCCTGGCCTATAGTAGGTAGTAATGGTAGCTTCCTCTTCTTGCTTGATTCTTCTGCCAGGGCTTCGAGTCGCTCCATAGCTGACATTTCCCTGCCGGAGCCCGTGCTAGTCTCTGTTTTTTCTACCTCCGGCAGAGCTTTGGGCGTAAACAAGTCCTTTGGGCCAACCTCGGCGACTGGTAGAGGGGTTGGGTACGTCTTTTTGCTCGTGTCTTCTGCCACGGCTTCGAGTTGCTCCATAGCCGACATCTCCCTGACAGGCTCCGTGGCGGCCTCTGTTTTTTCTATATCTGGCAGGGCTTTTGGCGCAAACAAGTCTCTCGTCCGAACCTGGGCAACTATCTCCACCCATCCGACTCCCTCGATGAGAATATCAGTTGAAACAACGCGATACGGGAGACGCTCCACATCCAGCCCGATGGCACTCTTCCTTGTTAGTGGCCCTGTCCGGTGTTTTGTTACATCCCACTCAAGCTTGAAGGAGCCTGCGAGTCTCGTCTTCTCCCCAGTATCGGGCACAGCGATATTCTCGACGTTCACCTCACCAGTCTGGTTTTGTATGCTGATGGCCTTATCGGTCCTGCATACGTGGGGTTTGATAGGTGTAAAAGAGTATGACAACATGATGGGGCTAGGCTCGCGAGGGGTTATACGAATAAAGCCGCCTATAAGAAGCGATTGACCTGGTTTTAACGTCATTTGCTCTGGTACAATACGAGATTGCATTAGTAGCGACAAACGGTGCTCCTTTTTGACGTGGCTTTCTAGACCAGATCGCTCCAGACCAGGTAAATCAATCAATTCACCTCGGCCGTTACCAAATGGGACTCGGATGGGTGATGCCGTTGTCCCGGGTAGGTCTGACACGAGAGGCATCTCTGGGAACTGGATTTCCTTCGGTTTAGGAGGCAATAGTGAGAAATCGTCCAAAAAATCATCTTGAATTTCCGGAGTCTCCTCTTCAGCCGGCCGATAGAATTCTTCCTGAGCCTGAGCCTCCATGTCGATCGTGATTTGGTGTTTCGAAGGATCCCAGTCCATCCTCCCCTTGGGAAATACGGCCTCGAAGAGTTGGCTTTTTCCTACGTTGGCTTTACCCAACATCCAGCCACCCCCGCCTCTCTTCCAAACGTCCTCTTTCAGCTCTTTAGTCCACCAACCCCTCTTTGCACTGACGGCTCGCAGGTTCCCCAACCTGATCCCCGGCCCTACACGCCCTAGCGCCTCTCGTAAAACCTCTCGTAGATATGGGAAAAGAGAGTCTACCTGGGGCTTTGTCGGTGCTAGCAGGTCCGATCGAGTTATTATGAAGCTCATTTCAGTCTTTTGGCCGTGATAGAAGCGCCCTGCTCTCGAGCGACGGTTCTTCGAGCGCAGTGGCATGGTATCGAGAAGCTGTGAGATTTTCGGTACGAGGGACATGGGAAAATCGGCAGCATCGAGGATGTGATAGACGTGGTTGTATTTGTAGGGCGATTCGAATAGGGTGTCGCGAATGGATTCTACACTCGGGTGGTAGATCGATTCTCCGGTGTGGTTATGTAGTAGAGAGTGGCATCTATCACATAGCGGCTTCTTTGGAGGGGTCTGTAGTTGAGTACTGGGGGGACCCAGACTGAGAGCCAGCGCCTCCATGTCCACGCCTTGCTCCTCCAATTTTTTTGAATCCAATTGTTTCAGCGCATCTTCGTAGATTTGGTCTTCACTTCGGGAGCGGGAGCGATGATTGGATGGCTCATCAGCCCCAAGATATTTCTGGACGGCTTTGCGACTCAAGTCAAAGTAGCCAGGCTGGTTGGGTTGGGAAGTTTGCGACAGGGCGCCGCATCCTCTACATTGTCGTGGAAGAGTCTTAGTGGGAGCGGATAGGACAGCGGGAGGTTCTGATAGAGGAGTAACAGCTGTCGGAACATCAGCTTGCATATGCAAGCATCGACGTGGCGTTGTTCCCCATGGCGCACTTTGGACTCTTGACGAGACTAAAGCGCCTGACCTTGGAGCGGAAGAACTAGTTGTTCCGATTAAGGGACACAGAAAGACAGGTATGTCTAGTCTTGTACGTGCCTTAAGTAGCCATCTTGAAGTTATGGCACGGCGCATGGTCCGTTGGGGGGAAGGGAAAGGACTAAAAAAAGGACCTGGAATCCTGGATCATGAAGTGATTCAGAGTGGGAAAAAATTCACTTGGAATAGAAAATTTAAGTTAGGTAAGCAATACTGTGACGTTTTTTAGTGGACGATCCCTGTAAATGCAGGCCGACTTGGCGCAATAAAGACCCTTGCTCCTGCCCTGTCGTCCACTACTGCGGGGCGCCACGGCTAGACCTAGTGAGACCTGGTCTAGCCCTCCCACAGCGATCACCACATCACTGAATGCTGCGTTGTAACTTTGTCACACGTGGGCTTTCATCATTCCCAAGATCTGCTGACCCGGTGAACACACCTGTTCAACTGAGCTATAAAACCCTAATTCGCCGCATACCATTCACAGTCTGTCGCTAATCTAATCTCTATATCACACATTGTTTAACCCCAAACACCGCGACTATGGCCGAAGCTGTATCCTCGTCCGAAGATGCGGCTGCAGCTCGCGCAGCTGAGCAGGTTCGTCTGCGCAAACAACGCCGCGAAGCCAAGATCAAGGCTGGAGGAGCTTCAAGGCTAGACAGAATCACAGGTCTGGGTGGCGGCTTTTCCAAAGGTTTGTATTTACCTACCCGCCTCATTTAACCTCGCTCAAGTCTAATTACCACGGGAATTAGTAGAGGCTTCCACTCCACCAGCCGCAAGCCCCGAATCCACGCCCTCCAAGCCTACTGCCACCCCAACTCCTGCCGCTTCATCGGAAACCCATGCCGACCCCGAGGAGGTCGACATCTCTCAGCACTACTATTCCCCACAAACTACCGCTCGCCCATCACAGAGTGACTCCCCCAACATATCCGAAGCACAGCTCCGCCAGATGATGCTTGGCTTTGACCCCGCCGGATCCGGCACCCCACCACCTCGCACCGGTATGGAAGGAATGCCGGGTATGGAGGGCATGGACCAAGACCCGATGATGCAGATGTTGCAGAAGATGATGGCAGGCGGTATTCCCGGCGCTGCCGGCGGCAGCAACCCACTTGCCGGCATGGGACTTGACGGACTGTTTGGCGGGGCAGGCGGACCCAGTCCCATGCAACAGGGCCAACAAGTCGAGCAGAACAAGACGGCAAACCTTTGGCGCATTCTCCACGCTATATTCGCCTTGGGACTCGGCATCTATGTGGCGCTATCTACGACATTCACGGGGACTAAGGTAGAGCGAGACGCAGATGATCTGCAGAGCACGGGCGTGTTGGGTGCGCAGAATCTCGATCAGGCACGCGCGTGGTTCTTCTACGTGTTCACGAGTGTTGAGACGGTGTTGTTGACGTCGCGGTACATGATGGAACGAAGTGCGGGCTTCACGCCGTCGGGCTGGACTTGGAGTATCACGGGAGTACTGCCGGACCCATTTAGAGGATACGCGCGCCACGCACTCCGGTATGGACAGATCTTCACTACTGTGCGGAACGATGCGCTCTTCTGTGTCTTTGTCATGGGCGTGTGCTCCTTAATGCGATCCTAATTCTTAGCATCGAATTAGTATGAAGCTGAGGCAAAAAATTAATGTGTACATGATATGCTTCTCGTTTTACAGGCTCCCTGAGCCTGTGGTGACTTAATTAATGTAGTATAAATCTAAACTGTACTGACTGGGTTACCCTTCGCTTTCTTTATGTAAACATTCTGATCCTATATTCTAAAATCCGCCAGTGAAATATCCTATACCTACATCCCAGCATCGCCAGAGCCATTATAACGTAATATCCAAACCATAATACTGAATTTTCAAGCGCCTCCAAATCCCCCCCTCATCATACAATCTACACCCCTCCTCATTGCATATGCATAACCATGCCTTTCTTCAAAGCGTCAATAGTTTTCTTATTAAGCGGGTCCTTCCCATCAAACGCAGCCTCCTTGCGCTCCCGGGGCGACATGGCCGTGATATCGTACTTGTCGCCCCCAATGCTCTTAGGCCCCATAGGACTGAGCAACGAGCCGGCGTACCTCGACTTGTACGTCCGCAGCCCGGCCTTAAAGCCCCAGGGGTCGGCGGCGTTGCGGGCCGGCAGCGCGACGTCGCCGACGGCGTCGGCGATGATCTCCTCGATGTTGGCGGGCCCGCGGAGGGTCACGCCGCGCTTGTTGGCGTAGGCGAGCACGGCGTCCTCGAAGTAGTCGGGCTGGAACTTGCCTGCGGACCCGTAGGGCTTGCGCGGGCTGTCGTCGATGGCGTTGCACTTCCGCATGTCGTGCGCGAGGACCATGTACATGGCCATGGTGCAGCCCAGGCTCTTGACTGCCGTGGCGTCGCCGACGAGGCTGAGGCCGTCGAGCTGGGCGAGCATGGCGAGGAAGAGGCGGCCGACCAGGCGCACGGCGTCGTGCACGCCTTCACCGTCGTCTGACCTAAGTGGATGTTAGTTTAGGTTGGGGGTATGGCATTTACGAAATAGGGCGAGGTCGGAGAATGGAAGGAAATGAGACGGCGTGGAAGATAAATGAACATAATAATAATGAAAGAACGGCATTGCTACATACTGTATGAAGATTTGGCCCATATCATGTAGCAACCAATGCACGATGCATTCGCACACGGCCCATTGCTCGCGCCACCCGCCGCGTTTCTCCTTACCCGCCTCCTCGAAGTCGAGGAACAGGTTCTGCAGCACCTCGAGCGAGCCGTAGGCCGCGTGGTCGTTGAACGTGTACATGCCGAAGTTGTCCGGGTCCCGCAGGTTCGTCTGCGTGAACTGGTTGTTGAACTTGCGAAAGCCCGCCCAGCTGATGACCCAGGGGTGTTCCGGGCTCGAGGCCAGCGGCTTGAAGCACACGCACTTCTTCTTGCTGCAGCGTTGGCCTAGTCTTTCCTCATCATCATCCGCTTCGTCTTCTTCTTCTTCGTCCCCCTCTTCGGTTTCGCTATCCTCACCTTCATCATCGTCATAATCATCGTCTTCGAGCTTAGACCGTATGTAAGAAGCAGAGCAGAGCGTAATGTACGAATACGCCTTCTCCTCGTCCTTCCAGACCATCCTATAGTGACCCTCAGCATTTGCGGAGCCGGACAATTCTGACCAACGCTTGCTGCGAGGAGGTTCATATTCTTCTGCGGGCTCGGCCGGTGGTGGTGCAGCAGCAGCAGCCTGCTTAGACTTCTTGCTAGCTGGGCCGCTAGAGGCGGCAGATTTGCGTTTCGGCGGCATGTTTCGTAATAAAGTTTACAGTATACTAGCCAAGTACACTAGTATAGACTTTTGCTTAATTAAAAAAGGGCGTTACGTTGCATATGTCTCTAGGTGATGTTGAATTTAACACCTAATTTCGCCAAGACAACGTTTCGGAAGTTTTTTCTAATACAATGTTACTGCTGACCGTTAATTAATTGATCTACCAGCAGGTGGTCTAGACTGCCTACATATACAGTACTACCTAGTAGGGGGGAGAGCATGGGGTACATAGGTAGGTAAGTATACCTAATAGACATGGTGGCCTATCCAGTCATTATAATACATAGTAGGTATAGTGCGGGCGCGACTTGACGCGTCTTGTAGCGCCCCCACTGACGTCATGTGTCATGCGACTGTTATGCTGTATGTGCTTGTTTATTGACTTGTTGATTTAAACAGTAGATAGTCTATTTACCTAGTTGGTGTGTTGTCTTAACTTATTTCTAGATTAGGCACCGTAATTGTGTAATGATTTCTAATGTTCTATATGCTACAACTAAAGACCGTAAAGACTTATTCTAAGGTTTGAATGAGAGCTTGTTTATCTAATCATTACGCTGTGTTTATCTCCTCATTACTCTGTAAACATACCAAAAACAACTGCAAAGAGATAAGTTTCATTATGAATTAGCCAAATACTAAGTAAACTTTTGAAGTTCAAGGCGAAAATTGAAGTCGAGAGCTTAGATAACACTCACTAAGAATATAGGAAGTGGAGCATAGCTCAAAATATACTTAAGCTTCACTACTTTAGGTATGAGTACCGATGACTAAGCGAGATGACGTTAAGCGACCCTGAGAGCGCATTTATGATTTATGCTGGTAGGTAAGTAAAGTACCCAGTCTCATATCAAGCACCATCACGAACAACGCGACATATCGATTCCCTCGTACGCGAACTTCGAATTATTCCAGGGTCACGTTGATCCCCCGAATTGCTGTTCATAGTCCTCTACTACGTCAAAAACCCAATCAATTCGGACTGAATCGAGAACCCCGAACTCCCCGTCGCGATGCCACGAATGCCGAGGTTTTCGCCCTATGGCCCAAGACCGAGACGGTCCGCGCGACTCACGCTAGTATGGATACTGGTTCTTGTCCTAGTTCTAGCCCTAACATTCTACCTTACATCCCGCGACGGCGAACCATCGAAAATAGACACCAAAGTCGTTATGGATACCATTAGAGGTCGGGGAGGATCATTACGCGAGAAGACGTCTAAAGTCGTACCGTGACGCCAGTAACGTACACATCCCAATACGATTTGGGTGTTGAACATCAGAAATAGCTTGGCTGGAATACATTGGGACTCATAAGGACAAACGGAAAGACATAGGATAGGGAAATCGCAAGACTGTTTTGCGCAAGCATCACTCTACGGAGGCCTAAAAATCTAGACTTATACTGGTATTTCGGCCAATGTTCATATTGCTATACGCAATCATAGCACACGACATATCCGACCAAGCATAGAACATGCATGCGCGCGATTTACCGCATAGACCCGTCGAGCAATACAGCGTCAATTGCTAAGATGGGAGACCTCATAAGGATTTACCCATGTTGTCTTCCAAATTACCTGTCTCTAGATGGCCAACTCGAATTTTACCAGTCCAATCTCTCATATTCAGTACACCTACTTCAACACTCCCGTTTTTCTCAGTCATCTCTTTTTCCTCATGTCAAGGGGAGCGGCTTCTTAAGAAGACAAATGGGACAAGTTCGGACTATATCTACAAACGAAGGAATTCAATTGAACGCGTAAATGGTGCTTCCTATTACAGGTATTTCCGTCAGTTGAAAGACCATAGGAACTTCTGATTAGATACTAATTAAGGTTTTTGTTCGATAGTATACATAAGGTAAAATTATATACTTTAGTTTCTGCCTTCTCATTCATACTTTTTGGTCTGCATTCCCGTCCTAACAACTTATCGCTTTAACAACTCTATATCGTCACCCGTCTCCCTCGGCTCGTTAGATATATGCAAATCAACACGCTTCATAATACCTCCCGGACCAGGACCGTTACGCGACTGATGAGAAGAAGGATCGTGGCTAGAGTCAACGTCATCCTGGCGGTAGTATTTTCTCGGCCCTGTGGAGTTGCTATCGTCGCGTTTAGTTGTACCAAACCAGCGCGGCGTTAACTTGGCCAAAATGGAGCGTAAGCTAGGCAAGCAAGCGGTAATTATAAACACATCACATTCCAGCACACTCCAATAGACAGCAGGGGTATTGTCATCTGTATAATACGAAAATTCATAGATCAGCCACCTTGTTCTCTACTAGAAAAGTTGCAGCAACTTACGAGTTATGTTGGTCGTCTTTGCAAAGTGGATGAGGGATTGCAATCGTAGGATACTAACAATCGTTATCCTAAAGCTTTGTTAGCCTTTCGAGTCCTTAAGATTAAAAGAATACGCCGAGCATGTGTGTTGACCGCCACCGGAATAATGAATGCAGGAAACTTGCGGCGGTACTTACACAAAACCCAGAATAAAAACAAAGAGAACCTGCGCTTTCTTTCTCCAACTTAATTGCAATCGCACAATGTCTCGAAGCGGAAGGGAGAGTATAGCTATGTCAACAGCAATCTCAATCGCCGCACGAGCCCAAGAGAAACTATTGATATCGATGCATGTTCCCGTTGTTTCCCCTGTCCAACCAGTCCAGAAGAAACTGACTGGGGTGCATTGAAAGATAATTGTCAACGTATTGGCGGTGCCGAACAAGACAACAAAGACCATCAATACTATCGAACCTTTCTGTGTTATGGAAGATGATTTGGCGAATACTCGGCGGTAGAAAGCAAGTATTGAGAGTTGGGTGAACATTTCTGATGGAAAGTAGAATATTTCCGCAATGTATAGAAGCTGTACCATTGTAATTAGCCCAGATGAATAGAGGCCGTTTTCCCCTGCAGGGAGACACGTCGCGCATTCACCTCTAAAGTAAAGCTGATGTCTGGAAATGATAATGTCCAGATGTCTTTCCCTAGACCATGTTCGGCCACTTCATAGTTAGCGACACTATGAAGCGTAGAGTGGCCTTCATTTACTTACTGGGGTAACAGATAAAATTGAGGACTGATCCAAGGATCTGATGGTAGACAGTGTCAGTAACACAAAGTCTACGGTTAGCGGATTATTGGTTTTAAGTTCTTACTACTCCGAGTGTGAGCCAATAGTCATCCAGGCCAAGGGGAACTTTCATAATCAAAACGCGGTCGAAAATACGGAGGAAGAACAGTAACATAGCCAATGACCCGAAAGATGCAGCAATGCCGACGAGAGTGCTAGAAATGTCGCCTATTGGAACCCCACAAGCGGACAAAGTCACGTTCGTTGAAGCTTGAAGGCCGGTTAGTTCGATCAAGTCCCCCTTGGATATCAGTGCTGCCGTCCTCTGGAACTTACTCAATGTCTCCTTTACAGTGCAGTTAAAACCTTCACAAGCCTGGAGCGCGCCCAGGAACGTGGCATCCGCGCAGAGACAGGCGAGATCTGTCGCTGAGCATGGCGTTGCAGAAATCTCTTGATTGAAGCATTTGGCCTAAATAGCGTAAGTCATTGTCGCAAGTCAAATTTGGAGGAGGAATAAGAGATATGGCACTCACTGCGCAATTAGGTAATAAGGGCAGAATAATGTTTTGAGCTAGAGATAATCCAAAGAAGAGGGGAAATATACAGAAGAGATAGAAAGACCGCATGATGAATGAATGTAGTGTATCTTCTAGTTTGAAGACGTCAGTGGCGTTGAAAAAACTCGTAGAACTTTGGTCGGGCGTTATTTCAATGCTAATGACTTGTGATAGAATGAATATAGCAGATTATTAGATACTTTGTGATTACTTACAAAAGTCCGTATTAACGGGGTAGGATGCTTGACAGACACCGGGCAGATTTTGCAAAGCTGGACTAGCAAGGGTGCGAAAAGGCCATATGCCGAAACGATTTGAATTTTGCGTCCTTCATTGCTACGTGCGGCACATTTGCCGATCATAAAGAACCAACATGCAGAGCAGGGCAATAACATGATACCCGGGGACCATAGAACTATCAGGGGGTGGTCAGCATCGAAGGAGTTTGAAGTGGTATTCTTGCCTGGATCTTGGCTGTTGGCTGTTGGAGGTGGCGCCGGGCATTACGGATGTGACCCGGACATGGTTCGCCGGCCAATATCAACGTCAGCTTCAGGGGTGGCAATGCGGGTTTCGGGACCGCAAGTACGGAGGAAGGGCTTGGACACAGCTACCTACCAGACAGGCATTATTAGCCAAGGTAGCTACCCTGACATTATGTAAGCCACCGGTGTAACTTGAGATGTCTTATAATGTGTGAGGGGTATACTTGGAGAAAGGGGGGAGGGGAGCTCCTCTTTGTGGCTTTGCTGCCAATCCTGTCGAGAGAACAAGGTCATCTGGGGAACTACCTAACTAGTCTTGGGTCCCGTCGTAGCGAGTCGTCGCTTTATTCCGAAGTCTTTCCATAAGCTCTGGCAACGATGTCGAACACATATTCTCTTATTGCCCTCGGTATTGGGCTCTTGATCACATATGTCGTAGGCAGGTTTGTCTCCTCGTTGAACAATCAAAGTCAACCTCCGCTTCCACCCGGTCCAAAGGGCTTGCCTCTTGTCGGGAACTTGAATGACTTGCCTAAACCTGGCATTCTTGAAGCGCATCATTGGCTAAAGCACAAGAAGCTCTACGGTGGGTTTCCCAATTCATTACATCTGCTCGGTGTCCAGTGATTACAGGCTAATTTACGCTATTACCCTCATTATAGGCCCGATTAGCTCTGTAACTATCTTGGGGAAATCAATCATCATTATCAACGATGCCCAACTTGCGTTTGAGCTGTTTGACAAGCGGTCCACGAAGTATTCGTCGCGACCCAAACAACTCTTCGCTGGCGAAATGTATAAGCCCTCTTTGAGACTCTCACTAGGCGTCGTTGACCTTGTGGCTTGATAGGGTTGGCTGGGAGAGGTCGATTGGAGCGTCTCCCCATAACAGGCGTTTCCGGGCGATGCGCAAGAGCCTTACTCGTATCATCGGTTCGAACACAGTGGCAGCACAATTCCACGATATACAACATACCGAAGTTGCTCACTTTCTTCTACATATTTTAAGCAGCCCAGAAAATCTTCAAGATCACATCAGAAAGTAAGCTTCCTTTAGCGACGCCCTAACTGTTTACCCGTGCTAACGTTGACATGATTGAATAGGTCTGTTGGCGCAGTAGTTCTGAAGATTGCCTATGGATATACCGCAGAGCCTCACCGTTCCGATATCTTGGTGGATATAGTTGGCGACTCGATGGAGAAATTTGCGCGTGCTGCAGTGCCTGGTGCTTTTATGGTTGATATGTTTCCGTTCCGTAAGATCATACACTAGTTATGCTCTTGTGAGGAGGTCGCTGATAAGTATCTAGTAAGGAAGCTTCCAGAATGGGCGCCTGGCGCTTCGTTCAAGAAACTCGCTCGCGAGTGGGCGTCTGAGCTATTAGAAACGGCAGAAAAGCCCTATGCTTTTGTCAAACATCAGATGGCGCAGGGCGGGCATGAAACTTCATTCCTGTCACGGCTTATCGAAACGGAAGACACCGACCCGGAGCAGATGGAGGCTGACAAATGGGCAGCCGCGTCTCTATACATAGCAGGCGCAGATACAGTTAGTACATCAATCTCGAAACATACTGGCTGAGTCTCTAACACGTTCAGACTGTCTCGGCTATTGCATGCTTTTTCCTAGCTATGGCGTTATATCCGGAAGTCCAAGAGCGCGCGCAAAAAGAAATTGACCAAGTCATCGGAACCGATAGATTACCCACAATGGCCGATCGTGATAGATTGCCTTATATCAATGCCGTCGTGAAAGAAACTCTCCGATGGCACCCAGTTGCGCCCATGGGTATTCCGCATGAAAATACGGAAGATGATGTGTACGATGGCTACTTCATTCCGAAGGGATCTATGCTGTTTGCAAACATCTGGTAAGTCTAAAGGTCTATTTGTTCGTCGCATGTCTGACTCTGCTTCGACTAGGCACTTCACTCACGATCCCGATATTTACCGCGATCCAATTACCTTCTGGCCCGAACGGTTCTTAGCCGAAGGCGATCACGAACCAGAAACCGACCCAGAAAAGTTTGTATTTGGGTTTGGGCGACGCAATTGCCCAGGGCGCTTCCTTGCAGACAACAGCCTGTTTTTGGTTGTTGCACAATCGCTAGCGGTATTCAGCATCGATGGATCTCCCAACGTAAATGACCGGAATGATCTCAAACACGAGTCTATGTTTCAGGCTGGCGTGGTGAGCCACCCCGTACCGTTTAAGAGTACCATCAAGCCAAGATCATCTCACCACGAAAAAATAATCAGGTCTCTAGAAGAGACTTATCCCTGGCGACAAAGTGACGCGGAGATCCTTAAGAATCTGGCATAGTTGGTCGACCAATTGAAATTAAACGGAAGCTACATTAACTATTTTACTGACTGTTGGAGGCAACGTGTTAAGTTAGCACACCACCTGATGAGAACACCACCAGGTAAGGCAATATGACTCCTGTAGGAAGGTCTTGGAGAAGACCCCTGCAGTTGATAACAGATACTTCACATTTGTATATAGCCTGGAGATAGCCCTGATGGTATTCAGAAGCCTTCGCGCGTCAATAAAGTCTTGCTGCACTCGTATAGTTGGTCCCTGACAGCACGGCCCCTTTTGATGACGAAAATGCTGCGGTTTATAGTCAACCCAAAGGCGAACTTCGATCATTAAGATTTTTAGTGGTCACATTGAATAAAGGACTCTAGCGGGCATCAATATAAAGTTTTCTGCATAGAGCCGTCTACCTTCTCTTCATTATTTGTGCGCAGATTCAACAAAAATTGTACCCGAGAGGGTATCTGAAACTATGGACTCACTGGATAAGAGGTGGGTTGTAAGCTTGTGAGTATACTTATGTAGGACTTTAGGTAGCGAAAGACCTGATGCTTGGAAAATAGCAATGTTGATCGAAAATCACATATTCGGGAAGGTGGTAAGCGCAAAATTTCTTGTCCGGGAGGATTTACGGGATATCGAAAGGATCACCCCTTTCTTTTCGAATCTCATTGGTCCGATTGTGACTAACAGGAACGAATTAGAAACCTAGATTCTGCGTAATATATCTGGCCATGTTATGATTTGTGGCCAGCATACAATCCTCCTGCGGAAATTCCCCCTCGGTTACGTACCACTGCAAGGACGCCACTCGAAAGCTCACGATGGGGGTTAGTGGTTGTGTGATGTGATGCGAAAAATCCTTTGAGTGTGATACTGGAAAGCCGCAGCTTTTGGGTAACATGTTGGTTTTGCGACAGGGTTAAAAAGGATCGAGGATGACCACCATTAGAAGAGCGGTGTAAGGTGTTCATTTCAGCCCTACTGATACCCCGCGTGCTAAAGCTGGATGAAACATATAATAGATAAGAAATGATACCCGGCATGTTTCGCTACATTTTCAAGTTGCCCGAGATATATGAGTGTGAGTGTGTGTATGCGCAGGACGCACTCGAAAGCTCACGATGGGAGGTTAGTGGTTGTGTAATATAATGCAAAAAAGTCCTTTGAGTATAATACTGGGAAGCTGCAGCTTTAGGCAGCATATTGGCTTTAAGACAGGGTTAAAAAGGATCGAAAATGATATATAAGAAATGATACCCGGCATGTTTCGCCATATTTTCAAGTTGCCCGAGATATTTATGAGTGTGCATATGCACCAATTGATCAGCAGCCGCGCCACGCTGCAGCCAGTTGATGGCTGCCCAGTGATAGTAAAACAGAACATAGTTTCGTAAGATAAGATTTAGATAGTATCCCCTGCACATTTCTGCCACCGGTGTTCCAATTTAGAGGTCTACCCATTCTGTTCCCAACCTGCGACAGTATTTCCCCTCTTACCCTAGAAGGGGGAGTGAGTATATGCATATAGTCCATAGAGCCCAGACCTTGAACGTCCGCTTATCTTCTGAGGCTCCTCCAAGGGTTAATACGCGGACTGTGAACCACATCCCTAGTAGGGCGGGACCAGCATAACCAACCCAGTGTTCGCGCAAATGCAAGTTAAGGCAGGTTGGAACTATGACGTTGGTCAGCAACACCGTATGTATATCCTATCGTAAAAGGGGGGAGCAGGGGATTGAGGAAACCCTAGTTTCTTGGTATCAATTGAGCGACGACAGAGCCGAATTGAGTATTGACTTACACATAACACTCCAAAACAAGACCCCTGCACTAACAGACCATCGCGCTATTTTATCACCACATACAAGCGGCACTGTCGATCGCCCGCGGACTGCATCACCTTCCTGGTCGTATAAGTCCTGTGCATGGATTGTTGTTGCTAGCATTCCTGCGCACAGCAGCCACCAACGTGCAGCGGGGGCTACCTTGAAGACGAGGTCCCCGCAAGCTACCCGGGTGGCGCCGGCTCCAATGCTGGTGATTCCTAGTGCATTCATTACATTTCGCATGAACCAGTTGCTGTTTGCTAAACCGAGGTCGTTGTACATCCAATTGAGTGTGAAAAGGAGAAGGGCTTCAAGAGTAGCCCCCATGTAATGAGATACTGCGAATGTGATTGCAATGCTCGCAATAAGAAGCTGTCTGGTGCCTTCTACCGTGATACGTCCCGATGTAATGGGACGCCATGGTTTGTTGACTTTATCCTCGGAGACAGAATCAGGCAGCCGCTGATTGGCCAGGTCGAGCACAAGGAGCTGGAGCCAAATCCATGAGGCCGCACAAAGAATCCGGTAATAAATCGAAATTTGGGGCTCCAGTTGCGAGTGCGACACGGTGAATTTGTTCGAAAGCACTGAGAATATAGCGAATAATGTCTGTGGGAATAGAACCGAGATGAAATCGCTGGCGGTGAAAAGGTACAGGGTGAAGAGAGACTTGGATATCCATGCAAAATAATATGTAGGTTCCTACAAGGTTTAGCAACTATTCTCAGGGGGACTAATGAAAAAAAAAAAAAAAACATACTGGATTAACAGTGTAAATGCTTGAATTGCCATCCATTAGCCCACTTGCGTTGGTTTTGTAGGAAAGACGGATTCGACTGGGAAGTTCTGCTGTTGGCTTGTGGCTGATTCGATGATCTTCCTGAGACAGCATATTGAGAGGCAATAATCAAGCTCGAGTACGATATGATTTGGTGCCTGAAAGCACTTGGCTAGCTTTTAGAGTATTGTATAAATATTCTATGTTGGTGTGTAGAGTTTACCTTGAGATTGAGGGGGACGGATCCAATAAATGTAATGGCTAAGTCGTTCTCAACACTTAAGATGAAGTTGTCATTGATAGGCTATTGGTAACGACTCATTCAGACTACCATTTATTCTATAGCTCTATTATATATAAGTGCGCATAACAGCGACACCGAGCATCACGGTTCTTAGGTAGCAATATGTTGTGTATCAATTGTATGGGTCTCGGAAGCATAGGACTGGCGTAAAATGATCTTTTAGTGGCGTATCTACGACAAAAATAGATAGGCTACTGTAGTAATCCTTCAATATATATTTCAAAGTTATGTCACATCGCCGGCAGGATTTTTAGGTGGAGGTATGATTATGCCGCCGCCTTCACGCATGAGAGGACGATTTTGTTCCTATCCTAGTTTAGGCATCAATCTCGGCTGAGACACCTTGTTATTCCAACATGCTAGATTTTTATTTAAAGTACACAATGAAAAATCATCTGTTACCCTTTCAGGAGCTGTTTAACCTCTCCGCTCACCCTACATACCCTTCGCTATGCAATCAATTCTGCGTAACTATCATTGCTTAGGGGCTGCAATTTTAGGGGGTTTATCTCATGTTGCGGTTTTCATTCGAGGGGAATGGCATATGGAAGGACCCCTCCTAACCAGAATCTACTCTGGATTGATCATCACAGTCCTATATGCGGAATACTGCTATCATCATGACTTCGTCACCGCAATTCTAGCTGCTTCGAGTATCACTGCATCATACTTGGCTGGCCTCTTCATTAGCATTGCGATATATCGGAAATACTTTCATCGTCTTCGGCACTTCCCTGGACCCTCGGTAGCTGCTGTCACCAAGTTCTGGCATGTATGGAAATGCTCACGGGACGATAATTATCTTCTTCTTGAGGAATTGTCCAAGAAGTATGGGCCAATCATCAGGACAGGACCAGAGGAGCTTACCGTCATCGACCCGGTTGTTTTCTCTGTGATTGACGGGCCAAAAAGCCAGTGTACTAAAGCGGCCTGGTACGATATCTTTTTACCCCAGGTAGCCTTGAATACTACCCGGAGTGCCGGGGATCATGCCAGTCGTCGGCGAATTTGGGATAGGGGGTTCGGTCCCGCAGCTTTAGCATGTTATGAGGAACGCATTGCCGAATATGCAGACCTTCTGGTGGCTCGGATAGAGGGCCTCGTAAGCCGAGGACGTCTTGCTGACAGCCATGAGTACGTAACTGTCAACGTCACTGAATGGTTCTCTTGGTTCGCGTTCGATGTCATGGGCGAGTTTGCTTTCGCAAAATCTTTTGGCATGCTACAGGACGGAAAGTGGCATACAAAGGTACGCCTTTTGATTGAAGCGATGAGCATGCTAGGGCCTGTCAGTCCTGTGCCCTGGCTTGCCCAGCTGATGCTCAATGTAAAGCCTCGTCTGCCTCTTGTGAAGGACTGGTTTGCGATGTTGCAATGGTGCAAAGAGTGTATGGACGAACGGCTGCAAGTAAGTATGACCCTTCCAACCTGGCAACCTTCAAACGCATCTAAAGGTCCTAATTAAAATGGCAGAAAAATGTTAAGCGTCTTGATGTCTCGCATTGGCTCATCGAAGCGCTTAACAAAGACCTTCAAACCTCTGATATGGCGTGGTTAAACGGCGATGCTGTTACGATTATTGTCGCTGGAAGGTCAGACTAAACCTCTCTATATGCTCTTGTATTCAACTAAAATCTAGCTAGTGGTACCGTCGCTGTGGCTCTCACCTTTGCTTTTTATGAGCTTGCGAAGAGTCCCGCCCAACAGGATCGACTATATAGAGAAGTCGTAAATGTTGATATACGCGACAGGATTCAGCTTCAAAACTGCACTCATTTGAATGCTATCATTCAAGAAACATTACGACTATATCCCCCGGTACCTACGGGGGGCTATCGAGTGACCCCTCCATCAGGTGTTTTCGTCAATGACACTCATATCCCCGGAAATACCACAATTGTGGCACCTAAGTACTCTATCGCACGGCTTGAAACCTCTTACGAAAACGCCAATAAATTCATCCCCGAGCGATGGACAACACAACAGGAGATGGTGAAAGACAAACGCGGATTTTCTCCGTTTTCTCAAGGAAAATTCGGCTGTGTTGGAAAATCCCTCGCCATGAGTGAAATGCGAATTGTAATAGCTCTTTTAGTGAAAAGGTTTGAGATTAGTTTCGGAGACGATGGCAAAGGAGAAAGTCTGTTTACAGGCTTACGAGATCAGTTCACCTTCGCGCCGGGTGACTTGCAATTGAGATTTAGCATCAGGGCTTGAGTATAGGCTAGGCTGGTCAGCATTCGGAGAATATGTAGATTTAGAAACTGATGGACGAATTGAAGACTACCGCAAAACCTATTCCAGCTTACGGCCATAGACCGTGTGAATGTCATATCTAACATAAGCCCCGGATTTGATATCCTCCTGGACGTCCACATCCAGTTGATCGATATCATCACTAGCTAACGCTTCCGGAGCGCCTCGGTCGGCCATCAGGCGCATCCACGCAAGAGGAGCTAAAACGCTACTTCTCGTCATTTTCTCGCGGGATTCTGGAACCCTATCTGAGCTTACGGTATCTCTTGAAACCGCATGCAAACCAGCGGCTTGCATCTGTGCCGGCAGCGTATTCCAGCCATGAAGAAAGCGTTCTCGCAGTGCTATACCAAAAGCTCGCCCAAGGAGCCGTATATGGTCAACACGGGAATCTACGCGGCCCCGCAAATGCTTCAAGGAAACGAAATCGCATTCTGTCCATTGCAAATACCCTCCCGGCTTTAACATCTGAGAAAGGTTGAGGATGGTGGGGGTCCAATCGTCGGGAAGCATGCCAGCTACCAACATACGAACGTTCACCATATCGTAGAGTCCGTGTAGTTTCTCTGGAATTGGCTTCTTGACGTCCAATATACTCAGACTCACGTTTTCTGGCAGGTTATCTTGGAAGAGAGCCGCAGATATGTCGAAGCCGTCCAATCGGGCATCTGGATATGTTTTCTGAAGGCTGAAAAGAAATCTACCAGTCCCAGTCGCGATATCTGCAATGAATGGCCTCTTTGGAAGGGAGGCGGTAATTGTCGGGTGAATGAGATATCCAATGTTCTCGGTTATCAGGTCAAATTGTTCATTGAGTCTAATCCTGTTTAGCCTTGAAATCTCTTGTCTTACTCGAAACAGACCTTTGCACCTCGCTAGCATGGCGAGTCATGTTGTCCGCATAGCTGTCTTCCATTGTGAATGGCTTGAGGCAACAGAGAATTGAGTAGCTGTAAACAGTGTTGAATATGTGATATTGGTGAGGGGTTCGGGTTGAGATGGTAAAGGAGGGGAGGCTAGGGTTCCGTAGTGTAATGTCAATGGGATGGTAGGATAGATGGTTTAACCAATATAAGCTATTCCACATTGGGGTTTGATATGAAGTTGACGGAAATGATACATCACTTACCGTATAAACTACAAAGCAGGGTTACGAGTGCTAAAAATAATGGGCGAGGAGATACTCCAATGCATCTACTCCTTGATGCTACGTCGGAGATTGTGGTCGGAAGTTGTGGTTCTGTGGATGGCGACGTTTGCTTGAACTTTCTTCGCTTGCTTTAATATAACGGGGCTATTATAGCTAAGATCTGGGAAACGGGCTATACGTTCTTGGTATTATGTAGATCAACGTGAATTTGAAGAAGATTTGCTGCCTGCACTTACCTACATCCTGCAAGCTAGTCAGCAGGCCTACAGATATGCAGTGATCTTTAACAAGCCAATAGAAATGAGCGCTGTTGGGAATCCAGTGCTACCCAATCACTCAAATCGTATCATAGATCTACACTAGTATATATTTCGATTCTAAAGATTTTAAGTGAGAATGCTTACCGCCGACGTCCCCGGCCGAAGGATTCAACTAGCATATTGTTCCCGCGAGTCCGAATTCCGTATCCTATTGGCACTTGCTCGCCACATATGTCTACATGCAGCAAAGGTCCAACACACCGCACGTTGAACCTGGTCAAGACCCTTTGTTAGTGGTCCCTGCTTGCTCCTTACTTAAGGTTCAATGCGACCTCTCACGTGGGAGCCGCACCAAATCCATTAGCAGAAGAAATTGATTCCTGGACCCCGAGGCTCCTTTATACAGCCATTGTCCTAGGAATATAGCCACCCTGGGTACACATAACTGTGTACCTATTACTGACCCTATTGTGTACGTATAACTGGGTGCAAGGAAAGGGCAAGCGTCGCCCACTAGACGTCTTGATAAGGATCAAACCATTATAGCCACCCTAGGTACATGGTAATATGGTTACCTGATATTCATGTATGGAGGACATGATCGCACGAAGCCCTATCTTTAATGAAGATGCAGCACTCTAGCTGAACGGTCAAGGGGTCATAAAGGCCGTAGGATGCCCTGATTATAAAGGCAGGCATGAGCAAGGCTGCAAATTGGGACCAAAAGGCTGGTTTATAGGAAGAGCTGCGTTATAGATAAGTCATAGACTTATACTTAACGTAGAAAGTCTGGCAATCATTAGAGATTTCAATCCTATAGAATATTATTAACCAGTTAAATCATTTTCCAAGTCTTTGTTGCGGTAGACGTGTGTTAAGTTAGGAATAATGAAGATATTATAGGCTACTTAAAGGGAGTCACTACGTGTACTAAAATAGGGACCGTGAAGACCACGCCATGTATATAAACAGGTCTTCCCAACTCCATCCCAAAGTATAAAGAGTTGAATAATAAATCTCATAGGCCTATTATCATTTTACTAGAGGAGGCGTATCGGTTTTTTTTTCTTTTTTTTTTCTTTCAATCATTTATTACTCAATGAGGAGGTCTAGCTATATTTACTGCCTCCCTCGCTAATCCTGCGTAGTGCATATTACCCCCGTTCCCCAGAAGAGCCACAAATATTAGACACCATGGATATTGATCATGGCATCACATCGCTGAAGATATTAGGCTGGTCGAGAGAGCAACGATGACGATATATAGGATCGGTAGCAAAATCAAAATACACCATCGAATAGCTAAGCTATGGTTTACAAAGGTCCAATACGCTTCCTCGCTTTGCGGTAGCCTTTTTAAGCAGTTAGAAATGCTAAATGTGACATGTTTGTCATAGGGGGGTAGTTACTCACAACTCGAAGGATGAATCGGGGCCTGCGGCATCTAAGGCCAGGCAACGTGTTGTACGCTGGCGGTTGACTGCGACGCGTAGACGGAGGAGTGGTTCTAAGCTGAAGTAATGGGTTAGCACAAATTTACTGAGTTGGTGAGAAGACATCCTAGAGACGTACTTGAGGGCATTCTTTACACAGCTATAAAGGACGAAAGTAGCAGCCATCAGGAAGCAAATGACAGCCATAACCACAACAATGTTGTTATTTTTCATTGTCGATGTTCTTTATTGGCGTGTTGTTGTGATACTGCGTTGATGTTGTTGGGGAGCGGGTGGATATATCTGGCACGAAAAAAGGAAAATGAGTGATGGGGAAAAAAAGGGTGAATAATTCTCGAGCAATAGAAATACTAGGACTAGAGTTAAACATCGCGCTTGCTAGAAATCTAGATAATTGGAGCTAAGAAGATTTAAAGAAACGGTTTCGGCAGTTTCAATCATAACAAGGTTTCATCCAAAGTTCAAAATAAGGAAGGGATAACGTGGTTCTACAGGGTGAAGGGACCTACCGCACAACCCTTCCACCTACAACACCAAATACTTAGGCATACTAGGTTCGAATACCACCTAAATTCGACCCGCCCGCCGCCTTCTATTCAAATATATTGCGTTGTTTTTCACACTTAATTTGCGCTGTTTTCTTTTATACAGGTAGTTAGTTGTCTTTGGTTATGGGCAGCTGTAGGCTAGTTTACTGGGCTACCTACCTACGTAGGTCCAAACCAGCTGCGAAAACTAGTCGAATAGGCTCACGCTCCCCCCAATACAACTACATACCTACCTACTGAGTGGTGTGCTTGATTGTGCTGTAGAAAGCTGAAACTCTAATACTAAAAGTTCTAAGGTTCTCATATCGAAGTAAATCACCATCCATTCCATTACACCGTTACATAAAGGCCTCGATCAACATTCCTCTACCCTCGACAGCCACTCGGGTGTTTGCCCGTTGGAGTGCCTCTTTGAGTTCTGCTACCGTTTTAACTCGCAAACCCTGCATCCACCCTTGTGTCTGGTCCTTGTCAGATGATCCGTTGTTCCATCCCACCTCTGACCCGGCGGCCGCCTCAGCCAAGGCGGCATAGTTAGGAGTAGGTCTGAGAGACGTGTTGGCTTCCTCGTCAGTGGCAGAGGCATTGAGCCCATTGGGATAGACAATCCTAGCAGAGTCGCAAGGCGCCTTCCAGCCTTGAGGATGAAATGACTAGTTAGTACGAAGACGGGGGCGTTATCAAGGACAGGTAAAGGTGAAATAGAGGATTATTTATAAGCATCAAAGCATCGATATCCATTTATAATGGGCCATTATCCAGATTAGGTTGAGGAATGAAAGAGTGGATGACGGGGCTTGAGGGGAGAAAAACTTGACCTACCTCCGTTGCTCAACACAACAGTCAAAATGGGTATTTTGTATTTGCTAGCCACCCATAGCGCCGTGGACGGGGCGGCGCACATGAAACTACCATCACCCACGACTTGGCAGACTAAGCGAGGGCTGTGGCCGCCACGCTGGGCAAGTTCTGTATGCCCCATTCTAACTCCAAGGGCCGCACCGTTGCTCCATCCAATCCCCGTGCCACCGCAGTTGATCCAACCTGGGCGACTACATTGTAGTTGATCAGACAGGGTTTGCGCCGATGTTACGGCTTCGATGGCGAATGTAGAGTCGGTCAAGTAATTCTTTAATAGGTGGCCAATGTTATGCACGTTGAGAAAGTCTCCATCGCCTAAGCGGACCTGCGAGGATATGTCGGCTAGAGTCGTGCTGTGGACTTTTGTTCAAGCAGCTTTGCGAGTTGCATATTTTGGATCTTGGAGAAGCGTGGCAAGGTGTTCGTTATTCTTAATAACGTCAACCAGCTGACTTACGGCTGTAAAGCTATCAGCTTTCCAGCGCCTATGTGCCGGGAAAAATGACACAGGAATCTGTTGGTTAAGAGGGTCACTGTCTATATGATAGATTTTGGTGACGTCCGATGGCGGCGAGTTTAGGACTGGGATCCAAGGAACATCGCAGTCAAGCACGAGGATCACGTCGGCCTCTGTGCTACATTTTTGATTTGCGAGTCGGAAACCTTCTGATGCGATATGAGACATAGGGAAACACATATCACTACCACCAGTATCGTGGACACGTATCCCCGGGACACACTCCGCAAGAGCAACTAGTGCCTCAGGATTACGCCAATCACGACCAGAATAACCAGTGACTACAACCACATGAGTTAGTGGTTACTCTTCTCATATGCAGGCAAGGACAGGCCTCCTGATCAAAGCTCCTTAGACATATAGGGAGCCTGAAAATTACTAGAAGGGGAGGGGGGGGGATGAGTCCGAGAATTACTCACTGATAAGCGGCTGTTCTGCACGAACTAGCTCAGAAGCCACTTGGTATACAGCATCCGAGGGGAGTGCGCTTGGTCCAACTGGTTCCCACTGGTCTTGTTGTAGATAATACGGCTGTAGCTCCTCTGCAAGGACTTCTCGAGTAGCAGCAATATAAACCGGCCCCTTCGGAGCTGTATTGGCGAACTGCAATGCGCGGGATACCGTTTGCTTTACGTTACGCCCAGTGCGAAATTCGCCTACATACCTGCAGTACTGCCGGACAATCGCCTTTTGGTCATGGGGTTCTTGCAGCCAATGCGCGTACTCCGTGCGGGATCCAGGAAGCTCCCCTGATTCGGTAGAGGGGCATAGGCCAGAGAATATAAAGATAGGTACGCGGCCGACGCACGCGTTATGAATCCCTTGCCCAAGGGCCTGAGTACCCACATCGACGTGTACAATAACGGCTTGCGGCTGCCCCGTCACTCGAGCATACTCATCAGCCATGGAAATAGCAGTTATTTTAGATGGACAAGTAATCATGCGGGGCCAGCGATTAGGCCGTTCGCGTTTACCCTTTATGATAGCTTCGATGATAGACGGATGGTCATTCCCCAAATTAACAAAACATGTCGTGATGCCAGCCTTCGGTGTAGTATAGTCAGTGTCAAGTGAGCAGGTGATAACCTAGGGGATAAGACGTACCTCTCACAGCGCCTCAAAGAGGGCAAATGCCGTTGTGTATCTAGCAAACAAGATTAGCCGCAATCACTAGATTGTAGTCGTGGACAATCAATACCCGGGGGGACTTTGCCGTAGGTCAGACATAATGGTATTGTCGTTCTCGGAAGGGGAGAAGCGGTTATCACAGCTGTGAACTGGTTCGGAACATGAGCGAAGAATGCTTCGTTCAATAGTAGTGTGCCGCGGTTGGGGGGGGGGGGGATGAATTATAGTAGTGGCGGACTTTGGTCGTGGGTAAGGGGCGACGCAGTTGCCGGCTAGTTGTAAGCACAAGTGAGAGTGTGAAATTGCGTACTATCTGTCTAGATAGGTGGCAATAAGTGCTTGAGGGTGGCAGAGAGAGGAGAAAGAAGAGTGGCCCGTGGGGAAAGTATTGTGTGTCATTTTCAGCCCAAGCAGAGTTCCATTGATGAGAGCGAAAAGGAAAGGAACGGACGAACACTCTGGATGCCTTGTTCGGGTCCCGAACCAGAAGATTACCGTTCATCTCCCTGAACATAAAAGCGGCGAATGAGGGGATGCGAATAGAAGCAGGTGCCAGAGTGATCTACCTACAGTTCCCTTTGTTGTTACGCAACGTCTCATTATGATAGAAGTTTCAATACAGTAACCATTAGCGGTACCACACACAGCACCGGCCATGAGAAGGAGACAAACGTTTCGCTAGATATACCATGTTAGCTTTGCAAGGAGGCTACGCGGATCACGGGAGATGAGCGATTCTTTCCTTCTGGCCAAACCTATAAGTCGTATGACCTTAATTTAGGGCACTTTCAACTTAAATCTAGAATACTGGCTGTAACGGTTGAAGCGATTACGAAGTCTTTAGACAGTCTTTCACTGATATTACGTTTACCGAAAAAGCCATCAGGCTCGATAGAATGGAACGCGGCACGGGATAGTTAGGGTACCATGCATCACACACGGAGTGGCTTACATCCGAACAGATAGTAGCTGCACAAGGCTGCTGGACCTGGGCAGGAACGCATGGTCGATGAATTGACGCTGTATGCGTCATATCCGGCCTATTTGTGCCTAGACTAATATAATTAACCTACAAAAGCACACGAAAGACTAGTAGCTACACCACTACTAGAGAATATCCGACTATAAAAAGACATTTTAATTTAATAATCCAACATTAAAATCCTTTGACGCCCCAATTCCGAGGAGGGGGAGCCGGGGAGAAGGAGGAGGTGAGGGGCATACGCATGATGGACAGCTTGGGGGAAAAAGAGAACAAGAGATGTCTGAAATGCATGACGAGATGAAGACTCACAGCATTGGGCGAACGCGGCTCAATAGGTTATCACGGGCCGCTTGTCCCAAATGAGTGACAAGGGGGATTGGAGGACTATTGCAGGCTTGAGGAGCATGTGTCCTGATTGGTCTCTGTAAGAAGCAAAGTACATCGAAACTATTCTCACCGGCCCATAGTAGAGAGCGACTGGCTACACCGGGGTCCAATATCCTACATCACGCATAACGCCTCCGCAGCTATCTTGCACAGGTGCGGATCAGCAAAAATATGCAGTTATATCACATGAAACAGTCAACATCTCAACTGGCCTATAAACCACTGCTGCATACATCAAGACTTGATCAATATAAGGCATGTTGTGTAATTGGGATGTACCCTCATCGGAATGCTTAGCTTGAGGCTAGCTAAGCTACCTAACATTGAAGTTCAGGACACGAACAATGAGGCGTAACGTTGCTACTCCCTACTTTAACTGTCCGAAAGAGAACGATTGCATGGTCTTCATGGAATAATACAACATAACGAATATAAGCTGGACCATTCTCGATAGCTCATGTGGCTGCGTCGGTTTAATTTTTGCTAGACACCTCACTGCACTACCGCAAATGATTCTCCCAGATCTCCACCATCTACCTCATAATTAGGGTTCTCGTGCGGGCGGTGGTCTACGCGAGACCAACGTGTTTACTCGCCAGTTCCTCGTCTGCGGCGGCGATCTGCTCTATATGGTCACTACCTCAAACACATCACTGCGAATACAACCATAAAAGAACTTACTTACCATCGCGCCGCACTCTCCTGCTTCCGTGTCACACGGCCAAGAAGCCATAGTTCTAGATAGACCGACCTCGGAGGAGGCTGAACGGGCTGTACGCCACACCTGCCCACTATGGGCCTTTCTAGGCGGCCGTATGAAGAATACAAAATACTGTTCCGATTATACAAGCCCTTGTCACATTCCGCGAAAAGTGTCTTAATCTATTCATACCGACTTGGTTAAATGGGAAGTGACTACAGGCCGTGGAAGGCATCATCGAAGGGAAAATAGAGGCTCGATATCTATGGATGCTAATAACCAACATGACAAAGTGTGGGAAGTAGTGTGGGCTAAATTCCCCCAGGTACAAGTCGTGAGATACACCGGCGGAAATGGGACGAAATGTACCCTGTTTCGGCTCCGTGACTTTGCGAAATACTTCGTTTTCCCCCGGATCTCACCTAATTATACCCATGTAAAATGTACCACTTAGAACAATAGATACTTATGTAAATGCATAAATGTGCTGGTCGACTGGTAAAACAAGGTAGTTGATCTACGCGGGGGATTGAAGAAAATTACGGAGCCGAAACAGCACTCAAAGGGTCGGGTCAAAATTCTCGCTGTCACGCTTTAAAGTTTATAACACGGACTGTCATAGGGTGCCATGCAAGTAATCACATGTCCGGATTTGAGATATGAGTGACTAAGCGTACTATTTTACAGCTTTGAGCGCCATCTGATACGCGAGCTTCAGCCAATTAGAGAACTCGACGGTGATATGTTTGCGAAGACCTTGTAGGACCTCCGGAGGTGCCGAATCAGGAATCCAGATGCCCTGAAAGATCTCAACACCATGACCACTCGGCAGATCGCGGAAGGCCGTGAGGGTGTGGGCGAAGACAGTGCCGTCCTTAAGATGTAAGGCCAGTGGGGCCTGGTAAGCAGCAGGGAACTCCGGAAGCGCGGGGATGAAGTCGGGCTTGGGCTCAGGGATACCCTTGAAGTAGGTGATGGGTCCAGGCCCCCAGTTCTCGATGGACTCGATCGCGGCCTGGGGGTCGCGGACCCCCGGTCCGGAAAGACTGAGGTAGTGCTCCGGGGAGGAGGCTAGGAAATCATTCGGCCACCCGGTGCCGCCGAAGTAGAACCACCGAGCGACGGTGGTGGCATTAAAGAAGGAGCGCGGCGCGTAGCCTTGGGCACGCGTAGTGGCACCGACGAAAGTCCCGGTCGAGTTTGCCAGCGTGTTGTGCCAGAATACGTCAGCGGCCGCGACGTCGGGCGCAATCAAGGCGTTCGTGGCGTTCTCCCCTAGGCGTGAGCGGAAGAGCAGGATCGCCTGGTTGGCTTGTGGCAGCTCGATACTGTTGAGGTCCTTGGATGCGCCCTCAATGACGGTCACGGGAAGCTCAGCGGGCCGCCGAACCACGGGCCCGGCAAGAGATCCGAGGGCTGCTGTCAGAAGGAGGATGGTCTTAAGCGCCATTGTAGATTGATGTCAGGGCTGCGTGATGTCCTTGTGATGGTATCGAGATTTAAATCGGCGACACGAGAGGCTATTTATTCAAATGCAGTAACATAATACTTGCCTAGAACCACATAATTTAATGATTTCGAAGCTTCACACTGCACTTAACTTCAACCTAATGAACATCTATCCTAGCTCTAAAGCGCGGCGGTGCTAAGCGATCCCGAGCCGATATTCAAGGGTAGAGACAACAAATCAAGCCTTATCGCGCTGCTACCTACTACAGTGTTCCTGCCAATCTTGTAGCGATGTAAGTAAGCCAAGATTGAATACGCCCCAGAAACTAAGGCAAGGCAGGGGTTAAACTTACAATTTTCCGTGTAAACGATACCGAAGAAGTAGGCTTAGATAGTCTTTTGCATTCTTTGTTTTCGGGTCCTGGCGCCGGGTTGGTAGAGCTGAGGTTAGCTTACTGTTTGACTGCCCATGAATTTGGCACTATGACAATTACTCAAGCATATATACCCAAACCAGAGATCTGCCAAGTCTTACATCATCACGTAACACGCACAACCTAACTAAGCTCCAAACTTGGCATTGTACTCGAGATCGTCAGTTTCAATAAAACTGCTGAATGTGCTGCTCCGTTTACACAGTTGATTCATAACCGATATCATAGTGCAATATATAACCGTCGCCTGAGAGCCTCGGTGGCTAAGATCCAACGTAAATGGCAGATTCTAGGTCTACCTCTTCGAGAAACCACACGGCGAAAATTCGCGGAGCCGTTGCGGTAATAGCGTCTCGCTTATCTAAATGTCTACCGACTAATTACCCCCCATATGTGACCACCCCGCGATGTAAGCCGGGTTATCTTGGCGCTCGCATTCGCATCGTTACAAATCATCCGGGGCTCCGTCTGGGGTCCGGCGTCTCGAGCGAATATCGGGGACCTAGGGTTCCGGATCGCAGCTCACGGAGCATATATTCATGGCCGATGATCTAAACACACCGGATTGAACCCCAAACTCCTAAAAGGACTGACCAGGGGCCAGGTAAACTTCACTACTGTACCTTGTAGATGACAGTTTTTTCGTATTTCGTGTTTGCTCATTCTTAGATTACGTAGATTTAATCGACGCGCACATGCTTTCACTTAGGACTAGATATACTGCACTATTCGAAATGATATGTTAGCGCAGACCCCATGCTATTATGAATCAATGCAACAGAAAATTCTGCCGGACTCCAAGTGAAATTAAGCAAATACAGTGCTGTAGGTATAATAATACACATAACTGACGGAAGTTTTCTTGTTTGGATCTATGATATGAACACAACAGCATAGCCAGTATAGGAGGTGTGACGTTGTTTTTGCGCCGCGCCCGTAAGGGATGAGTAGTTCTATTCTCTAGGAGGTTAGCGCCGCGCCCGGGCCCCTAGCAAGGGCTCCCTATAAAGGGGTCCTTCGCTGCGGGCTCAGCGCAGCTGGGGTGTTTCCCCTCGTCACCTCACTTTTCTACCTCCCACGAAGGGGGTGGTATTTCGTGGTGGTCGGAGGGTTTTTAACCCACCTATCGTCCCAGACCTCGTTAGCAGTGGTCTAGTCGACGCGCGCACTCCCCCAATATATGTATTCAACCATTCTGCTGCCGTAAACCTCCCAGTGAATAGACAAAACCTTCCCTAGCTCACTCGCATCGTATCACCGGATAGGACTTGCCCGATGTTTCTTTCCCGGCAAGCATCGCATGTTCCTTAATTCCCCTGTAATAGCCGTTAATCACTTAAAACTCTCATTTCATCTCGACCTCTTGACCACGCAACCTTTAAACAATAGCTAGACGGCACGTGGAATCCCTAGGGTAGGTAAGATAGTTTGGGGGCTACGTGTTATGGCAAAGGTATAATTACCACAATAGTAGGTTTGGAAGCGGGCTGAGATTGGGTGTGGTACAAGGGCGAGACATTATGCAGAGCCACCGTGCACACCAAGCTAGATTTAGGTATTAAAGGCTGAAGAGTATCCCCGTCTCTACCCCTCCTAGCCTCACCTCCTCCTCGATTCTGTTTACTTCTATTACTAAAACTGAAAATGGCGGACTTCCCATCTGCCCCCATTATCGACCGCCACCGCCTCAGGAAGGCCAACAGCAATGACCTGGACAGTATCGTACACATCCATATCCAGAGCTTCGCGGAAGAGCCTATGGATAACTATTGCTATCCTGATCGATTCGAGGAGATGGAATCTCATTTGGTATGGCTGAGAAAGGAGTACGAGTATTATTTAGAGAACCCGAATAAGTACTTAGTCCATGTGACCGAGCCTACCCAACACGCAGGAGATGTGCCGCATAAGCCAGTAGCTCTCGCCGTTTGGAATATTGACGTGCTGGCCGACGCTCCAGCCCTAGGTAAGTTGCCCCCATCCCTGTTAATGTACAATCTCCTAAACTCTATCTTACTAGATCGCGGCCTGGGCCAACGGAAAGACGCGAACAAAAAGCACGTTGAAGCGTATATACGGGTGGCCAGCGAACGTTACAAACCTCATGGATTGTTTTCTAAATGGGGTGGGAAACAGCTCACGCTCTCTGTGCTTGCAGTTCTTCCCAAATTCCGGCGCCAAGGTATTGGTAAAGCTATGGTACGCTGGGGGATTAACGCTGCGTCGGAGAAGGGTTGGCCTGTGACCGTATGCGCAAGCCCTATGGGACAACTACTCTATGAGCATCTCAAATTCGTAGTCATAAGGTCCGAGGTCATCCAGGCCGAAGGCGAAGAAGCATCATTCTCTAGCGAGGCTATGGTATTGTCTGATACAGTACTATGATCTAGGGATATTTAATGCTTATAGGATTAAAATGAGCCTTGAGGTTAGGGAGTTTAGCCTGTCTAGACCGACCGCCTTTCCAGATAGCACAACCCACGTCCTTATAAATCCGCCCTTGCTTCCTACCCTACCGTGCATACGTGGGAAGTGACCGATCACTAAACTTAGGCAAGTGGGGGAAGGGGGGTTCATAAAACAGGGTCTGAATGAGAATTCGGTAATCTAAGGCGTAAAGACGTGAAGGTACCTATAGAAATCTAACATGGGGTTTCGAAGATAGAGTGCTAACAACAGTCAAGCCTCTGGGTGCTCTCTAACCCATGTCAATGCTTTGTACCAACACCAATTAATTCGCGCTTACCTCCCACCCGCTCGCCTTCTTGTATCATCGCAAAATTCAAGCTGAGTCGCGTCAAGTTCGTTAAGACTCCTTAGTAGTACACATTATGACACACGAAGTTTCTTCTATCCAGCCAGGGGGGTTTGGCGAATATCGCCCTGAATCCCACGACCATGACGAAGCCTCGGTCCATAGCCCCCTCTTGCCGGGGCAGCCCTGCCCTGCGCCAGTCCAGAAAAGCCCACGATTGCTCTTATTCGCTGGCACGGCTCTCTTACTTAGCTATCTATACGAGACTACTTGGTCTTTTTCTTCCCCTTAGCTAATCTACGCCGTAGTACATTTGTTTCGACGATAGAACTCGCTTACATAGCTGTAAATTACAGTTGAAAAATAGGTCATTCAATTCCCACACTCTCTTGTAAATTGTTCCGACAAAACACTAGCAAACGACCTGAACCATGTTGGAAATGCGAGTTGGTTGATAACAGGTCATCTAATAACCGAGTCGGCCTTTCAGCCTATGGTAAACCCTTGTCTCATATCCTCGGCATCTGCCGCCCACTGATATAACAAATAGTATGCTCACCTTGGCCGGCACAAGAGCCACGGGACATTTATAATCGCAGCTGCATCGTCTACGGCTGTTGGTTTATTCCTATGATGTGTCTGACCATATTTTACGAAGAGACATCACTTAAGTTAATTTCCATAATAGTTCCCTCAGCAGAACCTTATGGCAGTTAGCATTATCCCAACCAATCGTCGGGATTGGTGCCGCCGGCCTGGAGTTACTTCTCCCCGTTATTATCAACGGTAGCATGCTATCGTCAACACATAACGAATAGAGCTGAAACCATTTTAGATCAAGTAGGCATATATTCACTGCCTTAGTGTGGAAAAGCATAACAACCGCAGTATCGACCCTGGCGAGTTTCTTGGGCCCTTCAGTAGGGGCTGCTATGACAGACAGAGCTGGCTTTCACTCGTGGGTCTGGTCCCTGAGTATTTATACTACCGAGCCGTTTCCTAATGTCATTTGCAAGGTATTTGGATTTGAATTTGCCTTAATGCTTGCTGCAGTGGTTGGTTTGGTATTTACACTCCCAGCATCGCCGTCAGATAATAAACAGAACGTTAGCAATAAAGGAGGAATGGATTATGTTGGTGCTGGGCTACTGTTTCTTGTGGTGGCAATTCCACTCATCATACTCGATCTTGGCGGTCAGATTCCGGCTTGGACTGACCCGATTATGATGGCGTTCTACGTCACCTTGTGCTCATTTTTTTATTCGTACGCTCACAGATGGGCCCCGGGGGTGAATCACTGATACCAATTCGCTTTAAATGGCAATATTGAATTATTCCTCACGTAATTAATAGTCACTGAGTGCCCGTATCATATTTTATTCTTCGTTTCAAGTATCCAACGCTAAATTCGGCTTGAGCTTTAGTGAAGGGAATCAAAGTGTAATACTAGTTGAAAAGCAGGACAGCTATCTAGGTCGGATTTTCACGCCTAGATACGTTGTCAGTTCAACGCTGTTGTGGTTCCTTACTAGCGTTTCTAATAAAATATAAACGGCGGCCTAACAATATAAGCCCCTCGGAGATAAATACTTGATAGAAGCTAAACCGCATCATAGAAAGAGTTTCCTATGTAATTTTGCCTACGTGGTAAGTAAAGAACACAAGTAAAGGTTTGAATAATTACCAACGAGGAGGCCGTAATTAACGGATTGGAATGTACCATATTCTATAAGGTTTATACAGTACGCCACTTTTGGCATAATTATGGTAATTTGTTTACCATTAGCAACTGACCAAACTGAATACTATTCGAACTCAGAGCTAAAATAGACAAGGGTATTAGCGCCTTTGCAGGAGGTAGACTCTATTTTTACGTTACATAGGGGATGCTCCTTAAAATTACCTATTAACTTTCAATTAGGCAAGCAGAGTTAAATAGGGAGTGTTTCGATATCCGCTACAGCCCCAACCCTGCGCCCTCCCGTTGTGTTCTGCGGCGGTCGATTCTGCGTCCGGCATAATTGGTTGAATAGATCCTTCCCGAAACGTTCGAAAGCCTTTTCGATTCCTCCGACTTGGATGAGTTGTTTCTCCATTGCGCTGAGCTTAAAATGAAACGTGCCGCCACCACACCGGATGACCGAGGCATCCATGTCAACTTCAATCTCTGATCCCATTTGCGCATTATCATATAATTTCTCCCCGTCGCCTTCACGGGATACTTGAATGCCGACGAGCCCAAGATTGGGTTGGTTCCTAGCGTAGATGAACGCAAATGATTCAGCGATAACGCACTTGATACCACAGCCTTTGAGAGCATTGACTGCCATTTCACGAGAAGATCCGACTCCAAAGCCTTTCCCAGCAACCACGATGTTGTGACCTTGGTTCCAAGCAAGGTCCCTGAATTCAGGCATAAAATATTCCATGCAATGCGAGCCCCATTCCTCATCCGTTTCGCAAAGATGGAGGAAGCTGGTGGGGATAATCTAATAAAATATTATTTAGTTACGTTCTACCTGCAAGGCTGGTTGCAAGAATCCATGCCTTAGACAATAAATGCCTTCAGGTGTGGTCTATACTGCGCTTGGGGGGTGGGGGAGCGCGTGGGTAGCGTTATGGAGCAGTACTTACAGCATCAGTGTCGATGAAATCTCCTAACCTCATGACTTTCCCTCTGATTAGTCCGGCCGTATTGGCGTCGGACTTCGTCGATGGCAAGTCTTGCGCTAGAGAAGACATAGTAATCGGCAATGCCTTTGGGGTATTCCGAGAGCCTTGCCGCTTAGAAGTTTCCGTAGTTATCTCTTCCTTAGCATCAATGCCGTAAGGCTCAGAATATGAAATAGGGGTAACCTTTGCACATTCTCCCGCCACCCCCAATTCAGTTTCTAGATGAAACTTCTTTAACGTAACTGGAGAATCTTTGAGTGAGTTGTACCGGAGATATGTCGCTAGGCTATCGACATTGAGTTGATCTAGTAACGGCTGTGGATCTGTTATCCTCATTGCGAACGACGAAGCCGCTACAGTTGCCGCTGCCGCAATATTACCAATGGACCCTGTGAAAAAGTGACATCTTAGGTAAACTCATTATCATCAATTCCGTATTACATACAACTAAACATTAAATAGTATAGTCGACAAAGAAATCATAATAAGTCAACGTACCTGGCCCCATGCGGTTCTTGAAGTTGCGATTCTGAGAACTAAGCCAATGTTCACCCGGCTGGGCTTGATCGGTCCCTTGACCAATGCA
The DNA here is from genome assembly GCA_022432375.1 of Nemania sp. FL0031. Classification (NCBI taxonomy): domain Eukaryota; kingdom Fungi; phylum Ascomycota; class Sordariomycetes; order Xylariales; family Xylariaceae; genus Nemania; species Nemania sp. FL0031. Next base: position 871,840 of record JAJKKK010000012.1, on the reverse strand, counting down.
CATTGAGCAACCTGGAACGCCAATGCTGAATTTGGCACGGCGGTAAACATCGAGAAGTCCGAGTTCTTCTAACTTACGGCGAATCGGTCGTGACCCTGGCACGACAACACGCCGGCCCTTATCAACTGGCTCAAGTCCTTGTTCAAGGCCTGCTTTAAGCATTAAGGCTCCAACAATCACTTTTTCAGTTATGTTAGCTATGGATCATTGAGATTTCCGAGCGTTCGAACGTAGAAGGTCTACTAATGATTCGGGATCTCCTTTTTGACTGGGATAGTTTTGGCGGGATCAAAATAATCCCAAGTGGACTTACAATCCTCTTCTGCAGTTGTACAAGCGCCAATGAAACAGCCGTCTAGCTCATAATCCCGAAGCTCAGTGACTGGGACAACATTGTCTGGAGAAGGATAAACCGCGACAAAGGAGGTGACTTGAGATAGGTTGATGGTGCGTTGTTCTGCGTATTCGGCGTCGGGGTCAGGCCGGAAGTAAACTGCATTAGCACGATCCTTGCGTCTTAGACGCCTTGATATGAATTCGAGCGTCCGCTCGTCAGATTCGAAGATTCCCGTCACAGCGCCAAATTCCTATGAAGACGCTGTTAATAAAGAGTAAGGATTACCTACTAGTGCCGTACTCCTGCTCTCCAGTCGAGCCCCAGAATACTCTGTTGACGAAATAAATACTTACCGTACACATATTTGCTATGGCAAATCGGGCGTCACCCGATAGATATTTAATTCCAGGTCCACTAAACTCAATAATCCTTTCCGCAGCGATTGTGTTTCTTTTGAGTTCCTTCAGAATATAGAGAATCGTATCTTTGCCGCCTATGCCTTTAGGAGGCCGGCCAATAAAACGAATGGAGACCGTTTCGGGCACGGTAAACCATGTTTGGCCTGTTATAAGTGGCATGACCACGTCGGCGCCGCCCATTCCGATCGAAAGACACTGTAATGCTTGGAGTTGGTCATCACTATTTTGTGAGTTTATATATAAAGGGTTTTTTTAACCCCCTGTAATGTTCACAAGAGATCTCTTTAGGCGGAAAGGGGATTACTGCACGCCGAAATTTGCCAAAATAAGACAATGATTGGGAATTACTTACAGATACTGCTCCGGCAGAACACGAATGCGAATCCGCGCCAATTATAAGTTGACCAGGTAAAGCACGTTCACGGACGAATTCGGTGTGCATGATAGTATACTACATTCGAAATTTCGTGTCAATATGGGTTGCGCCTGACATGGGAGAGTGAACAGTATTACATTGAACCCCTGGAACTCTGTCATCTTGAATTCTTCATGAGCAAGTCGGCTGGTCTTCATGAGCTTTTTGACGTCCGGTAGATCGTATAGAGCTGGCTCAACACGATGGTCGCCAGCGAGCCAAAATCGATCGTTGCGGAAAATGCCCGGGCGGCCAACAGAATCGTATATCTTATTCATACCCTTCATATCGCGACCGGAGATATATCAGCATGAGAAACTATCGGAAGTATCAAGGCAATACTTACGGCCCATGAAAGTTCGGAAGCCAAAATCCAATCTACGTCAACCTGAATGACTTCGCCCGCTTTGACCCAACCTTTGCGTGAAACATCGTGTGCAGCGAAAATTTTCTCGGCCATTGTCATCGGCCTTCTTCCCCGAGGTCTTTCTCTTAAGGGTTCCGGTGCATTCTGAGATCTGGCTGCTGATTTAAGTGCCTCCAAGTGTGTAGATAGAAGAAACAGAATTTGTGCTTCAGTCTCCGTAGAAAGAGGTGAAGTTGGCATCAGATTCATGCCACCGAAATCGCCGGGAAGTAAACATGACTGGATTACGCTGCGGAGGGCAGCGCAAAGGTCATCAAGGTCTTTGTGCGGTACAATACTAGACTCGACAAGCTCCAAGAAATCAATTATGTTTGAATTACTGCTTGAGCTGTTTTCGTGATTAGGAGTGTCAAATCTGAACGCGATGCCTTTCGCAGCGCTTAACGCTGATAAACAGTCTCGCTCAACGGCAGTTAGATCCCTAGCTTGGTGAGCAATTTCAATGGTTATAACAGCTCCCTCCATGATAGTACACTCGACGACGCTGTTTTCAATTCGATACGGTAGGGTCGAAGTCGACGACTTAACACTAATCTAAAGAGTCATTGATATATGTATTACTTTCTGACAGAGAGTGATGAGGGGCAACTCGCAACATGTAGACATCCGGCCGGAGCCGAAGCGGCATTACTGGATCCGAAATGGCTACAGGGTGTTACAAAGTGTTACAAACCCAACTCTTAGCTGGAACGGAATGCTGAGTGTGATATTAGCTCACAAATCAACTCGGAGAGCGGGGTTTTCAAACCAATAAGATATTTGTCAACCCCGAGATATCCGATTACTCGCCGGTTTTCAACACAACGAGGCGAAGCGGGGAGAAAGGTTACAAAAGATCTGCAATCAATAAGTGGAAATAATCCAATTCTACTAGAGCCGTAAATTTCGGTGCTAAATAAATAAAAAAAATTGCCTAATGGTGCTAATGCCAGATTCGTCGGATTAGTAGAGGTTGCATCGGAGGCCGGGTTGATGCTGTCTAGCCGACGTTGTATCGGCCCGCGCTCGGCTTGGGGATATACTAGTAAGGATGCTGATTGTAGGCGGGAGCTTATATTGACGTTCTACCGCAGCCCCTCTCGTCAGACCAGATGCATGCACCAATAAACCACGAAGGCTCGATCACGTATTACCAACACAACGTGTGAATTTCCAGACATGTCTCAACAAGAGAAGCTGACCCCAGGTGGGCGACTTCGCCGGCTTCTTACTACTGGTAAAACTGTCATTTGCCCCGGAGTATATGATGGGTTCTCAGCCCGCATGGCCCTTGCAACAGGGTTCGACTGTCTATACATGACGGGCGCTGGTGTATCAATGTCCCGCATTGGAATGGCAGACCTCGGGCTTGCCACCCAAACGGAAATGGTCGACACCGCTGCGATGATTGCTAATATTGATCCGAAGACGCCCTTAATTGCGGATGCAGAGTGCGTGCTGGACGTTTTCATTCTCATCTTTAGCTTGTTTGGGGGCCATTACCTAGTTTTAACTCTCGGGAGCAATCGCTAATCCTCGACCGCGCATAGCACTGGGTACGGGACAGCAGCCAACGTCGCTCGGACCGTTGGGCGTTACATCGCCGCCGGAGTGGCTGGGTTTCATTTAGAGGACCAGGTTGTAACAAAAAAGTGCGGCCACCTAAAGGGGAAAGAGTGCGTTGGTTTGAGCGAATACCTTACTCGGATTAAGGCAGCAGTGGAAGTTCGCAAAAGGAGGGAAAGTGATATTATGATCATTGCCCGCACAGACTCGCTAGCGACTCACGGGTTCGACGAGGCACTTCGTCGGCTAAAGGCTGCTATCAAGTGCGGTGCGGATGCTGTCTTTTTAGAGGCCATCACGACGAAAGAGCAACTAGAAACGTATTGCGATACGTTTCGTGGTACAGGAGTAGCCACTCTTCATAATCTGGTACAGGGCTCATTTGGATATAAGCTCACGCCGAAGGAGGCAGAGCAATGCGGCCTCGGAATTATGATATACCCTGCCCTCTGCCTACTGCCGGCGTACCTTGGCATAACAAAAGCTCTGCGAGCGCTGAAGGACGGAAGAGAAGAAGAATATCCTGGAGCGGTTGGGCCATCAGAAATTTTCCAGGTTTGCGGGATGAACGAGATACAAGCATTCGACCGGCAAATTAGTGATTGGGTACAAGCAGCCGAGGAGGAAAATAAGTAAGAGTAGTGTTTTCAGGTGATGTGCCTTCATTCAGGAGAATTGGGAATCAATGGCCCGATTCCATAATGTCTCTAGACGTCAAGTACGGACGAAGATGAAATAAAGCCCGAAGTTGCTGAGTTGAAAAAAATCCAAAGGCGCGTTGCCCTACGGCTTCCATAACAAATGAGATTACTAACTTCTGATTGGATGCAGCCATTCTCCCTCGATTGTTCCCCAGAGAACGTGCGAAAGTCCGTTGCTAATGCGAACAATATTCTCAGCAGGAAGCCATAAATATTGGCTGATAGAAATACTAGATAAACAAACAGTGCTCCTCATCCTGAATCTCATCCCCTACCTAATTTTGTAGTGTCACATGACCTGAAGGTAGCACTGTCACGTGATATAGGAGACACTGTGGGTTCCCCCTATTTCAATCTCCAACTCCCTATCCACTACTGATTAGGCGCGCTATTGATTTAGTCAGAGACGATAGGTAACGCCGTCTTAGTCTGCGTTATGCAGACGAGGGATATAAATCTCACCTTCAACGTGTTATTTCCTTGTTCCATTCCCGCTATCCTTTAGTTAGTGCATCCTAGTGCATTCCTCAAAAGAACAATACAGATATCTGCCCACGCATAATGGACTCATACTTCGAAACAGCCGCCCGTGCTGTCCAAGCAAGAATCCGCATCCACAGCCACATCTACCAAACTCCCCTCGTTCCATCTAGGGCAGCAAAAAATGCTACCAATACCAAAGTTCTCTATAAACTAGAGAATTTCCAGACAACAGGTTCGTTTAAGATCCGAGGAGCCATGTCCAAGCTTTCTGTCCAACCCGACACCGGACGATTGATTACAGCGTCATCGGGCAATCACGGAATCGGTGCAGCATTTGCCGCAAAGGCTCTCTCTAAGCACCTCACCATCGTGCTTCCAGAGACCGTGGTACCTCAGAAACTCGAAAAGATTCAATCGTATGGAGTGGAGGTGATTTTGCACGGAAGTGAGACTGGTCTTGCGGAACAGCATGCCCAACAACTCGCCAAGTCTCAGGATTACACCTACATTTCGCCTTACAATGACCCCTATATCGTAGCTGGTCAAGGGACGATCGGCCTTGAGATCCTAGAGCATTGCCCCCACGTGGACAACATCTTTATCGCAATGGGTGGCGGCGGATTAATCAGTGGTATTGGGTCAGTTATCAAAGCTTTTAATCCGCGCACCAAGATATTCGGTGTCTCCGCAACCAATTCCAAGGCCCTTGCCGAATCTATGGCTGCGGGTCGGGTAGTTGAAACCGAACATCGTAACACCCTAGCTGATGCTGTAGCGGGAGGTATCGATGCAGACACGATCACACTGCCGCTGGCAATGTCGGTCGTAGACCACGTGGTGGAATGTGATGAGGGAGAAATCAAAGCAGCCTTAAGGGAACTAGCTTTTAACGAGAATATGATTGTTGAAGGAGCAGCTGCTCTTGCTCTTGCGGGCTTCACTAAAGTTGCGCATACACTACCCGGCGAAACTAGTGTTATTGTGATATGTGGCGGGAATTTCAACCGAGATATAATCATGAATGCGATTCTTGGCGATTAAGATGTATTTAAAAGCGTCTCAAGGATTACACATCCGGACGGCAACTGGGGTTTTGTCTTATCATAGTATTACTGGATAGCAGATAGCTTGCATTGCATGTCTTCTAAATCAGCAAGGATACAAGGAGAAAGATTCAAGGTAAAGTCATCGGGATCAGGTAGTGCTTGACCTATTATGAAGAAGTCTGAGAAAATTACTAGCCAGTAACGGCGACGGAAGACCAAGCAGTCGTTGATTAGGGCGCTCTGTGTGCTGAGGCCGAGATGAGTGAGAGGATTCGGCCATCGGCGTTGACGGCCCCCGACAAATTATTCATAGGGGGCGGCCAACCATGAATGCAACAAAGCTTGCTTGGCAGTGAGCCGCTCCTTTGGGACCCAACGAAGCAAAGATCTCATAAAATCCAAGAACCTCGCCCGTTCGCCAACCTCTAGTAACCCTTTGAGAGACTTAAGAGTTTTTTCCTAAGGTATAAGAACGATCCCCCTTTAGTCACCTAAATAAACAATTAGTTAGCCTTTGACTATTGCTGAGGTGTATTTGACTTACCACGCTTATCCCAGAATTCCAATCAGGTAGACTCTCAAAATGAAATTACTCAAATGAATCTAAAGAAAAACCGGTTTCTAAATCGATTAGCAACATTCGTACAAAAGGTAGGGGATAGCTTCACCTTGTATGGTGGTGAGTGGGGGATCTTATGTGGATAGTGGGCTTGGTATATGTTTTTCGTGTAGCGCTCGCTATAGTATCCCAGAGAATGGGAATATAATGTATCTAAGTCATAGGTAATAAAGACAAAGGTTACCCCTTGTTCTTCTCATTTTAGCTATGAATGAGGCATAGCCTTCTTACTTAGCTTCAATTGTAAGACAATTCTTAGGCTTACAAAAGGAACGACAGAGAAACAAAAGCTTACTCTTAGGCCAGCAATTCAAGTATGCAAAAAGGACATAATATTAAAAAGCCAGGAACAAGGCACATGGGTATTTATGGTAGAGAATATAAATAGCGGCTTCAACTAACCTATTTGTCTTATCTCATTTGACCGTCGACTACGTGACGTTGCTTCAATCTTAAGACCTGGAAAGCCCATCTGAATTTCCCAGCTGTCCCCCGATTCTCGCTACATTACTTAACTGAACCCATCACCATGTCTTCCACCCCACCACAAGGCAGCGGGAGCTCCGAATCCACGCCTAGCTCCAGCCCTACCACATTCACAGGTGATTCTCGCCTACCCTTCCGTGAGCGAATGCAGCGCATGCGCGGCGGCAAAAAGGGCGCTCCAGCACCATTACGCAGCGAGACTTCCACACCAAGCAAGCGCACCAGCTCAGGGCCAACCAAAACACCGCGGACGCCGCGATCACCACGCTCTACCTTGATCCCCGAGGTCCCTAGCGCACCGCGAAAAGGGGCGGCGTACGGCATCCGGCGGTTGAGCGAGTACGACGAGAACCATACCGACGAGGATATCCTGCTGGACAAGAAGGCGAATGAAAAAGCAGCGAGGCAGTCGCCTATGCTCTTCGATATGAACCGACATCGCGGCTACGACACCCCCGATCGACCGTCGCCGTCGCCGTCGCCGTCGCCTCTACGGCAGAGTTGGGGGCCTGATGAACTCGCTGAGCTAAGCGCGAAGCTACGGGACTTTAATGGGTTTGCTGATAGTCCTGGTGGGATGCCTGAGGACATGCCGATTTTCTATCGCGGGCTAGTTAAGAAACCGAGTTTGGAGGATACCGAGAAAGCGAGACTGAATAAAAAGGCGGAGTAAAAGGACGTAGGAACAATATTCTATGTAAAGTGTTAGCACTCGTTAAATGTGAGTTGAGGACATCATGTTATAAAATATGTTAGCTAGTATCTCTCTCGCCATTTGTATAATGTCGGGTTACGATGCCAGACCACATGGACTTTACAGCATTAGTCAAGTTCCATTATTAAATAGGGGCTATAAAATTGGGAGGCATTTTGACTTAGTTTCATAAATCCATAATCGATATACCGATGTCTAATTACAGGTCGCTAAATGGTCTTATTGTGAATTGTCAAAAGAAACCTCATTCCACATGTTACTCTGACCACTTAGTCGAGTTGTGACCTCCAGGTCCCTCTGAAACCGAGCACCGCATCGCTTCAATAAAGGCTTTCCCTAGAGCATCGCTTTCAGTAAATGATAAGATATATCCTGTGGCTAGGAGTAATATTAGGCGGGTACGATACTTACGTCCAGGGTACCACCCTCCTTAGAGAGGGAAATTTCGCTAGTCTAGCAAGGAGATCCGGTTGTGAGGATGGATTTCGCCTGTTGGGCATATGTACAGCCGTCAATCACATTGGAGTCTGAAAATCCAGCAGACCACATCATAATGCCACTGAATCTATCATGGCTCTTGTACTCGCTGACGATATCAGACAGTTGTTGTGGCGTCGCATAATAGGTCTCGCCAGCTGGACCACCATTGGCAGCTAGTGGAGCGGCGGGCACTCCGATGAAGAGCTCTGAAAAACCTACGAGTTAGACATGATCGGCATAAAATATGGGAATACGTACTAGCGTCAGCTGAAGGTGTGCCTGCAGTATAAGTAACCCAGTCGTCATAGTTGAAGGGTGCGTTTCCGTTAATAGGCAGCGCGCACGGGACAGTGTAGTTGTTGTTATTGTAGAACTGCGGCCAGAGGTAGTCAAACTGGGCATTATCGATGATCACGCCCATATTAGGCTCCGGGATCGGGCACTGGGGGGCGCCGGTAATATAATATGTGTTGCTTGAATCGGATTCGAAGTTGGAGCGAAGCGCAGAAATCATAGCCGGGTAATATTCATTCCCATTGTTCAACTCAAGATCAAAATCGAAGCCATTAACGAAAGCATCACCAAAGGGTCTCTGGACATCGGTCGCACCAGAGTTACCGTAGGCTTTCCACAAGTTGTTGCCGATAGTTGTGGCCTCATCTTCAGACCCCAAGGAGTAGGAACCAACAGCACCACCCAAGGATAGGATAATCTTAATGCCATTCGATTGGCATGTCGTAATAGCCGAAGCTAAAGCGTCACAATTTTGGCCTTCACCGGCATTTGTAATGAAGCACGACTGGCCTATGATTCCGGATGGGATGTCATTTCCATTGCCGAACGAGTACAAAAAGGCCAATACAATGATGTCAATGCCCGCCCCGGACGTGCAGTAAGCCGAAAGATCGTTGTTCTCGACTAAAACTTCCGAGTCAGTCTTCCCTTTCAGAATAGACATTACACTTATAATCATTACGCACTGGTGCCACCACCGTTCTGGCCCCAGTACACAACAGTCTCGGCACTGTCTTGACGGGGCACCAGAGGACGAGGAAGAGCAGCTGCCAGCCCAGCCAAAAGCCCTAGGGAGGTCGACACTGACACAGAAACCATTTTGAAGGAGAGTGGGTATTGAAAATGTATATGCAAATGTATGAAATATCTACAAGGAATGGAAGGTCCGTCAAGGACTTGTGATCTAGATCTAGCCTGATCTTGGTGGTTGATGATCCAACAATGGCCTCTAGAAGAGGAACCTCTTTACATATTTGTAGTCTTGGGCAAACCATATTCCCTCGTTATCTTTCCGGTTGCCCATCCCTCAGATGTACCTGTAACATGCTGGATATTAGAGACGTTACATGGCCACATAGAGACAGAAATCCAAGATTGGAAATATCAGAGGCGATCTGAGAACTGTTATATAGTTAAAGTTGCAGTAGCACACGATATGGTATTTGTTACTAGATGTGATGGCATCTACACAAGCTTGATACCGACTTTGGGAAGAATCGGCGCAATAGCGGAGAAAACGCCTTATTTCGTGCAGCGCCTACCATGAGTCCCGGGGGGAAGGGGACCCGGATATCGGTAGAAGACCCCTGTTTCGGAGAAATTATCGACGATCGCAGTAACGTCGTGCTGTCAGGTGTCATCCTGGTCTATAATGTAACAACCAGAGGGAGACTCTGGCACCGCAAGAAGTAGCACAGGCTGGTGTTTGTGGATTTATGTACGACCAACAGCATCTTTCATCACACGCGTGCGTAATATAATCGTGGATTGTTGGACTAAACAGGGAGCTGACAGGCAATTGGGGGCTCCAAGGTAGTATCGACCCGCTTTACCAGGAACAAGAATGCCAAGCTAAGCTTAATCAACCTGCCTAATCGCATCCCACTGGGGAAGCTAAGATTAGACGATGGTGTGCAAAAAGGGCAGGTCGTCAGCAACGTAATTCAATATGAATAAATGGCAACGTGCCGTGAGGGTGCCACAGCGTGGAAACGAAGCTTGGAGCCTCTTAATTCTGCTACCCCCGCTGATAGGCTGTTGGAGCTAGACTGTGAAACAAAGAGCTATAGAACAATTCTTGGGCTCTCTAATGGCGTTTAGGATAGGTTGGGTGATGATTGGATGGTCGAGCTTTGGTCAGAACACAGGTCAAGTTAGTATCTAGTAAGCTCTCAGCATAAAATGGGCGAAGGATCCGACTCTTCTTAGTCACTATCAGTTTAGCGTAGAATCAAGCAGAGAACGAAAAGGTAAAATATCACCTGACATGGAAGAGGCTTCACCTTTGATGTCAGCATCTATTGATAAGTGATTGCATTGATACAGGAAAAGTGGGTAGGTAAAGCACCTTTATGTTCCATTTGGTCTCATTACGCCAATCTGACACCTGCCTCCCTCCGCGTACGAGTCTGGTGAGCGGCGGCTGAACTCATACCAAGATTCTGACTAGCATCCAGGACACTCTGGGCCTCGTGGCGTTTCTCGTCCTCGATTTTCTTGAGTCGCTTATCTGTCTTGCCCTTTCCTGACCCTTTACCATGAAATGCGTGACTTAAATGCTTGAAAGCATCTTTCTGGCCTAGTACGCGACCGTCTTCGTCGACGTATTTGAGGTCAACACTAGGCTTGTAGTCTTTATTGAATAAGTCGGCCAGTTGCCGAGAAGCTTGCTGGTCCCGAATATTATTTTGTTGGCGAGCCCATTGTTCGCGTTCTTGCACGGACATTCGGTCGAGTCTACCACCTTGGCGGTCTCGTTCACGCTGGTTGCGTGTGGTCTGCTCGAGCTCTTCCATACGTCTCCGCTTCTCAGCAAGAAAAGCTTGCTGGTGGCGGAAACTTTCATTCAATTCCCCCGAGTCTGCATCATTAACGAGGCGACGCTCTCTGAGAAGCTGTAGTGCCGCGCCAATACCAGTGCCTATCGTTTTCTCCTCATCGACACCGATAGCAGCTGCCTCTGCTGGTATAGACGATTCCCTCTTGATTCGCGCTTCGTCAAGGTCGTCTCCATCCTTCATTGATTGATCTTCATCTGAATCATCTTCCATAGACGTAATAACTTGGCGTTGGGGAGATTTAGCTCTATGTGCCTTGCGCTCTTCGATATCCTCCTTTGTGAGGCCTGACACGAACTCGGAAATTTCGTCGATGACAAGTCCACCATCCTGGCCTTCCTTTGCATCAGTCTCTTGGTCCTCATTCTGAGCCTCATCGCGTAGCTGGCGTGCAAGATCTTCGGGACGCATTTTCTTTCGCTTCTTTAAAGCATCACGTCTTTGAGCAGCTAGGTTCGCTTGTAAGTCGTCATCGTCGACAAACTCGGAATCTTCGACTTTGCGTTTTCGACTGACAAACCCGGCGCCTGAATCTATATCCATAGATTGGTCTTCAGGTGGCTGTACGGGGAAAATGTCATCTTCGTCTACAGGCCGTTGTCTAGTCGACTTCGACTTCTTCTTTTTGGGTTTCTTGACTTTGATTTCGGATACGTCTAGATAGTCTGAAGGCGGCTGCACTTCGTCTAAAAAGTCAAGACTGATCTTCTGAATTTGTGGGGCCTGTTGCCGACCCAATGATACGGTAGGCTGTATACTGTTACCCTGGCCATCCAGTGTGAATTGCTTGACTTTCTTCCCACTTATCTCTTCGTCGTACTGAGAGAGGATGTTTTGCTCGCCAGTCTCGTTGATTTCGTGGGGATCGTACACGGGCTTCTTCTTCTTGAGGTTCAGCTTTTCGTTTAGCTTCTCGCGTTCTCGTAGTTGAATATTCTCTAGCTCGTCGCCCTCATCGTCATCTGCTAGGACATCTCTATCGGCAAGTGTAAGAATTTGCTCGTCGCCATCTTCAAAAGAATCTACTTCATGGCGCACTTTGACGCCTGCGAGATCTTTCGATGTGTAGGCGGCCGCGGCTGCTGCTGCCTTCTTGGCGGCGTCGGCGGCCTCGTCCTCTTTCCGGGATTTCTCGATCTTCTTTTGTCGCTTCTTCTGGCTTATCAGCCACGACTTGGCATCTAGATCATCATCGCCGTCCGCATCGCCAAGGCCCTTTCCTTGCAGCGCCTCGAAGCGTTTCGCGGCGTCGCGTGCCTTTTTGATGGCTGCAGCTTTTTCGTCGCGACGCCTTTTCGCGCTTTCGGCATCCTGCACCTTTTTGTAGTTATCGTATGCGGCGGCTTCTCGTGTCTCTAGGGTACTCGCAGCTTCTTCCCCGTCGGGTGTGGGGGCCTTCTCCTTGAACTGTGGCCCAGTTGCTCCAGGGACGGGCAAGGGCTTCATGCCCAAAGAGACACGGAGACGGTTTGTCTCCTCAATCGAGGCGGCGTCCATCTCTAGTACAAGGTCTAGTGAATGTTTGGGTGGTTGGTGGGAAAATCGTGGAGTAGATGGGTGGCTTTGAAGTTACAATGATGGTTATCGCTTGTTTGATTGATGATGTCGCATTGTTCAGTTGATCCATCAAGCAGGTAGGTAGGTAGGTAGGTATTCTGTATGGAGCACCAAATAGAATAGCCATAGACCTGTGGCGTGCTATGTGGGTCCCATAGATAAGTGTTATCTAGTGAGCCACTAGCCACAGCCCCACCTAAAGATATTGGGGTATTTAAACTACCAAAGTTTTTATCCTGGCTACTTTTTCCTTTTCTCTTCTTCATCCACCGACCTGTGCCCGACCATCCTCTGTTCGCATTGTGAATTCAGAGTTGATGGTCGCGGCAGCCCGATTTCTTATGGAATCATCCTTCTTTTCATGATGTCAGTCCAAATCACAGGTCGCAGACCAATCAGTGCATTGGGCCTGAGTTCGCCGTCAGGCTGAACTCGGTTCTCTGTATCTGGAGACCGTATATTCCAAAACCACAGCCGAGATCTTTGATTCATGAGGTGGGGGAAAACCATACGATGTCTACATCTCTTTTAGAGTGCTACTTTCCCATGGCGTTTAAGTAGCTGCCTTTGGCCACCCGGCTAAGTATTTCGCATGGATAAGTCCGATAGTTGGGCGATTTTGAGGGAAGTACCTTGGTGTAATATGGGGGCATATTTGATACTATGTTGATACTTCACAACATCACCAAACCATCAGCTCAACCAAGTTGTAGTATTATCTAAGCTTCATGGGAGAAATACCTGAGCATCATAGACCGAAAAACACTGAGGCTGTCGGATTAACCTAGCTTACTGCTAGGTCGAATAAGATGGATCATCGTCGGCTCTTAGAAAATATGCATTCGCTACTAAAGCCCTCGAACAAGCTGAGTATGCTAGTAATTGCAGTGCTCTTTTTTTTATAATGGTTTGATCCTTATCAAGACGTCTAGTGCGCAATGCTTGCCCTTTCCTTGCACCCAGTTATATGTACACAATATCAGTGCTCTTTTTTTTCCCCATATATCTGGATTGTGCTTGGCAAATAGTAATGACGTGCCCGACCAGTTCTCAAGACAAGAGAAGCTCGAGAAGCTCTCGCAGTTTCAAGTCTTTAAGGTGTATGCACATCGCTATCGATAAGCTAAACTAGGTGTACGTAAGTAAGTTTGGCAACCAAACGGACCCAATTCATTCCCGCTCGTCTTTCGACATACAAGTACAGCATATCTACCCAATAGATCTAATAGTGGTGAGATCAGCCTACCTCGATAGCCCTGCATTCCAAATGTCATGAAATTCTCTTCATTTCATAGTTGAGCGTTTCAACTGATACTAGCGAATCCTTAGAAAACCTTACTCTAGGATTCTTATCCGGAGGTGCTTCCTTCAAATCATGTGATCCGAGTATTATCATGCTTGCACATTGTAGGTATGCTATACTGACAATTACCTCCGGTAGCTAGGATCATTGATAGCAGCTCAAGATCGACAGGGGCCGTTATCCGCTAAAGAGCTTACTTTCCGTAGCAGTTACTCGCCAATAAAATCTTTTCCCAGGATATTTCAGGTACCATCTTGATTTACTAGGAAACCTTCCCTATTTTGGATATCGTACAAAGCTGTATATCTTCAAAACAGGACACAGTTGCCAAGCATGCCTATCATATTCGAGTAGTAGGTACTGCTATACAACTAAGACCTACATCTATGACGAAAACAGCAGTACTGTTGCGGACCCTCGGCATACACGTGCATACAATATGGAGGTACCTAGCAATAACGCCAACAGGAAACGGTTTTATAAAATGCCCAGGTCTAACCTGGTAAGCAGGTTTCAACACTTGCGCTGTCGTGGTTGGGCAGTTAGACATTCTGCGGCTTTTTCCGCCAGAGTACTAACTATGTGTGAGCAAGTGCAGTATAGTCAGCTATCCTAGGTAACTTGCTTGTTGTTTCAATCTGTCACCTGTCAACACAAGTTCCAGAACACGCCAAGGATCACATTGACCATATCAAGAGCCATATCAAAGATGCATGATGCATAATAGTCGGTGCCAAGGTTCATCTTGGCCCAGATAGCGGGGTCAACTGTGCCAGTAGCACCGAAACCATCTGCTTAGAGTTCGGTTCTATGCCACGTGAGGAAATGTACACCGGCGACCTGGTCGCCCATTATGGTTGACTACCCCGTGATGCGGCGACATGTAGACGGGCCGAAAAGCTGGGGCCACTGCCGAGTAGAGACCCTGGGATTCGACCGTCCAGTTTGGGGATGTCGTCAATGATTTTATTTTTCTATCTCGCGTCTACCGCTTCATAGTCCGCACTGGCGTTAGGCATCCCTACATGTCTAACCTACTACGCGACCAGAGCTGGAGGAGGGCTGCTCTGTAGTCGAGTGGTTAAGCGAGCACGTGGTCGTGACGAAGTGTAGGTAGGGTATTATCCCCAGTTGACCGCCGAGGTACAGGCCTGGAGGCCAGGGTGAATAGGGCCGAACAGAAGAGAAAAGGCCCTTCCATCCTCTCCCTAAGCCAAATAGGTGCTCAACGCCAGCTGTTTAGAGGTTGGCCGTTATAGAAGCGCCTATTATAAGGTGCAGCCACAATGGTACCTTGTTGAAGAGCAAATGGGGATAAGGTTCTCAGCGATACGGAGAGGCTTGAACTAGGCGGCCGTAGCAATTGGAGGGCACCAATCGAAATTCGGGGTGAAGAAAACGCCACACGAGTTCCTATACTCTTTCATGTTTAGCTTCAATCAACGGCATTGAGTAATAAGTGTTAGCTCGACGCATCTCTGTTCTACATTGCACCTTGACTAATTTTACGGGCATGTGGTACTACATACAGCGCGCCGTCGTATGCTAGTTTCTTCTAGGCGTCATTAGCATAGCTACGAGTCTATATTAGGGAAACTAATGTTGTTTTGCTCATCGGACACTAAAGAATAGTTGGACCTTGGTGAACAATGCCACGATGGCGTATTCGCAAAGAGTTTCCAATAAGGTATTTCAAAAAATGCGGCGCGGCTCTCTCTTTGTATTTGAAATAGTTGACTATTCTGTCTATAGGGTATGATCCACGATGCGAAAGTTGGAGCCGCTGAGTGTAAGTCTGTGCGAAGTAAGCCCGATCCAAGATGCTATACGAATCGAGTATTTTTTTTTTCTTGCTTCAGAAAGTGGAGGTTACGAAGAAAAGAAGACTAGCTATGAGCTCATCGGAGTTCGTCCCATTTTATTTCGATCGGCTTCGGCTTATCAGAACCTCAAACGGAGCTAAAGCACATGTCAAATTTGGCTTGAGGCTATGAATTGTGTGCGGAAATTGACAGTCAATGCGGCCGCGTAGTCCTTGCTCCGCTAGATGATCATTCAAGAGGTAGGTAGGTATAAAAATGCACATACATACATTGACACTATATGCTATTTCCATAGTAAAATAAGTACCTATAGTAGAGCAGAATTAAGCCATCAATACCCGGGTTGAGTGTTATAGGAGTAGATCATAAGGCGAGCGGGTTATCGGACGGAATACTACTTTCTATTTCTGAAGTCATTTCTCAGCATAGTAGATAGAGTCTAAAAGCTCGCAGTGCTAGTCAGAGAGGTGAAAACATGGAATTTGAACAATTGGCTCGGTTTTATTTCTGTGATCACTGCAGACTGCAATGCAGTACAGGCGCAGGACAGCACAGTTGCACCTAATGAATGGCCTGGGGAAACGTGGGGAACCCCACGATACAACTGCTCGCCTGAGTCCGCCCTCCGCGTAAAGTAAGCTTAAAAACACTATCAATCAGTAAGTATGTAAGACCGCATAGACGAAATTTGGGGTAGGTATACTAGATAGCGGACAGCTAGGGCTGGGGGAGAAAACCGCTAGGTGCTACTATCAGGCGCTATCTAGGGGGAACGAGGGGTAGGTACCTATCAGAAAACCCCAACCCCAGAGAATCTACCCCAGGCTAGCTCCCCGCACTAACACCAACATCAACGCTCACCGAACCTAACCTGACGCCCATAAACCGCCTGTCTACACTAAACACTAAACACCACACTACCATGACACTACCACACAGTCCCCGGACCCCATTTCCTAATCAACGTTTGCCGTATGCATGGCACCTGCGTACGATTCTAGCGCACTCTGCAGCGGGCCGATTCAGAGATCTCTGCCTGGCTGTAGCGGTAAATACCGACAACACACCATTCAGGAGGGAGGGCGTCATTTCATCTGGGGGCCATCTGGGGACTGGCTCATTGCATCGGGGCCGGGTGACCAGAGTCGGGTGAAATTGGAGCTTGGAAAGGGCGCCGTGGGGAATCGTGGCAAGCCTGCCCACGCCCGATCCCTAGCCGCCAGAATCGGCCCTTTGGCCTGCTTTTCCAACGCACGAATGCGGAGGTCCCAGAACGGGCTTAGACTGCCAAGGGACCTGTCACGATGCGCGATCGCGGCTTCATGAAGAATATATAAGTCAAGATGGAAGCCGTTCAGAATGCCTTCTCAGCACTACTCACCGTCAACGGCAGTCAGCTCCTCCTCATACCGCCCATCATGCACGGCTTCTCCTCCCTTCTGCTTCTGGGCAGCGTAGCTGTCCAGTCCGTCCTCGGCCTTCCCAACGCGGCGAAGCGAGATGGTTTACTCGTCTCGCGCGCCGTGAGCGACTTCGTCGCCACCGAGGAGCAGTATGCCCTGGAACAACTTCTCTGCAATATCGGTTCTACTGGTTGCCACTCAGGGGGAGTTGCCTCCGGTCTGGTAATCGCCTCGCCTTCGCAGAGCAGCCCTGACTGTAAGTGAATATACCACCCCCCAGGATCTTGACATGTTATTAGAAATATGCTTACAATCCTGTAGATTGGTACACCTGGACTCGTGACTCCGCCCTCGTCTTCAAGGCTCTGGTCGAGAGATTCTCCAACTCATACAACGCGACCCTGCAGACGGAGATCGCAAACTACATCATTGCCCAGGCCAAGCTAATGACTGTTTCCAACCCTTCGGGCAGTCTATCAGGCGGCGCGGGTCTTGGAGAACCCAAGTTCCTTGTCGATGGAACCGCTTTCACCGGTGCCTGGGGCCGTCCTCAGCGTGATGGGCCTGCCCTTCGAGCCATTACCATGATCGGATACTCGAAATGGTTGGTGGCCAACGGCTACACCTCCACCGCCAGCAGCCTCGTCTGGCCCCTTATCCGCAATGATCTTGCCTATGTTGCCCAGTACTGGAACCAGACAGGGTTCGATCTCTGGGAGGAAGTGCAGGGAAGCTCTTTCTTCACTGTTGCTGCTCAGCATCGTGCTCTGGTTGAGGGTAGCGTTCTCGCCGCCCAGCTTGGATCTAGCTGCACTTACTGCGACGCCATCGCACCCCAGGTCCTCTGCTTCCTGCAGAGCTTCTGGTCATCCTCGAGCGGATACATCCTTGCCAACATCAACGTCAACAACGGTCGATCCGCTAAGGATGCCAACGTGGTCCTCAGCTCCATCCACAACTTTGACCCATCTCTCGGCTGCGACGCCAACACCTTCCAGCCATGCAGTGACCGCGCCCTAGCCAGCCACAAGGTCCTAGTTGACTCATTCCGATCTATCTACAGCATCAACTCTGGCATTGCTACCGGTGCTGTCGCTGTCGGCCGATACCCCGAAGACTCTTACTACAACGGCAACCCGTAAGTGCTACCAAATTCTCGCTTTGAGCCATCGTACTGACCTTGATATAGTTGGTACCTCAACACCCTCGCCGCCGCTGAGCAGCTTTATGATGCTCTTTACGTGTGGCAGACCTCGGGCTCTATCACTGTGACTTCCACGTCTCTTGCCTTCTTCCAGGCTCTTGTCCCCTCCGTCACCGCAGGCACCTACGCTTCTACCTCTGCCACTTACACGTCAATTTACAATGCCGTCTACCTATATGCCGACGGTTTCGTCGCCAAGGTCCAGCAATACGCCTACTCCAACGGCTCGCTTTCTGAGCAGTTCGACCGCAGCTCCGGTGCCCCTGTGTCCGCTCGTGACTTGACCTGGTCATACGCCTCCCTACTGACTGCCGTTGCTCGCCGTGCCGGAATTATCCCATCAGGATGGACCCCATCTAACAAAGCCTCCGCCACCTCAGTCCCGGCTGCTTGCTCTGCTACGTCCATTTCCGGAAGTTACTCGACAGTTACTGTCACGTCCCTCCCGGCCAGCCAAACCCCTAACGCCACCCCTACGACAACTGGTACATTCACCACACCCACTGTCACCGCCTCTTCTACCACCGGCTGCACACTCGCCACAGCCGTTGCTGTCTCATTCACCGTGAGGAAGGTCACCACCTACGGCCAGACCGTCAAGGTCGCCGGTAGCGTCGACCAGCTCGGCAACTGGGATACCAGCAAGGCCATCGCCCTAAGCGCCTCGTCCTACACATCGAGCAACCCGATCTGGACCGGCACCATCAACCTCACCCCCGGCCAGGCCGTCCAGTACAAGTACATCGTGCAGAACACTGACGGCTCCATCACTTGGGAGGCCGACCCCAACCGCGCGTACACCGTTGCCACCGGATGCACAGCGACTGCAGCGAGATCCGATACCTGGCAGACATAAGCGCGGGCCAACCAAGGCCTACGCTATACATAAAATTTTGCACTGGAATCAGTGTAGCGGATGATACAAAAATAATAACGAAGGACAGAATATGATGTGACGAACCGTTGCAGGGGTAGCATATGTAATCTTCAAAGCACACCCCATATATACGATGAGTAGATGTAAATTAGAGCTTTCATCTTTTCTTATCAATACCATTTTCTCTTTGTTTACCTTACTTTCGCGATCTCCTCCAACTTCCTCATTAGTGTATCAACGGCCCATTCGAACGTGACCTGCATATCGACATCCAGATTTATCTCCTTGGCGCCCTCTAGACCGCCAATCACATCCGGTAAGGCCAGAATCTCTTTATCTTTCAGCACATCCGCCCGCAGCCTCTTCTCCACATCGCCGTCCTCGAAGAGCCACGCGTGCGACTCGGCGTAGTTGGGCCACACGATCTTGTCGACGTAGCCCGGAGGGTCGGCCCAGAAGCCCTCGAGCGTGACGTAGCCGTCGCGCGCCTCGCGGCGCGCCGTGGCCCTGTGCCGGCTGACCGTGAGGAAGAACTTCACGTCTAGAAGGTCGTCTGTGATGTGGCGCAGCGGGGGTTCTGGGCCGAAAAGGAGGAAGCCGTCGAGGATGCAGAGCCGGAGATCCGGCGGTGCGGCGGACGGATTAGACGAAGATGAAGGGGGGGAGGAGGGGGTGGTGGTGGAGGAGGGGAAGAAGAGTGCGTGCCCAGCCTGCCCGGGCGCCATCCATGAGGCCACGCGCGCTTTCGCGGCGGTAATGGCCGAGGGAGAGACGGTGCATTTCCCGATCGTGTTCTGGTCTTCCTTGGAGTCGACGAAGGGCTGCGCGGAGGTTAGTCTCGAGCGGCGGTTCTGTTTCTGGGTCTGGGTCGTGGGCGGCTATGGGGGGTTGGCCCCTGTTATTACCATCTTCTCCTCGTTTAAGAAAAGCGGTAGTATAGTAGGATTTAGATCTCTCATTTGAAGCAATATAGCGGCTTTAATCGTTTGCATCAAGTCCGATGAAGTAGTGATGAACAGCACATTATTCAAATGAGCATCACTTACGGGAAAGGTACCCTCGGCGCGTATATGCTCCAGCGCCCGCGACATATCGTCGAAATTCAGGGCTTCGGCACAGTCCCAATCGAGAAGGCCATGTTTAGAGGGTAGTCTATCATTTAGTGAGTTAGTTCTCCAAAGCATTAATCTACGCGCTATATCGACAGCCAAGCGATCGTTCCTTTTTGTAGAGGCATCTCATAGGTTATGCATTACTCACTCAGTTTCAGGTCGGTAAAAGTCATCTTCGTGTAAAATAAATGTGTGAGGGAAGACGTCGCGCAGCAGTCGGGCAAGCGTCGTCTTGCCGCTTGATGAGGGGCCGCTGATCCCCACGATTATCGCCTTACGGCTTTTATCCGCCATCTAGCAAAAAAAATCGAAGTTATAGATCGAGGGAAACTGTAGATGAGGTAGAATATGGTATTATCATCGGAATAAGAAGAAGCTTATTTGACCTGATAGACTTGTTGCAATGGGTAAGAAGTCAACGGGCACTTCCGATCTCCTGATTCATACTAAAGTCGGGGTACGAAAATAAGAAAAGCGGGCCGAGATAGTCTAGAAAATCCTCTCACTACCTCACCAGCGAACAATCTAGATGAGACTCAGTAAAACATCGCAATTCATCTCACACCTACATTTTATAGTGCTCTGAGATTTAGGCTCGGTTACACATCTAGAGTTTAACGAGTTTTGAGATGTAGAACTCATATTTTCAGTTAAATCATGATTTAATATTTAAGATGAGAGTCTTAACACAACGCTTAGTAGTACATCGCTAGTAGCGCCGACCATACCTCACGCCATTAAAAACGCCGTGACTCAAGAATTGACCGCTCCTGTAACCATATACCTATCCATACTTCGAATGAAGCTTCTTCATAATCGACATGGCCCCAGTCCTATAACTCCCACCAAAGAGCGCCCAATGATTTAAGTGATGATATCTAGAATATGGCAGTTAGCAAGTCATGTCATCATTCCTCACGTATGCTGTAAGATGCACATACAACTCATATAAGGCAACGCGATCCGCCCATTCCTCCTTCGGCTCAGCTTTCGGAACCAGGCTCTCATACTCCCTCCAGAAGTTAGACCCGAAGCCGCCGAACATGCGCATAATGCCGAGCTCATATTCGGAATGCCCGTAGACACACGAGGGGTCAAACACAACATCCTCCGCGCCGCCTTTGCCTGCGATTCGTCCCCGCCCATGGTTTCCGCTCCATAGATCCCCATGGACCACTACAGGCCGCACGCCCTTCAAGTGATCGTCTCCAAGCAACCGGGGGACGATAACCTCGGCCGTCTTCTCTACCATTTTGGCAAGCTCTGCGTCGGCGCCATTATTCTTAATGCCGTCGGCAATAATGACACGTAGGCGGTTGTTCGCGTAGAATTCAGCCCAAGACTCCTTCCAGGTGTTGTTCTGAGGTGATGATCCGCAACACGTTGTCACGGGGAAGCCGTACATGGGCTTGTCGAAGCCCTCGGGGATAGGCGCGGGCGTCGTGTGCAGGCGGGCCAGCTTCTGGGCTAGCGTCTCACCTGAACCTCCTGGTGCTGACGAGTTGAGGTCTAGGAAGTCGGTAGCCATGAAGTGCTTGTTCGGGCTATTTCTAAAAGTGCCGTGGGCGTATGACTTGGGACACAAGCTTGGCACGATGTTGTGTATGGCGTTGAGGGATTCATGCTCGCCTACGCCACAGGTCAGTACCTAAGAATAAGGTGATAAGACAGGGAAGAAACTGATTGAATTTTTCCATTGATCTCACCTCGGAACATTAATTCTGCGTCTGGCCCAGTCCCGGTTTTCATAAAGTAGTTTACTTCCTTGCCCTTGACCGTTGAACTCAGTTTGAACGTAGATGCGAAACCTGAACCTCCATGTGAGCTAAGTTTAGTCGTGCTAGGGTCGAGGGCTAATGCCTCGATAATGGCAGGATCAACGTTAGATGCCATTCTCTTGAGAGCGCATCGGATATATATATATCGCTCTCGGCTTTTTGGAGCTCGATTGTGTCTCGAGAACGGCGCGATAAGCTAGGTAGAGGGACTAAGTTGCCTAGTAATTTTTTGACGTCACCGGTGGAATATATGACCCGCTCTGTTCACCCGTGAGGAAAAAAGCAAGAGCCCCTTACGTCTCTTAAAAAGCCAATCAAGCAAACATCAACAACTCATTCGCATTTCTCATCAAAAATGGCGTAAAGAGAGCTGACAAAAGATGCGCTAATATTACAAGTTACAATTGTAACCCCACCAAACTTAAGAGGTCTGTCTGCACAATGAATGGCTTGCGGGAGAGACCCTGGCGGCAGGGCACGGTCAGCGGCGGTTCGGGGCGGATGACCCCTGTAATATTCAAGGTGTCACTGTTAGGAATAGCGCTGTCCCACATTTTCCAGGCAATCAAAACATTGAGCACAGTCAATTCCCATCTTAACTCTACCTATGCCATACCACAACTTAGAAGTACTTTATATATGTTTCCTTATGGCCTTCATTAGCTCACATTAACAATTTAATAGTCCCACTTCTACCCCGTCTTTTTCGTCTGCGCTTGGCTCTCAATACTAAAACGACTTATCGAGGCAGCATCTGAGCACAGAGGCACCAGATCCGACGCCACGCTCTCCCGACTTCCAAATAGCTGCGGTTTCTTTGAGGTCATCTGGTATTTAGGATACCGTTTCTCATTCTGCCAAGCTGGTCAGTATTTCATCTTGCTACTTGGCAGTCTGGAAAATAACTCACAGTGGAACCGTGCCCTGTTCCGTTGAAGCACGCGGCACATGGACAAATAGGACCAGATGTGGCATTTCTGGGCGCGTCCAGCTGGGCACGCCACCATTCTTGGAACCCGGATCTTGGCATCTTGGGAATAACAACTGCGATGATGGAGTGCTCTTTCGTGCCTGGATGATCAGGTCCTTTGTGAAAAGCTGCCAGGTGCGATGGGGGCAGTAGACGTGCCTAATGTCGAAATAAATGTAGGTAGTCTCCCTTGCTGTCTTCTAGGTGGTAGGCGGTCCTCTAATCCGAAGAATCAAGGGTTTATGTCGTAATGCTGGGGCTAATTACGTTGTTTAGAACGAAGAACGATATGGCTGACTCAGGTAAATACCAGATAGTCTCTTTCAGGGAATGGACCAGTTCTTATACTCATGATCTTCAGGCACCAAGAGGTAGGCTGACTAGGAGATATTCGCCGCCAGACCGAAGCTTACCATGGCGCATACATGCAACAGCGAGATCGCAAGGGTTTCCTCTTCTTGGTTCCCGTTTCCCTTTCTCCTTCTGCAAGGCTTGGGTTAGGTACTAGCCTCATCTGAGAAGAACCGCAGTCAGCTAGCCGTGTATATATATACACGCATACTGAACAGCTAAACCCCGTAGGGCAACATCGCCACTTCGGAGCCTTCTTGGCTTTCGACAGTGAAAGCTGTCTAAGTATATCCTGGGGGCACATCACTAGTATCGGGCTTGCGGTTTTTATATGATACCTAATGCCACTGAACTCTCGGCCCCAAGGTGGCGAGGCATTTACTACAGCGAAAGTTTTCTCGATACCCACAACATGCAAGACCGCACATTAGCGCAAATGTCGTACGTTATCATGGCCTAATTGGCTAACCATGGACACATGCGAACCATGCCACGCTACATCATGCATACCCGCAAATGTTGCAACGCAGATTGTCTGGTGGCCATTGTCAAATCTGCCGGGGCTACGGATGGTCCCGGCCCCCACACGGTACGCCGGCACCCGTATTTAAATAGGCAGCCGATCCACAACCCAAGCCCGAGGCTATGTAAAGGCCGACCACTACCTTGTGTGTGTGATATTGGAGCTGTTGTCCTTGCTATTCGATGGAAGAGGCTGTAACGTTGGGGTAGTGAACTGCTCTTGTTACCCATTAGGTAGGCTAGCGCCTGAGCCTGCTTACACACAACACAAAAGTTAAGATTTGGTATTCAAGGCTGCTGGCTTCTTTTTTTCTGGCTACCGTGGTCTCCCGTTTATTGTTCGCTATTCGGCGATCCCTCCCGAGTCCCCTAGAAAAAGCAATACCAATTAGGTAGGCTTCGGTATTCGGCATTCGGCCTTTGTGGTCTCGTCTTGAGTGCTAGACTGATGCGTTTGTCGTCCGTCCACGTCCGTCCATATTTCTCGGCAGCTGGTAACAGCTGAGGCTATAATAATAGCGACTTCAAGCTGAAAATTCAGCATATACCTTTATTTTCAGCGAATAAGGTACAATTAAGTAAAACAAAGGTTAACTATCAGTGGTATGGCTATGGCGTGGTGGCCCGTGCACACACTAAAAGAAACCTGTAGGAGAACAATCCGCATCCCTAAGACGGTGATCTAGGCACATATTCCACATATCCCCGGAGCTCCCAAGTCAAACCAGAAGGTGCGCGTGCTCGGCTGGTTGGTATGAGGGTATTCGGGGGTCTCGGGGGTCGTCCTCTTACGAGGGAGGGCCGCTGGGGTAGTCGTTGACGCGTCAGCTCGTGCGAGCGACGAGCTAGTTCTCCCATCTTGTTTCCTGTAACATCTTTTCGGTTATAGTTCTTAGCTGAATATGGGTGTGTTCCTCTGGTGATTCCTCGTCAAACCAAGTAGGCCGGGCCAAAAAGAAAGCAAAAATGGTCGTAATGGTGTAAAATGATATAAAATAAACCAGCCAAAATAGAGATCGGAGAAACCAAGGCACGATATAAATCGCGGACAAAACATAACAAACGATTGAGAAAACCAAAAGTTTAGAAGCCAAGATTAAGCCAGGCTTCCAGCATCGCAGACACGTCCGGGAACTTTTCATCGTAACGAGGTTGATATAAATTGAAATTTCGCAAATGTCGGTGTGAATTGAATAGGAACTTGTATTTGTCCTGAGGTAGGGAAGAGGTATTGGTCAGTAGTGTGTAGTGTGTGTGCGTGGAAAAGGAAATTTGAATCAAGGGAGGCTGGAAGCTTTAAATATATGGGATTCCGGTCGTCCTACGGCTTAAGGTTCATATGGTTTAATTATAGGCCAAACGCAAATTAGTGACCGAAAAGACTTTCGTACTAATCGTAAACTTAAATGCTTCCTCATGCGCAATATCTTGACAACTAGTCTGATTGCCGCAGCATTTAACTACGATAGATGGCCGTGCTTTCTGCAACCCACCAGGTAGGTGTGCATTTAGGAACGCTTAGTACATAGGGTGTATGAATGATGTTGCCATTCTCTCGAGATACGCAGGAAGACAGCGCAAAGTATGTCAGATAGTTTACAGGGAGTAGGATCATGCCGCCTGTGTGCATCCTCAAACCCGCGATCCCGTAGATAGCGCGGCCAAAAATGAGGTCATTTTGGGGAGTGTAAGTGCATACTTCGGTTCCTGTAGCTCTTCGAACACCTGCTAGGGTTAGTTTGTGCTAGCGACACTCATGACGAAGGCGACGAGGAACCATGACAGGTTTCCCGATAGGGGCCTTGCACCTGGCGGACGCCGAACTGCCGGGCGGGCTTAGCCGTACATGTTGAACGGGTGTAGAGTGGTGTGCACTATCTTGAGCCTCCCTAGGATTCAATGAGGTTCCCCAGCCAATATTTGTCATGCAGGTCGGCCAAGGCGCCTCCCAACTAGACCACCCCCAGCATTTATCATAGGGTTGTACCTGTTCAAACAACGTTAAGAAAGTCATAACAGGCGCTGTTGAGAAATCACTCCCGTAGTCTAAAGATAACTATCACTTCTTCAAAATGTACCCAGTAGCTAAATAAATGCCAGGAGCGATCATGGTAGTCTAGTAACCTATCTCGTCCGATGTGATATTGTCTCCCTTTCAGAACTCTATACCTCCATCCGCTGCCGCCAGTAGGTATACCCAGTACCTTCGTGTTCCTCTGCGATTGCTTCCAACTCGCGTTTAACTGTGATGTAAAATTTAGCCTCACAAGGCTGCTTGTCTGGGTGGAATGAAGCCAGCAAGGAGATTACTTTTTCGGGATTTGCGCTAGCCTGCATGCGGTACTGGTTGAGCACCTTTTCAAAGTATTCGGCAGGTGTTTTCGCGTCTCTGATGGTGTCCGAGCCTAAAACTCGAGTTCTCTCGATGTGCTCGTTTCTTGTTTATACGCCTTTTTCTTCGCTCTCCCTATATTCCTCCACCCGGGAACGCTTGGAGCCTTTTGGCTTTTTGTATATTTGTTTTCAATTATGCAAGTATTCTCTCCAACTTATACCTCAATTATCCGATATCTCAAATTTGCATGGTTATAGTCATGTTTCATTTACTTAGTTCTCATTTTACTACTCAAGTACTATCTCGACGGCGACGCTTGCCGTCTGGGTTGTCTAACGCGTAAACCCTCTCTCGGATCTCTCTGTTCACTTGACCTAGAAACATCTCCAACTGTCTGATAGTGGCTCGACGTAACATTGCATCATTTAAGTTGCCTTGATCTCCCTCAGATTTGGCTCTAACTTTTCTTTTCTCGCTCTCTTTTGCTACTTCAATCAGCATAAGTTCAAACATGTATAACTATGATCATATAGTACTTACCAAGCCGCAAAGAACATATACTACTCGTCCCCGAGTAATAACAATTTGTACACGCTCCCTTCGTCTTTAGCTCGCCATTAGCGATACATTTGGCGCCGGGTCCCGCGTGGTTTTCTTTTAAAAAAAATTCCCCAGACATGGGACGGGACCTTGGCGCGGTCCTAGAGCTCCTCAATAACGCCGTCCCGTAACGAACTTCGATCTACGTCCCAAGAGATCCATTGCTGAGACACCCAGGACATCGCTCTCCTATTACATGAACCACGGAACATCCGGCCACTACGACACAATAATCACGGGATAGTACTAGAACTTAGTCAGTGTCGGCAATGGTCAGGCGCTAGAGAGTCGACAAGGGCAGAAGATGCAGGCATATCTCCTCAATCGGACGGTAACGGCCCTTGTCCACCCTTTTACACCGGACGCTTTTCTCCATAGCCAGCGAGTTTGACAATTGTTGGTGGCAGGACGACAACGTGGCGGCGCTCTGCACGGGAAAATGCTCCACGGCAGCCTCGGAATCGCTAGACAACTGGGAGATGATTGCTATGAAGAATACATCGCGGCGTACAAACGATCCCTGCCCGTCCCTTCAGTGCCGCTGCGCTACCTCAACGGTATGAACATCATCTTCCTAGAAACTCAGGCCAATAGTGGCCTGGTACCCACACATCCGTGGTATCTCACCGAGTATCAGGAGTGGCAAGGCTCCGATATCATCCGCGCAAACTGCACGGTAAACCCGAGCGACCCCGCGTGCGGAGGCAATGCCTCGTCCATCCCTAACAAGAACATACGCTTGGCTGCTCTTCGCGTTCACCTTCGTTCCCCCGTGACCACTTGAAAAGGGCGACTGGTTTTTATAACGCTGAAATCGAAACTCGCGTAGCTACCTCCTAGCCTCAGAATCCACCAGGACCCGAGATTCGCCGTCTCCTCCTTCTACAGTCTCTATACCCCGTTCAATCAAAGTCTCGCTCAACTCTCTAGTTGCGTTCGCTAGCAACGCCTTCTGTTTATCTCCGGGGGCGAGCTGTGATATGTATAAAGCGGCCTTGGCGATATATTTTGGCAAGGGATCTGTTGCTTTCATGTCTTCTGGTCGCATCGTGACCTCGAGACTAGAGCTGTACGCTGTACGAAAGACGCTCGAGAAATGACTGCTGTAGCTTGCATGGCCGAAGAAAATAGCAAGGAGCCCGAACATACTGGAAATCGCTGAGACCATAATAGCGATTCCATAGGCGATCCATAGTTGTCGAAACGAGTAGTGATACATAGGTTCATACGTTGTAATATTGACATTAGGCATAGGAGGTGCAAACTCGGACGACACATTGGGCCTTAGGAGCACTTGATTAGAATATACCGACAGGCATGTCAAGGAGACTCACTGTAGTAGTTCCGAGCTTAACATTGATATTGTGATATTTTGAAACATCTCTTCCAGGGCATGCTGTAGCGGCTTTCCTTGGTGCATATCGCTTGTGCTATAAAATGATTGCGCTCTCGACGCGTTCATACGTAGAAGCTCAGCCTGTAGTGTAGTTTTTGCATGTTCATCTTGTGGGCCATCACGGGAAATTGAATCTCTTAACGAATTTAGTGACGAAAGGAAGCTGAGCTCTGGTGCCTCGGCAAGAACTGTAGACGCCATATTAGTCTCCACCACGAAGCCGACAGATGGAACCTTCCCCACAGATCCCTTGATAATTTGGTAAAAAGCATCTGCTATGGCGGTGTATGACAGCGATCGGAATAGGCTCTCATAGAAGATGGAATGTTGCCAGTCTGCTGAATTCCCAAAGCGAATAGTGAAATCCTGTATAAACACTTCCTCCTTGTCGTCGGTTTGTATTTCTATGCTCTGGCTCCCGGATAGGTATTTGAAAGCGGCGCGATATGAAGAATTTCGCAGATTGCATTGTAGTAAAGTCATATTTCCCGGCCCTAGAGGCTGCAATTGGGTTGAAACGTTGGCGCTGTCACAAAGATCGTCATTGTTGATTAGGCTAGGCATAGCCGCCACTATAGAAACCGCCACTAGAGAATTAGTAAAAGAATCGTACGGAACCAAGCTGAGATTATAACTCAGATCCTCAAAAGATGAGGTGATCCACTTTCTCGACGGGGACCAAGCTAAATAGCCAGGAGGTTCATAGCAGTTCCTAGAAGTAAAATTTCCTTTTTCCTTGAACCAAAGCCAATATGCAATCTTGGTCTCTATATCGAGTCGAATATTAGCATCTATAGGACGGCACCTCAGAGAAGGGCCATAAAAGTCTAATTGCCAGCTTGAGTTTGGTGCAGGTGGCGTAATGGGCAAAATAGCTCCTCTACTCGCCACTGAATTTGCAATTCTTTGAACTTCGTAACTAGGGCCATTATATTTACATGTGATTGGATTAGAAGGCTTGTACGAACTGTTCGGGTATTGGAGGGGGACCCAGTTGTACACCGGCATATCATTAACGTAGCGGAGACTCGCAAAATCGAAGTTTGGGACTGTTTTTAATGCTGAAGTCGTTACTGGCATAAATAGTACTGAAAGAGAGGCTGATGGGATAGTGAAGGCGATCGGCAGTAGCCTGTAAATTCGAGTCAGTAGCTTTGAATTACAATAGGCGCCTCAATAGGTGCGACTGACCATGATACGAGTGCAATGAGTAATAACGAAGGGTACTTGCACCATACAGAACCTTGGCTAAATCCAAAGAGGTTCGAAAGTATAGAGAACATGGCGTCGATTTCTTCCAGAGTATTGGGCTTACGAGCGTGTGTAGCTGCGCGCCAGAAGAGCTGCACATACGCTCCTGAGATGGCAAAGAGTAGAAGGGCTCGAACAATGAAAGAGAACGCCGTGCCAAGAGAAATTGTAAGTGTTTGGTTCGAGACTAGATAGCCGAGTATGAGCCGATCGCCGGCTGCGGAAGCGCCTTCAAGGGAGGCATAATATAAATGATGGCCAATGGCCATGAAAATGCCGGCTAGCAACCCGCCAAGAATAGATGCTAGACCGCGCCAGGTCTGTTCAAAGTTGTTTGCCATATCTTAGTCACAAAAGCGGTGGAATGAGGGTGTGAAAAATGGTATCGCATAAGGGAGGTTCTGTGGTCAAAAGACAACAGCATATTTAAGTGGTAATGTTGTCAGATAAGGCGACATCATATTATTGAATGGCTACATTTTACACTCTGTGTTGTACAGCCACCCTTCCAGCCTCATTTCGGTTATGAAAATACTTATAAATAGAAACGGGGCAGGGTTAATGAATCTGCCCTGCTTCATCACTTAAGCGTAGTCCATTATATTGCGTGCTCTCTAGTGAAGAGGTCGATGGATATTTGTAGGAGAGTATACTATCACCTGCACCCCTATACGTGTCGCCTGTATAATATGGAGGTGCTACCTCACCCCCCCACCTCGTGGCATCTATACGTGGCCTGATATTCGTTACTGTTAACAAATCCATCATGAATCAACAGGATATCGATGGTAGGGCTCATCGAATCGCCCTGAGCCACCCTGTTTAGTTTGCCTATCTCAAATCCGCGCCTAATCCTACAACCCAAATCTGAACTCACGGATCAATATAGCTATTTAGTAGGGGCATTGCGTGGCCTGGCCCTTTAACCAATATTCGGGGCTAAACTGGGTGGTTATGAAATTGGAGACGATTGGGGGCGCTGGGTATTGTCGTGGTGTTATAATTACCTCACTGTCACGACCCAATAAGTAACTACAAATGGTCAAGCTCTCCAATATTGACGAAATTCTAATTTTGGGAGCGTCGTGGTATTATAGTGTTGCAGTCCATTTACGGCACGCCCGAGATCTGTGGGGGCGATGCTACTATGGCGCAGATCAGTTTCGCTTACCACGCAAAGGGCGCCTTCTATAGGGATTGAGGGATGCCTAAGTTATCGAGTGACTTTATTGGCAGTTTGGGGTATTTCCCACTGATACCTACAGTCGTGCCTCCTATGCGAGACTGCTAAACGGGTTGTCTTGAAACGAGACATGTAATATGTCAAATATACTGCAGTACTCGAGAAATTAACACTTTCACTTAGCCGCTCTAGGGATTTTGATAGAGAGAAGGAATTCTAGTTTCGATAAGTCAAAGGCTAGGCTGCTTGCTAATTAGGGGGGAAATGGTAGAACCTAAGATATCTCCTCTGGTGTCTAATTAGCCTAGTACTTTATAATGAGTCGGTCAAATCCAGAAGACCAAGATGCTCTCATCATATGTCCAACTTGAGTTTATTACATACTAAATCGTACTAGAGCCTTCACAGGAGGCGCCTCACTAGGCTTCCCAAGGCTTGGCAGTTTTCCCTGCTTCATATTTCCCGCCCGCAGGCCGCCACATGAGCCAGAAAGTAAACGAGCCAATTTTGTCATTCATCTCGTTCCACTTCTCGTCCGGATCGTCCGTGGTTACGCTAGTAACATTCTCCTCAACGAAAAGAAACCCATTCGCCTCGTACAACGGCTTACCGGGCGGAGTGGCATCCAAGAAGAGCTCGAGCCCAAGCTCATCCGCGCGCTTCATGCCCCAGTCCATGACCTGCTGCCCGATGCCCCGGCGGCGATAGTCTGGGTGCGTGAAAACGTTGAAGAGATCTAGTCAAGGGGAGATAAGTATTGGAAGATGAAAGGCAGCAGAGTTGACTTACACATATGGGGCCTCTGAGCCACTTTGTACCTCGGCGTACCATGACTCTCCAATGCTTTCTCTACGTATGTTCGCGTGCTGTCGGCGGGGTACCAAGTGACGTCCATGTCATGCGGCTCCGTGAAAGGGTTCGTCTGGTAGATGTTCCATGCCGCGCCACCGACTATCCTGCCGTCTTCGACATCTACGACCTTCTGCCAGTGGCTTGACGGGTCGGATGTGTGCCATAGCTTCAGTCGCGCGGCCGTCTCCTCGAGGGCAGCTTCGCGGCTCACGGCTCCGGAGCCACTCATTGGCGGGAAAAAGATGTATATGAATCTCTGCGGCGGGTCTTCGTATGCCTCCAGGATGCATTGCGCGAGCGCTGGAAAGTCGACCTCGGGGTCGATGTCTTGGAGTACGAAACCCATGGTTGCTGCTGTTGTTGGTGATGTCAGAATCTAGTAGGCAAAGTGTTTAGGGCCGGATGTCGAGTGCGAATCAAAGACTAGTAAGTCCTTTACGCTTCATTGGTTGGTGAGGATGACAAGGGATACTTGAACTAGAGGCGTTTTCTGTCATCCTTCAGTACTACGGCGACCCGCAACGGTGATGTTGGCTGCTGCAAGCTGCGAATGCATATAGGCAAGGTTTGGGCAGTTGGCGTAGGACAAGTCGATCCACTAGACACTATCCCCCTTTCCCACATGTAATCATGATCATACCTGACCTACGTATGCAGCCCACCACCAACACGCCACCCCCCTTTAGCCTACAATGCATCTAATGTCTCAATAAGGTTGTGGCGCTACGGCTTCCTTCTATGCGATGAATCATATGTCCTAAATGCCGTGGCTAGCATGAATAGAGACTAGACTAGTGGCGGTAGAGACAGTACGGGCTCGAAAAGGATTGTAGATTATGATCATATCATATCGAACAAATAAATCCGTCTCGACAGTAGGAACATGATTACGAACTGCCCATTAAAACCTCAATGCCAGGATAATTCAGAGCCTACTTCTTCCTACTGGAGTCTCGTGCAGATTTAAACTTTAGTGCTTACCAACGAATTCGCCAATCTGCACAGCAACTTTGTCGGCCGACTCCTCGAAGCCAAACAACGGGCCACTCAGGAACGAATCATGCACCGCGCCCTCCTCGTGATATATTTCCACGACATTCCCCTTAATACCGCGCATCTCATCCACCCACTTGACGATGCGCTCATAAAACATCTCCTCCGTTCCCGCGCTTGCGAACACAGGTACGGGTGTTGGAAAGGGGTTCCCTAGCTGTGTGACATACGGGTCGGTCTTGCCACCCGGCAATTTGCCAGCGTAGCTGTTCGCGCCCCAGGAAGGGTAAGTAGTTGGGATGAAGTCAGTCCCGCGGTGCGGGTTGTCGTCCATGTGGTAGTGGAAGGGTGCCACCCATGGTGACATCAAGACAGCGCATTTAGGGGTGGGGATTTTGGTCTCGGCTCCAAAGTTGTGAAGGTATAGGAGTAAAGCCATACAAAGGTTGCCGCCGGCGCTATCGCCAGCTATAACAATCTTCTTAGCCGGGATGTGTAAGTCGTTTAGCAGGTACAGGTAACTTGATAGTGCATCCTGTAGTGCGGCCGGGAAGGGGTTCAATCCACGGTACCCAGATAGGCGATATTGTACTGAAAATACAGCGTCGGCGCCGCTCTTTTCCATCAGTCTCTTCGCGATAGGCCCACAAGTTGCATCGCGGCCGTCGCCTTCAATATAAGCGCCCCCATGGAAGTAAAGGAAAACCGTCTTCGATGCGACGTCTGCCCCGGGAGGTTTTGGGTGCCATGTGCCCCCAATCGTTGCAGGCTTGGTGCCTTTTGCAAGCGGTCCCTTGTAGACATCCAATGTCGAAGGCTTCACGATTTGGAACCTTGCACCTTCTTTGCCTTGCTCTAACGTAAGGGTTTCGGTAATACCGACGCGAGACGTAAGATCTAAGAGTGGGTAGGCGAGGCGTGTCATGAAGGTCTGCTTTGCGGTCCATGTTGGATGCGGTCTCAGTGGGGGGATTAAAGCCTGCAAAGCGTAATATGGCAGACGGGCAATAATCGTGGCGGTGTAAGATAGTTGGAACAAAAGCTTGAACGGCTGATACGACACCAGCGGGAAGCTATCCGAGCTCATCATGTTTGTTGGTGAGTAAGTAAGAGTAGACGAACTGGCTAAAGATGTGAGATGCGTGGGAGGCGCTGGCGACAAGCTAATGACAGGTAACTACGCAGCACTTAGACAATTAAGAAATAGAGGGAAATGGGAGCATGTAGTAGGATAAGCTCTGGGGTTCTGGGGTAGTGGGTAGTGTAGGGACGCCCATACGGTAGCTCAGGGATAAAGTACTATGCGTAAGTAAGTAAAGCGTTAGGTAGGTAGGGAAGTGCCTAGTGCTAAGTATACTCGTGAATCTGATATCTGATACGTCCCACTAGACGAACCGAACGAACCGAACAAAGAGCATCGTGGGAAAATGGGTTCTGTTATGTTTGTTGCCTGCCGGCTTGTGACAATAGCCACCAATAGCGCGGCGCCGCTATACTGCAGTTAATTGCTCCTTACAGTATGTACATAGGTTAAGTAGGTTTCCCAACTTGCAGAGTTGCACCACATATACTCTTCCCCGCTGGTCTCGTCGGCTAGTATCCAGTGCGAGTATTCAGTATAGGAAGTTACTTAAATAGGAAGTAGGTAGGCTGAAAGGGACCCACACACATTCCCTAGGTACTTAAGTAAGTAATTTGATCATCCTGCAATCCAGCCGCATCCAAACGCCTAGGCGGAAAGCCTGGGATATGGCACAAAAAAGGAGCTTAGGAATACTTTGCCTTCAGCGAAATTTTGCGACGAATCGAGTTGGAGACCAATAGGTAGGCAGAACAGGTTGTGCGCGGCTCCTTATGTGAAAGTTGTCAAGTACAGCATATGCAGTTGGTGAGACAGATTGGCGCATTAGTATGTAGGTTGGGTAAATATGCTTAACAATCAATCCCAACACTCAAGGAAGCAACCTCGGCAACCTCTTTGCATTATTAAGCGCGACTTGACTATTAAACACGCTGAAAGGAATACTGATGCCTGCTATGAGCGTTTGCCTGTCATATGCCTGTACCCCCAATACCTGTCTTCTCAATCTCGCTACCTATCAACACCCAGTACTCTTACCTTGCTTGATAAATACTACCCTACCAGCTAGCCATGTCTGTATACGTTGTCACCGGAGTCTCTCGGGGTATCGGGGTAAGTTAGCGCCCTTAGCCTGTCCGCGCGAGGGGTCAATTCCACTAAATGAACGGTGTGTAGTGGGAGTTCATGAAGCAGCTCTCGGAGAATCCCGCAGACTTGTTTGTCGGCATAGTCCGTAACAAGCCTGCGACCGTGGACAGAGTCAAGGCCGAGCTTAGCGATCGCTCCAACATCCACATTGTCGAGGGAGACCTAGCCAGCTACGCGTCGCTGAAGCAAGCCGCTGCCGAAGTCGAGTCTATCGCCGGCGACCGTGGTATCGACTATATCGTTGCTAACGGAGGTCTTGTTTCCGAGTTCGACGCCTTTGGACCCATTGGTGCCCTGTAGGTTCCAGTTCCTTTGCGTTTTGGTTTACTCATCTATTGACGAACCGTGTTTGACAGGGCCGACAAGCCTGAGGTGCTGGAAGCTGGTGCCATTGAGCTCCTGAAGATCAATGTCCTCGGCAACATCCATCTCTTCAACCTTCTCATCCATCTAGTCAAGAAGGGCAAGGCCAAGAAGGTCATCACCATATCCTCTGGTGTTGGTGACGTCGACTTCACCAACAAGGTTGACAACACTGGTGGCGCACTGTATGCCGCCTCCAAGGCCCAGATGAACCTCATCGTCGCCAAGTTCAGCACCCAGTATAAGCCCGAGGGTATCCTGTTTATGAGCATCAGTCCTGGACTGGTCGAGGTCGGCCGTTATAAGAATAGTATGTGTCCCCCATCGCCCTTTGTCTTTCGACAGAGCCCTACTGACACCTCGCCCGCAGTTTCACCCGAGCAGATGAAAGGCATGGGCGGCTTCATTCAGAAGCTCGTCGCTTACGCACCTCACTTCAAGGGACCCATCTCTCCCGAGGAGTCAGTCAAGTGTATTCGGGCAACCTGGGAGAAGGCCAGCATCGAGAATGGCTCTGCTGGCGCGTTCGTCTCACACAACGGTGACAAGCAGTGGGTATAGACACTTCAGGGACTTAGTTCTGTTCTGGGCGGCATGATGCCAAGTGTGATTGCTTCGGTTATGAAGCTTGTGAGACTAAATTCTCGTCTGCGAAGATTGAAGTACAAGTTGAAGTTGACGTACCTCTAAAGACGCTCGGATGTCTTGTAGTTTAGTCAGCTTTTGGTCCGTGGGTCGGGAACAGTCATGTATACAGTATTTGTACGGTATAAGTGTGGAACTCTATACTTCTAATACAACCAACACACAGAAATGGAGGGGTGCTAAGAATGTTGTATTGGGAATGGAGGTCTAGTCTAGGTAGCGTATACACCACAGATCCAACCCCCCCTTTCCCTAGTGGCGCCTGCAAGTCAGGTTTTATTCGGCCTATTCGTCGAAGCGCTCGGGTCCGAATTTCAGCCACCAAAGGATCAAGGCTTCATGATTTGCTCTATACACATGCCTACCTACCTAAAAACAGTAGCTATCTGGCGATGGCGTAACATTCATGATATTCGTGCTGCACAGCAAATCCTTTCAATACTACGCCCGTCTGATGGTATACGACAACAGGTTGCATTATCCGACCTAGCGGGTTTCCGATGGTAAGAGAAGACGAAGTTCGTCAAAGGTCGGTCTGGATACGTGTGTCCACGACGATTCCTCTCAATGGTACGTTGGCGCGAGCTGAATGTACTGCATATATGCCGATGTAACGGTAGAGAGGATTATTTTTTCCATCTACTACCGGACAGTGTTGGTGGGTTGACTGATGCGTATGCGTAGTTGTTGGTTGGCGAGTTGGTTGGCTAGCTGTCCAGTTGACTACCTGGTTGGTCAGTTGGTTTTATTTTTGGGTGGCTTTCCTGCGGCTATACGGCCATGGATGGGTAGGGTTGGCTGTTAGTGATGGAGGTGCTGCAGCAAGATGCGTCAATTAGGCGAGTAACCAAGACGTTACGAGTTGAAAACTCTGTTTGATCCTACCAGTTGACCATTTGACTTACCATGGGATGTAATACTACTTGTTATATGGGGACCCAAGTCCTATTACGCACTCGCAGCTTGATAATGCAACTATGTGCTTTCATCTTCCCCCACCTCGGATCTTCTTCGATTGAAACTATCCGACGACTTCCCGCCTCTACGAATCATAAGCCCCTAGGAATTGGTTGGCAATGAGTTCGGAACTACAACCACCGCTTGACTATTCAAACAGCGGCAACGGCATAGTCATCAGCGGTAGCATCGTCGGGTTCGTGGCTACTGTCGTTGTCGCCTTGCGGTTATGGGCGAGGAAGCTCACACGCCAGCCACTGGGCGCAGATGACTGGCTATGTATTGCCGCCCTTCTCTTCCACCATGTGGTTATGGCGGCTTCTTGTGTGGCCGCAGTAGATGGAGGGCTCGGGCGAGATATGCGCTTGGTGGCGCTTGAGAATCCGGGCGCCATCGTTGTTCTTTTCCAGGTGCGACCAACACCACCGTCTTCTCGTTGCTTTTGCGATTCGGCTGACAGTATCTCGCGTAGTCCGTCTTTGTCGGCGAAATCGCCTACACATATAGCTCTCCCCTGATAAAACTCTCTGTTCTGATCTTCTACCGGCGCATTTTCCCAACTCGGACTGTTCGAATCGGCACCCTGATTATAGGGATAGCGTGCATCCTCTGGTGCATCCCTATAACTATACTGGACTTCGCTCAATGCAGGCCGTTGGAGGCTTTCTGGTATATAGAGCTCCAGGCATTGCCCTCAACCAAGTGCATCAACCCAATCCAGGCCTTCTTAGGCAACTCGATAGCCAACTCACTTATTGATATTTTCACCTTGACCCTACCCATCAACGAAGTCCTGAAACTACATACGACTACGCGACGAAAAATTAATATTGGTTTCGTTTTTCTTCTAGGTGGCGTGTAAGTCGATATGTTGCAGCACTCATTCCTTAGTTCAAGCTAATAAACACACTACTAGAGCTTTCGCGGCTTCTGCTACACGGACAATTTCTACTGGAATCATTCTTAAGGAAGGTCTTACGAACTTCTCAAGTAAGTAAAAAGGATATGCACACTTTAGATCGCGTACTAATGAAAGCAGAGCAATTTGTTATCTCAGATATCGCAACTGTGCTTGAGATTTATGTAGCTATTATCGGCGCATGCTTGCCTACGTTGCTCCCTATCTATCGCAAGTTGCGATACGGGAGCCATTTGAAAACCTATGCCACCCCTAATTCTAAAGAAACACCTGGTAGTGGGAAAAGTAGCAAACCCAGTTATCGGGTTCCGCACTGGAAGCAGTTGAGTACTCAAGGCGGCTCATTTGAGCGCCTCGCTGAAACGGATGACGGTCTCACTCTGACCACCTTTGACAATAGTCATACCAAACCCGCCACTAATGATCCCGCATTCTCCCACACCGAGAGCTATGCTCTTAGTCCCGCGGTGGCAGGGCCACGCGGTTCGGGCCGAGATTAATGACTGTGATCGATCTGCGGTGTTGTAGGATAAGGGGTAAATATCTGGATGATGAGGCAAGGATTTATGTAATAATATATGCTTAGAGTCTGTTTATACAATAACTTTCGATCTGTGAGCAAGTTGACTGTACTCCATGACGACATGTCTCGGCCTATGATCCAATTTTTACCACGATGTCCCTGTAAATCCAAGTGCCCCATTTCCGGTCCAATCACTTTGATAGAAGTGAAAGTTAGGGGCGAAATATTGCTGCGCCTCGTGTCGCCGAGCCAAACAATGAAATTGCCGAGTCCTGTCAGCGCTAAATAGATACTTATGCACCTAAGCATCTAGCCCTCCCTGAAGGAAGCCTGACGCCGACATGTGAACCAGGAGTTTAGGTATCTAGGGGGCATCTACATATGCATCGTGGAAGGATCCCGTCCGATCATCCCGGTAACATCTTTGAAAAGTCCTCCGCAGCTCGCGTCAGATTCTGGGATATCACATTCCACTATTCTCCGCGGCTCCCCACACACTACCCTAGATCATGATGTGTGTTATGGTGTTATGGATGGATGTATGCGCAGCGATGCACTACCCGTGTAATAGACCAACGGACTCAGCAATGTTCCCAAACTCGGAGCTGATCAAGGCTTCCGTGTGTATACCTAGATTCCCTCGTGTATTCCCGCGTAATATAGTATTGAATAGAAGGCAGTTATCTAGTTACTATATCGTAAAACTTAGGGGCGTATTCAGACCCGACAGTGAGTGAGCTCACATTTCCATATCGCTCTTTCATAACCGCTCCAATGGGCGACACAAACGCGGAGGTACCGCAACCCCCTATCATTACGTGGGCTACTCGGCTCAGGGATACCGAACCCCAGCTCCCAAAGTCCGGCCAAGCCCAATCGACCTTCTACCGCAATCTGGAGGAGGTCCTCGACGTGCGCCGCTCCTCGGGGTCATACTACTCCATTGTGCAAAATGCGTGGCAGGTCAGCGACGCAGTCGACTTCTGCTCGGGCGACATCCTGTCCCTCGGCAGAAGCGATGTGCGACGCGCCGAGTTCCTCGCCGAGCTGGCGCGCTGCCCGGACTTTAGCACGGGGTCGGGCGGCGTGCGACTCATGGACGGAAACTACACGTATCTAGAGCAGGCAGAGCAGGAAATTGCAAGTTTTCACGGTGCAGAGGCAGGACTTCTCGTGGGCTCCGCCTTCGAGGCGAACGTGGCCGTCTGGACGGCGGTGCCACGGCTGGGCGACGTCGTTGTCTACGATTCCCTGGTTCACGCGAGCACGCACGAGGGCATCAAGCAGAGTTTGGCGATAGAAAAGTTCGAGTTCCCGCATAACGACGTCGAGGGCTTCCGTAGGGTTCTGGCTGAGGTGTTCGAGTCTCAGGGGCTAGTGCGTCAGGGGAAGCGGTCTGTTCTGGTGGCGGTTGAGTCCATTTACAGTATGGATGGCGATGTCTGCCCGTTGCAAGACCTTGTTGATGTTGCTTACGAAGTCTCTAACGGGTATGGAAATATCCAATTCGTAGTGGACGAAGCACACAGCGTCGGGGTCATTGGACCAAAGGGCGCGGGACTCGTTTGCGAACTCGGCTTACAGGAAGAGATCGCGATAGTAGTACACTCTTACGGAAAGGCGTTGGGTGCTACTGGAGGTATGTTTACGTGTTTAGATGTTAATTTCTACTGTGGTCTAACTATTGTAGCCATCATACTTGGAAACAAGGTCATTAAGGGTGCGCTGGCCAACTTCGCAAAATCGGTTATCTACACGACATCGCCTTCGTTCCCTTTTGTCGCGGCGATTAAATCCGGGTATACATTACTCAAATCTGGCCACACAGAAGAGGTAACGAACCCACTCACCCCCCTTAGTCTAGGACTTTCGCTCGTTATACTGCCAAGCTGTCGGATGCTTCTAACATCCTTTAGGCACAAGAACGCATCCAGAATCTCGCAAGACTCTTCTTCGAATTAATCACATCACACCCCGCCTGGCCAATAGCGAAGGAAAAGGGGCTACTGCGCGTTCCTCTTGTCGACGGGTGGGAAGAGCGGCCTTTCCTCTCACACATCATCCCTATCCTAACGCGTCCCAAGTACACCTATTGGCTATACTTTCACCTGTTGGCTCAGTCCTTCTCTGTTTTCCCAGTGGAGCATCCTGTTGTGCCACTAGGCCAGGGCCGACTACGAGTCATTATGCACTCTAGCAACAACGAAGAGCAAGTGCGGCGATTCGTCAAGGAGATCTTTTCCTGGGTAGGCGAGATGTTGGACATTGAGAATAAGGTGACATCGAATGCAGTGTCGCATGCAGCTAACAATGTATATGCATGGATGCGGCGGGAGAATCTAACAGGGTATGGCCTCCCTTAGATGGATGGGACTATTTTACGTTACATTGTCCTACATTTCGGTAAGCGATACATGATGTTGGGAATTGTATGATGTACCTAGCTAGCGCTGACTAGCTATGCGGACCGACCCGTAATTATGCGCCAGTTAGAACACGGTACCAATAAACCAGTATTGCTCGATGAACATGAAGCATTGTTAATGAATGAGTCTTGCGGAAATGATTCCACTATAAAACAAGTCCTCGCAAATGTATCTAGAGGTTTTATCGGGTCGACGACACATGATCATAGCTATGATAGTGACTTGATGATCAGTGCGAGTCACTTGGTATATACGCCGTCCTACCTGAGAATATTACTCGCATTTGATATTCCTCAACAAGGTATTAGTTAGTTCACGAGTATGGAGCCGATAGCCATCACTGGCTTCTCTTTTAGGCTGCCACAAGGGGCCGAAAATGAGAGCAGTTTCTGGGATATTCTGGTCAATGGCAAGAATGTTATGACAGAATGGCCGAAATCACGAGCGAACATCGATGCTTTCTATCACGCACAGCCCAACCCCAAAAATACCGTACGTATACCTAAGTAATGCGCCTCCGTAAGGTGATGAGGAAACCCTGATACGACGAGCAGCTATATTCGAGGGGAGCCCACTTCCTTAAAGGAGATCCGGGAGCATTTGATGCGCCATTCTTCTCCACCACAGCCGATGGTAGGTGAGGAATCACCGCTAGATTTTATACTAAGCTGACACGAATAAAGAGGCGGCATCTATGGACCCTCAGCAGCGCTGGTTACTGGAGGCTTCATATCGGGCTATGGAAAACGGTACGGCTCCCTCTTAAAAGTCAACATACCCCTGACGTGGGAGCTATAGCTAAAATCAGATAGCCGGCA
Source organism: Nemania sp. FL0031 (assembly GCA_022432375.1). Taxonomy (NCBI): domain Eukaryota; kingdom Fungi; phylum Ascomycota; class Sordariomycetes; order Xylariales; family Xylariaceae; genus Nemania; species Nemania sp. FL0031. Next base: position 830,924 of record JAJKKK010000012.1, on the reverse strand, counting down.
TCCCGGTAGAAAAGGCAGCAGGGACTGATGCTGCAGTGTTCGTCGGTTCGATGTCTGATGATTACGCGAAACTTATTTACAAGGATCCAGACGAAGCGCCATCAAATACGTCCTCTGGCACTGCTCCTGCACTTTTGGCCAATAGATTAAGCTGGTATTTTGATCTTAGAGGACCAAGCATACAGGTAAACACGGCGTGTTCTTCTAGCATGATTGCTACGGACCTTGCCTGTCAATGCCTGCGAAACGGACAAGCCCCAATGGTATTAGAATTGGATGGCCCGAAGAATAGGAAGGCATACTAATATGTCAGATAGGCACTTGTTGCTGGCTCCAATACGATTTTCACACCAGAAGAATCTCTCCATTTGGGAAATATGAATTTCCTATCACCAGACGGCCGGAGTTACAGCTTCGATCACCGCGGAAATGGCTACGCTCGGGGGGAAGGAGTAGTTGTTCTTGTTCTGAAGCGGCTCGGGGATTCTCTGAGAGATGGTGATATGATTCGTGCCGTTATTAGGGCTTCCGCTTCAAATCAAGACGGCCATACGCCAGGCATTACACAGCCAAATGTTACCGCCCAGGAGAATCTAATTCGAAATGTATACAAGGGTTGTGGTTTCGATTTTAGACTAACGAGATATGTGGAAGCTCACGGTATGTATACCATCCTTGTTAAGTAATTTTTCTAATCCATTATCGTCAGGTACTGGCACAAAGCTTGGAGACTCGACTGAAGCCAAGGCCCTTGGTCGAGTTTTCAAGACTGCTCGTTCCCCAAAGGAGCCTCTGTACATGTAAGTATCAGATCCCATTCTACGCCTAACCAGCTTGCTTACGACAAGATTAGTGGCTCAGTAAAGAGCAACATTGGCCATCTAGAGGGTGCTAGTGGTCTAGTAGGTATGTTAAAGGCCATCATGATCCTTGAGAGAGGGATCATTCCACCGAACGCGGTGTTCGAAAAATGGAATCCTAAGATAAATCCCAAGTTGAACAACATAGAGGTGCAGTCATTCACACATATTAATATGATTAACGTAATTCTGATCATCCAAAGGTGCCCACTTCGAGTATCCCATGGCCAACCGAAGGCCTACGTCGTATATCTGTTAACTCCTTCGGATTTGGGGGCTCGAATTCACATGTAATCCTGGATGACGCATTTCACGTTCTCGAGAGTCTTGATTCGGACACCCTGCTTCGTATACCAGCTTCTTTCTTAAATTTAGTCCCTAAACATAGACAACGATTAACGAATGGAGTTGCGCGGGGTTTTGAAAACGCCAACAGCGTTATGAATAATAACGATACCATCAAGAACCAGATTGAGGTATTTCACCGTCAAGACGGATATTTGCAAGAACCGAAGACGGACTCAACCAGTAGCCCTGAAATAAGCTACAACGGTTCCATCGAAACTCCGGCCTCGGGAAGTGGAGAAGATCCTGGATCCGCCAGCCCCCCGCAGCGGTTTCGATTGCTCATATGGTCTGCGAAAGATGAAGCTGGGCTGGAACGCATGCTAGAGAGCTACAAGCGATATTGGGAACAGCATGCAAACCATTCGTACGATCTAGTGGAACGCCTTGCTTATACCCTTTCTGCACGACGAAGCCTCATGCCGTGGAGGGCTTATGCTACCGTCACTGATCAGCCCTATTCCGACGACATCAAGCTTTCCCCATCCAAAGGCGTGCGGTCATCTAAAGAAACTGGTCTCGCATTTGTCTTCACGGGCCAAGGGGCCCAATATGCGAATATGGTACTGAAATTGCTTGCATACCCTGTTTTTCGTAACATAATAACTTATGCTGGTAACGTGCTTCGTGATCTAGGGGCCGATTGGGTGCTGCTAGGTGAGTAACACAATTCCCCCTTTGCCACTTCTCCCTTTCACTGGTAGCTCAGCCCATCTAATCCTATATTGGAACAGATGAACTCAATCATCCGGAAAGAATTCGTTCGCCGGAGAAGAGTCAGCCACTATGTACTGCCCTACAAATTGCTCTCGTTGAGCTTTTACAAGAATTTGGTGTCATTCCCGATGCTGTTGTAGGGCACTCCTCTGGAGAGATCGTGGCAGCCTACACTATTGGCGCACTATCTCTAGAATCCGCGTTAAAGGTCGCATATCATAGAGGCAGGCTATCCCAGAGACTGGTCTCGAGACGGGAGTGTATGATGTCCGTTAATGTTGCGGAAGCTGATATAGGCCCATATCTGGAGAAAGTGTCCCTTGCTGAAGACATCTTCGTGTCTTGCATCAATAGCCCCCTTAACGTTACAGTCTCCGGGGAAGAATCCGCCATCCACAAATTACGGAACTTCCTCAAAAAAGACAGTGTTTTTACCCGAAAACTACCTGTGGGCGTAGCCTACCATTCACCTGCCATGCAACAGATTGCAGAAGAGTATCTACTGTGTCTCGGCTCCCTAGAGTCGCGAGAACTGACAAGGGGCAACGCTGGAATTCTGATGGCTTCATCTGTGACCGGCCTCGGGACACCAACTTCTGCCTTCTCAAAAAGCCAGTACTGGGTTGACAATCTTGTGTCACCAGTACGATTTGCCGACGCGCTTCAATACCTTGCTGTAGCAGGGCCTAGAATAGACGGTCTGAAGGCAATATCAACATATATAGAGATCGGACCTTATGGAGCACTCAAAAGGCCCGTCATGGACACCCTCAGCGGCCTAAATTTGGGTAAAAAGGCCAGATACTTGCCAGTTCTATCTAGAATTGGGCCCCCCGTAAAATCTACTTTGGAGACAATTGGCCAGTTATTCGCCCACGGTCACCAAGTGTCAGTATTATCTGCCAATCAGCAAAATACGGATTATCGAAAGTCTTCATTTCTTGTTGATACGCCTGAATACCCATTCAACCACTCTCAAGTATATTGGCATGAGACACGGCTAAGTTATGACTGGCGACTCCGACAAGCGGCTCCTCGGACAGTTCTGGGGGTGCCTGTCACGGACTGGAACCCGCTAGAGCCACGCTGGAGGAAGATGTTGCGGATCTCGGATACCCCTTGGCTCGAGGATCATACTATTGCCGGGGACGTCTTATTTCCAGCTGCAGGATCTATGGGGATGGCTCTAGAGGCCGTCAAACAAATGGCGCCGGCAAGCCAAACTATTATTGCCTTCAGAATTAAAGAAGCCGTTTTCTTGAATCCTATTATCATCCGAGCTAGCCGTGATACTGAAGTCATTACCCGTCTACGCCCGCTGAAACAGGGATATGAAAAAGCAGCCCTCCGTTTCGAGGTCGGATTATTCACTATCGTCAATGGCAATTGGAGCGAATGCTTCAAGTCGACTATCCATATCGAATATCACGAGCCTCCGAACGATGTAGATATTGAAAATGTGGCACACTCGGCCACACAGGCACAGAAGTATGCACGCGCGAAAGAGAAGTGCAGAAGGCAGATTACAAAGCGCAACTTCTACGGGTCACTCGCCGACCAGGGGCTTCAATATGGGAAGACCTTCTCCTTAGTCGAAGATATTAATTGGGATAATGAGCTTGCAATTGCTCATGTGAAGACGGAGCCGCCGGTTGAGCCATATGAGGGCGTTGTACATCCCGGTGTCCTTGACGCAGCATTTCAAGTATGTTACGTGGCGCCGACGGATGGAATGTCGACAAAGCTCCCAACTACCATTCCATACAAGATTCGCAACGCTTGGATCTCGGCAACGGGATGGCAGTACCCACACACTCGCCAACTCGAGGTGTTAACGACATCTAAGCTCAGACAACTTGGTACCGGCATTGAATGTTCCATCGATGTCCTATCAGATCATAGGCTTCCACTGTGCCGCGTTGACAAGCTCTATATGCGACCTATCATGAGCACCGAGTCAAATCACGAAAGATCAAGCAAGCTACTTCATCGACTAGACTGGAAACCAGATCTTTCTTTGCTTAGCCCAGACCAGCTCCAACTCATGTGTGGTATAAATCGACCTGTAAGTAAAAGCTCTCCAGGGGGATATCTCTGCGATCTTGAAAAGGTTCTGCGGTCAATTTTTCGCTACCAGTTGAGTCCGATTCTCGAAACCGATTGGGAAAAAGCACCACCACACATGAAATGGTATGTCTCCTTTTTACAGAGTCATCTAGAGCATGTACCAGAGGATCCTTTAGAGACAAGTGAAAGGACATTGAACGACAAGTTAGAAGAACTAGTCGCCGGCAGGTCTTCTTGCGAAATCTTCAGCGAAATTTGTAAAAACCTACTTTCGATCGTACGCGGAGACATTGACGCATCTCAACTTCTATTGTCGACATCTCTTGCACAGAACTATTGCGAAGATCTTCTCAGCAGCTTCGATGACCACAGACTTCAGTCTTATTTAGAGCTTGCCATACACCAAAATCCTGGCCTGAGGATTCTCGAGATCGGTGGCGGCTCTGGGGCATTGACCAATCTCATACTACCGATCCTCGAGCAGATTGAACAGCGTGTGGAGGGTGTAGCATACTGTGAATATATTTTCACCGACCAGTCTGAGTCGAACTGCCAGCAGGCTCGCGAACGGTTTGGGCATTTGTCCAGCCGTATAAAGTTCAAGGCCTTCGGTATATTCCAGAACTTCGACCCAGAGCAATATTATGGCAAGAGCCCATTCAAACCTGCAGAGTTTGACATCGTTTTGGTTGGAGGTGCACTTTATAACACTAGGAACTTAGTGACCAAGCTTGAGAAGCTTCGGCCCATACTGAAGCCTGGTGGTCATCTTATATTGTGCGAAGCGACTATTCCGGATGACTTTGCGATGAACTTTGCACTCGGCGTTTTGCCGGATTGGTGGCGGGAGCCACTGTTGACGACGTCCAACTCAGATGCTGTGCTCAGGGAGAACGGTTTCTCAGGACATGATATGGTTATCCGAGGCAGTGTTTTACATCCACTCAGCATCGTGGTCTCTACTGCAATTGATATCCCCCATGAGACAATTGACAGCGCTCAAACTTTCCTAGTTGTAAAAGAAAGAGACGAATACCAGATGGCTATAGCATTAGCACTGATACGAGACGCTTTCAATTCCCCAAAAGATCAGCCGCGAGTCATTACACTTGCCGAGATTCCAGATACGCAAATCGGCCCTATAGACTGTGTGCTATTTCTCGCCGATATGGGCAAGTCCACCGGTTACCTACTAACTGATATGTCTGATTCCATATTCCAGAGGATCCGAAGCTTAGTACAGCGATCGTCAAACATACTCTGGATTTCATCTTCCGAAAAAGGCCCCTTTCCAGATCCAGGTTTTGACCCTTACGTCGGCATTAAAGATGGCTTTCTGCGCACTCTTCGCTCTGAATTTAGTACCAAGCGCCTCATTAGTCTTACCCTTGAAGCACCGCCCCTGGACACCCCAACCACCGTTTCCCACATCTCAAAAGTATACACCTCTGCTTTCATTGAAAAATCGCCAGAACTCGAATACGTTGAACAATTTGACCAAATCTTAACTAGTCGGCTGATTGGGGACACATATCTCAACTACGAGCTATCTTCCTCTATCCGCCCGGAAACAAGAAGTGCGCCTTGGCTTCCCGGGCCCCCCTTGAAGCTAGATATAGGAAGACGCGGGCAACTTGACACCCTTCGCTTTATTGAAGACACTGCCTACTACGAGGAGCTTGGCCCTACGGACGTCGAAATAGAGGCAAAGGCCTGGTCAGTGAACTTTCGGGATGTGTTCAGTGCTTTAGGTCGGCTGGACGATCCCGGGTTAGGCCTTGACTGCGCCGGCATTGTAACACGCGTCGGGGCGAGTTGCAGCTCCGTACAGCCTGGAGATCGTGTTTGTATGTGCGTAGTGGACTGCATGCGCATGTATCCCCGCAGCGACGAAAAGGTCGTGGCTCAAATCCCGCCTTCGCTCACCTTCGAAGAGGCCTGCGCGTTCACTGTACCAACGCTGACAGCATGGCACTCATTGGTTGAGATTGCGCGGATCAGCAAAGAAGACAAGGTTCTCATTCATGCAGCATCTGGGGCGACGGGGCAGCTAGCCATACAGGTTGCGCAGAATGCTGGTGCTAAGGTATTCGCGACGGTCGGCTACGATCACAAGAAGCAGCTTCTTATAGACCATTATGGTATCCCTTCCGACCATATCTTCTATAGTAGGAGCGATAACGTCACCTTTGCTCAAGGGATTATGACAGCGACTGGCGGATATGGTGTGGATGTAGTCTTAAACTCGCTCGTGGGCGAGGGACTTAGAGCATCATGGGAGTGCATTGCGCCCTACGGACGATTCGTGGAGATTGGGAAGGTTGATATCAACGAAAACTCTTCTCTCCCCATGGCCCCTTTTGCAGCAAATGCAACATTCGCCTCAGTCGATGTTCGCCACATGCTTTTGCACAGAAAGGAATATGTGAAGAAATTACTTGACCAGATGATGACTATGATTGTCAACGGCAGTATCCAATATCCGAAGCCTTTGCACACTTACGATGTTAGTGCCGCGGAAGATGTGTTCCGCTACATCCAGAGCGGGAAGAACTCCGGGCGTGCAGTTATTCGCATTGAGCCTAATGCTAAGGTTCAGGTATGTATTGTGTCGACTTGTCTCTAGCTTACCATCGAGTCACCTGTGCTAATACATCTTAGAAACATTTAATTACCCGTAGAACCTGGAGATTCGACGAGAATGCCTCTTATCTTGTTGCGGGCGGACTAGGTGGGATCGGTCGTTCGATACTTAAATGGATGGCTTCATCAAGGGGGGCGAAGAATTTGATAGTACCGTCAAGATCAGGTCCGGTATCTACCATAGCCGCCCAAGTTGTAAGAGAGCTTGAGGAGAAAGGAGTCAAGGTTAGCACACCCAAGTGTGATGTCTCCTCATACACGTCACTTTCTCGAACCCTTGAAGAATGCGCCAAGACGCTGCCCCCTATCAAGGGATGTATCAATGCATCGATGGCACTAAACGTAAGTTTATACGCCCTTTCAGCTACGTCTTTGAATCTTCTGACCAATATACCTATTAGGATTCCGTTTTTGAAAACATGTCGTTCACACAATGGGACAACACTATCCGGTCCAAAGTGGCGACCTCTTGGAATCTGCATAGTCTCCTCCCTACGGATCCAGAATTCATGATCTTCCTTTCCTCCGTCTCAGGAATTATTGGCAACCAGGGTCAGTCCAACTACGCCGCCGGCTGTACATTCCAGGACTCGTTGGCGCAATTCCGCAGTCGGCGCGGTAAGAAGACTGTTTCTATCGACCTTGGTGCCATGCACACGATCGGAGTGATCGCCGAGAGTGAGGCACTGCAAAATCACTTTGAAAACGCCACACAGGGATTAGGTAAAGTCGAAGAGTACGAGCTCCTCGCCCTCTTGGACATAATCTGCGACCCAACTGTCAACGCCGATACAACCCCAAGCCAGATAGTGATGGGTATAGGAGTGCCTGCGGAGTTTCTTGCGCGCTCCCTCGAACCACCAGAAACGATGCAGCGGCCTCTGTTTGCATACTTCAATCAAGCATCGTCCTCTTCTCCCGACGGCATAGCAAATTTTGCTGCACAGTTTCGACAGGCCGAAACAGCGGCAGATCGATCGAGCCTCGTCACGCATTCACTGGCAACGAGATTGGCACGCGCACTTTCAATCGATCCCGAGGACATAGACACTGGAAAGCCGCTGCATGCTTTTGGTGTTGATTCTTTGGTCGCGGTTGAGCTTCGCAACTGGATTGCTAAGGAATTTCTGGCGGAGGTGCCTGTGTCTGAGCTTGTGGGTAGGAAAACTGTCGAAGATGTTGGGGAATTAGTAGAAAAGAGCTCGCAGATACGGATAACTGTGTGATTGAGTGGTGTGTTCTTGGTTACGTCTATATGTCTAGCTGCATTTAAAAAAAAGCACAGTTTAACCAAGGATCCCGAAGTAGCTGGCCCGCAGTGCTGCGTTGTGCTGGATCCCAATTAAGCATTTTCCGCACGAATTCTAGGAATCGTCTCTTCTCCTCCCCTGTCAGATAGATAGCTACCGCTTCTAGGGATGTTGGGGCTGGCAAGTCGATTCCACCTATGAATTGGCCTATATTTTAAATTTTCGTGTTAGTAGACACGCATACTATCCAAGATTTAGGAGTTCGAAGCCTATAATAACCCACCTTCTAAGGAGAAAAACTGGCTTGTTAGGCTGCCACGTGCTAATAGATCCTTGGGTGGTAGACCCAAAAGTGCGATAATCTCGGCGAGATGGGCCCGTCTTCGATACTCACGGTGTTCTGGATCTATACCTTCAAATAAATACCTCTGTTGAAATATATCCCAGATCTTCGCGTTTCATTAGCTGCAGGTTATATCCCAGGAAAAGACCGGGGCGTCGAAAGCACTTACCATGCATCCAACATTCCATATATCAATCTTGTAGTCCCAGGAAGCGCCCAAGATTACCTCGGGCGACCTGTAGCCATGGGGCTGGACACACTTATAATTATCTTCATCTCCAAATACAGCCGAGCCGAAGTCACAGAGAACTGGAGGACCGAGCTCTCCACTATTATCTCTAATTAATCTTGTCCCGTAAATTGTTCTGCCATCTGCTTTCTTTCGTGGGCTAGGCTTGCGTATTTCCTCCTCTTCAAAATCTGTAAGGATGGAGGGATCTCCGATGCTAAACATAATATGATCGGCTCTGATATCTATATGGGAAAATGAGGTGACGAGTAAGTAGATGCGTTATAAATTGAAAGTGACAAATTCCTACCAGTATGGATTATTTGGCATTCTTTATGCAGGTATGCCAAAGCGAGCAATAAGCGCACCAGGACATAGCGTATGCCAAAAGGTGTAAGCATTTGAGGGTTGCTACGTCCGACGGCGGCAGCGACACTTTCCCCCAGAGGCGGGTGGACGAGGCAGAGGTGCTCTCCATCCGGTCCTGTTATTTTAAAGGAGTCCAGAAGAGTTCTAACAGCGATCCGACCTAGATGACGAGGCGCGCGTTGCGCCATGCGTTCGTACATGGCGATCTCATTACTGGGATGACGACGCAGAGCCTCGGAATGTAGGCAAACTTTCAAGGCAACATGGCCATGTTGGCTGGATATCTCATGTAAGTAATTAGACACAGCAGCTCTAAGGCAAGAAAGGAGTCATTAATACTTCAGATCGCGTGCCAGCCAAGCAGTCGAGTGTTGGCCGAAGCCAAGCTTTCCAACCACTTGATATCGATCCGCGAGTACCTCACCAATTTGCACGGGATAGTATTGTGTTGCGACATAGCCCGGGATGGTTTCTTCCTCAATTTTAATAGTTTGATCGATGAGCCAAGGGGCACGACTGGTTGGAAATACGCGTGGCTTCAATGGCGTGCAATGGTTGAACCGACGTAGAATACGTGGGAGGAATGACATGGTCCAAATTTGAAATTTTGGGTGGATAGACGAGAAGATAGAGATTAGCTTTTGGTTGAGAAACTGGAAAGAAAGTGAGCATGGAGCATGGAGCATGGAGCATGGAGCATGGAGCATGGAGCATGGAGCGTGTTGGGTTAGGTGCTTAAATAAGTAAGTTCCTTAGGTAGGTAGTACAGACTTGATACAGTAGACAAGATACGTTACTTCCTAGATAAGTATATTTGTTTCCCTTCCCTCCTGCCACCCGTTAAGAGGAATAATGCAGGTATAAACATGTATAAACAGGTTTAAACACCGAGCGATGCACCGGGCACCGTGTATATCGTCCCCCCAGACACACGGCCAAATCTATACCACTACAAGCACCATGAAAGTCACTAAACCTACCTAATATCACGAGATTCTTCATTCTAGCTAATTACTAGAAGGAAATTCAAGGTATTGAAGGTATATTGGAGGAGAAAGACTTTATCGCTGAGTAATGGAACTAACAAAACGTAGCATCCGCTTCTTGTATAGCCTGTAGGCTAGCTTTTGGGTCGTTATCGAGGTTCATCGTCCGGGCATCTAGACCCTTTCCCATCTGAGAACACGTGACAAATATCCGGGTCTAAAGTACCATCTTCCAACCTGCACCTGACATTCAGAACTAGTCTCTTATCCTTTGGGTTAAACGAAGACCTATGAATAGGACTGGAGCCGTCTAGGCGAGACCTTTTTAAGGAACATGTTAGTCATAGCTCACGAGAGTGTCCGAAGTTAGTTTCGCTAGAAGTTTACAGAACAACAACTTCTATGACACGGCTCTTAGTTATCTGCGGCTGTGTGATTAGCTGGATGTTGCAATTAGACGGCCATTATATTGTCAACTTAACACACCGCAACGGCTCCGTTATTCTTGAATGTCTCGAGGGCTCTTTGCCATTCGAGGGGGAGCTTGTTATGAGCGTAGCCCAATTTCCGCTTAGCCAACCACGCAGCTGACGTGGAGAAAGGACGAAGTGAAAACATTGAATTTGTGTAGGCCGGAGACTCTCTCGAAGGGTATAGATAAAAGGCTGTTGATTTAGATAAAATCACTGGAATGGTGTTGAAATCGAATAACGACTTGGATGAGTATCGAATAACGACTTGAATGAGTATGGGAATCTTTCAATAAGGCCTGATATACGTAGTTTACAAGAGTCGTATGGCTAGGAGAATTCATCTCTTTATATAACTTATATAACCTATCTCGTTGGCTGGTTACCCTGACGGAGTTGTTCGATGAGCTGGAGACCAAGACCTGAAGGCCTCATAGGAAAGCGGATTGAACAAACCATTACACAACTTACTGCAAGAGTTACTCATTCAGTTCCAACAAGCAAACAGGCCATGATAGAAGACATCCCAAATCTGGAAGAGATTATGCGTGACGCATAGCTAGTAAGATCCCTATGTCATAAACTTCTCTAGGACCAACTGGGATCTTCTGAGCTGTAAAGATTCCATTAGAGAATACTAGGTTAGAAGACCTCGAGGATTGTTTAAAAAAGATTCGTGAGTAGAGTCATCACAGGTTAACATAAGACTCTATTCCTAAACTATTCAGGGGCCCGATAGATTATGTTACAATAGTTGGATCTATTAGTATAACACAGCTGGCAAGGTAGAGTTACATGAATTCATGGCTGAAAGAGAGTGACTCAGCCTCATACTTGGAGCTCTTCTGAAAAGAACGGGTTAGTGTAGCGTATTATAGCGTCATGTCGACACCACTCACTTGTTCCATCTCATGCAGTTTGATCCTACGTATTGAGGTACGAATGGTCTTTAGCTAGGCAACTGCAATAAGACACACGCAGCAGTTTCAAAGCAAGCGCTGAGTCATTCGTTACTCGCCTGGACACCTGACTAGATACTTACCTAGATAAATTGACACTCGGCGACAAGGGCCGGGACGAGAATACTCAACATCTTCAACTTGAGGCTCGGGGGATCGAACTACGTCACAACAATTGTTCGAGGGGAAGAACAAACATAGATGAGCATAGTCACGTGTCACAACCGAACAAATGGATGTTTCGAGATTGAAATATCAAGGAAAGGTGAGATTCGTATAAACTCTAATTGCCATAAGGCTACACCAGAAGAAGTGATAGTAAAGCGTAAGAAGGAGCGAACAAAGGAGGCATTCCTGTATACAGGTATAGTAGCATTCAGAGAGGTTTTATTTCGAAGCCTCGCGCAACAATAAGAGTCTATTGCCTACCACTTACCGAAGAGTCCTAACTTACCGCTTACTTTTAGGATTATCTCCCAATTTTGAAGTTTAGATCCACAAAGAGAGGCGATGTAGATATGTAAGAGATAGTGTTTTGACTAATCGAATTGATAACATAGGTAAGTTATGGACATATATGGATGTCCTGGCACCAGCTAGAAACTACCTAAGGAGGTAGAGTAATTATTTGGTATTTGCTACCGAACTCTAATACCTATGCCACAGCCTTCTACCTGGCTATGACGGCCTACCTAATTATTCACTTTGTGCCTGCCTAACATGACTAACAAGATTCTTCCATACCTAATCTATCTCTTTGGCCTGGTATCTATCGCTTTTACGTTTGGAAGGCGCGCTCCTACCGCAATCTCACGTGTGCACGCAGATACGCACACCCGCCCTTTCCCGTTTCTTCTTTTAACTCACATTAGACAAAACTTTCTATCCCGACACTATCACTCAACATCTTTTCCACAACTTCCACTAGCTCTGCCCTTTCGTAGGCCTTGGAAAGAACTCATCTATTTCCATCCGACATCCATCAACTATCTACCAGAGTCTCAAGAGCCACCAAGCTCGCATCCTCAAGCCCCCACTTTATCAACACCTCACTCACCACCCACAACGCCATGTTCAACGATGACATCCTCGATGACGCCTGGGACGCAACCCCAACCACGCCACCACGCTTCCTCTCATCCGAGAGACCCTCCCCACCCCCCTCTCCCTCACCCTCAACCATGTTATCAACCTTCGGCTCCGCGCCCTCCAGCTTCCGCCTAAGCCCCGAAGAAGACGACCCCGAGGTCGCCGCGTACAAAGCCGCCAACGAAGCCTGGGCAGCGCGGCAACGCGAGCTCTACCTGATTCCCGGGGTCGACTTGACCCCTGAGGAGCGGCACCACTGGAACGGGCGGAGTCTGCTCCGTCCTGCCTCCGCTTCTACTACTCCTTCTACTTCTGCACCGTCATCTCTTTCCCGTGTCATCAGCAGCAGTGGTGAGGTCATCGCCCGCACCCGGCGGTGTCTCGCCAGCCTATGGGTGGCACTAGGGGCTAGTATCGCGCAATTGAGGATCGCGTACGGGATGCGTAAGATGCAGTTCTCTAAATGGCGTTCCCAGGTGAACGACGACTGCGTCGAGCGCCGGGATATACTATTCATCTGGATCCCCGAAATTGTGGCGTGGATTAGGCTCTTCTTGTTCATTGTCATCGCGGTCTACGCTTTAGTTGGACTGGTGTTGCGGGGGTATAAGATGGCGACGCGCACGTTTGAGGATGGCATGTTGAAGGGCAATGTGACGTATCAGCTTGTGGAGGAGCATAGGAGCTGGTCTGTTGCGACTCAGACCTGTTGAATCTTTTGGTAATGAATAGGAAAGCTTGCGGGTAACTTGGATACTTAGTCTTTTGTCTTGCTCTTCCTTGGCGTGTAGGCGCATGAACGTTGGAGTTGGATGAAGTGAGCTTGCGCGAATGGCCATAGCATTTCCTGAGATTTATGATAGCTCGATTGATAGTAAGGACATGGGAACTTAATATGACATCTGGAATACCAGTGTGTATTTGAGTTGTATTCTCGCATGGAATATCACCGGTGACTTTTTGGTCGTGAGGAATTTGTTCGCTCTAAATCTTATGTGCTATTGAATAAAGTCACACGCTGTACGGCTATGCAAAGATCAGTAGAGGCTTTGAAGCGGTATTCTGCTTAAGTAGCACCATGGTACGAGTCCACCGTTGAACTCTCTATCGCTTCTTAGTGAAACGAGTGGAAGTCACATAAGAAATTGTAAAGTCATAGAAAGGCTAATAGTAGGAAATGTGATCCATTGAAACAACGTCAGAAGGGGATATGAGTATGATGCATGCAATGAGAAATAGTTTCATGCCCGCCCCGTCTGTCTATTCCATTAACCCACCCCCCTGAACTTAATGCACATGCTAGGCATTTGCCCCTGATGAAGTTAGTACAATGAAGCTGACTAGTAGTGTCTATACCATCCTTAGATACCCAAACTGAATTCAACACCAACATCGATGTCCCGAGCTGTAAAATGAGAATGTTAGTCGTTGTTCACTCCGCTGTAGTGACCTTGATCTGAATTACTTACCCATCTTCACAACCTTGGAGAGTTGCACCGACTTCTCGGCAGCGCTTTGCAGATCGTCGATGGAGAAAATCTTCATGCCGGAGTCGTTGATTAGTTGGTGGGCTTGCTCCATGTTCGTTCCCTGGAGACGGGCAATGATAGGAACCTTGAGGTTCAAGGTCTTGGCAGTGTTGATAAGGCCGTGAGCAATAGCGTCGCATCGCACGATACCACCGAAGATGTTGACGAAGATAGCGGTCACCTTGGGGTCGCTGGTAATGAGCTCGAAAGCCTCCTTAATGGCGGCGGGGGTGGCACCACCACCAACATCAAGGAAGTTAGCGGGCTGGCCGCCGTTTAGCTTGATGATGTCCATGGTAGCCATAGCAAGACCAGCACCGTTAACCAGGCAGCCAATATCACCATCTAGCTTGATGAAGTTGAGACCCGACTCAGCAGCACGTACTTCCTCGGGGTCCTCTTGTGTGGTGTCACGCCATTGGAAGACCTCCTTCTGTCGGTAGTCGGCGTTGTCATCGAAGCCGAATTTGGCATCCATGCACAGAACCTGGTGGTCAGAGGTCTCGGAGAGAGGGTTGATCTCGATTTGGGTAGCGTCCTTCTCAAGGAAGATCTGGTATAGCTTCTGGATAGTGTCCTTGGCATCCTCGATGCACTGCTCGCTGAAGCCAAGCTTAGTGGCAATATCGCGGGCAATCTCGTCGGTGACGCCAACGTTGATGTTGATTTGTGTGGTGTTAATGGCGGACGGGTTCTCCTTGGCAACGCCCTCGATGTCCATACCGCCCTGAGACGAGGACACAATGACGGGGCCTTGGGAGGCGCGGTCCATGAGGATGGCGAGGTAGAATTCGCGACGGGCGAACTTGCGCTCGCAGATGTAGACGGAGTTGCAGAGGCGGCCAGCCGCACCAGTCTGCTTGGTAATGAGCTTGTGGCCGATCATCTGCTCGGCGAACATCTTGGCCTCGGTGGGCGAGTAGATGACACGGACACCGCCCTTCAGGCCGTTGTCGAAGCTACCTTTTCCACGACCACCGGCGAGGACCTGAGCCTTGATGACCATATCCTCACCCCCTATCTCCTTGGCGACCTTCTCGGCCTCGGCGGCGGTGGCGGCGTTGGATCCCTTGGGAACTCCGATGCCATACTGTAGGAACTTGTCAGGGGATGTGTTGCGATCGAGGGGATACCAGCGTTTTTTTGGTGAGGGATTCTACCTGTCGCAGGAGATCGGCTGAGCGGTATTCGTGAATGCTCAGGTTTCTCTGTTGCTGGGCAAGGCCGGGTATTCTGGTGGCGGGCGCGAATGCACTCTACAGCGGGGGATTAACGATGTTAGACGATTTCCTAGAATTGCCGCGTCCTCCATACAAAGTAAAGATAAGAAGCGCATATGGCAGATGGCAGATGGGGTTTAGCTCACCTTGGATGAGCGCAAGGCAGAAGCCGCAGCTCGGCTACGCGCAAGGTTGAACATTGCGACGGGGACTGAAGAAGGAAAGGAAGGGTAGAGAGGTGATGGGATGGTGAGGCTGTTCTTCTGCTGCAGCTGGATATCCCAGATATGCTATGCTGTAGCTTGATAGCTGGTCCTTTATCAAAAAAGGATTGCTCACCCGCCATCATCTATCTACGTACTGAATAATACCCACCTATGGTAGCGCCTCGTTTCAGCCCCACACTCCACATCCTATATAGAGATATGTTGCTTAATTACCTAGGTATGTATGACCCCTCTAGGTAGAGTCTAGACTTCATGTTACCTAGATAAATTTACAGTATTATTCAGGCAGTCTTCAATTCATTCTCCATCTGCTTGTGTTTGGACAAAAACTCTACCCATTATTGACGGGGCCATTGGGAAGGGCCTAGATAGATATGAGGGCATATGATTTGTAGAGTGCTGCTTTATGATATCTGACTACACTGTTTAAATCCCTCCCCATGTACGTCATTTAGCACTACTGAAATGCACAATCAAGCCATCGAACCGTTAATGGTTCTCTTCAACAAGCTTTTCTAGGCAATCGAAAGCCATTCTCCTGGGACGAATTAGCGAATTAGCGAATGAGAAGAAGTGGGTGTGAAGTGATTGTGCCGGACAACCGCTCATTGGTAATAATTTAGACGATTGGTATCGAGACCCTTGAACGAACATACATAGCATGGTGACGAGTCTCGGATCACGGAAACAACCCTTGCAATCTTACTTACAATACCTACTGCTGTAAATACACTAGACTCCCGTTTGGGTCGGCTACCTCACGAACCCACGAATTTCAGGCAACTACATTAATCTCTGTATACAAGCTATATATAAGAGCCTACTCTCAGATGTTTCTGAACCCGTTGCGGTTCGTTGTTCGGACTGAATAGGTAGTATTTCCTAATTCAGCGAGCACAGCACCTTTTATAATGGCCATGATCTCAAACCTCGCACTAGGCGGTGGCACAGTGTCCTTGTCTACCTACGGGCTCCTATTCCTAGCCTTCTACATCGCCTATCAATTCGTTCTCGTCTTCACGAGAAATGCCGCCATTCGTAGACTGGGCGGGCAACGAGCCTATGCTATATGCAGCAATCCTGTGACCGGTAGGACTAGCCAACAATCTTAAGCCTGTTCACTCCTATCTGCTCTAACTAG
This sequence comes from Nemania sp. FL0031, assembly GCA_022432375.1. Lineage (NCBI taxonomy): Eukaryota > Fungi > Ascomycota > Sordariomycetes > Xylariales > Xylariaceae > Nemania > Nemania sp. FL0031. Next base: position 814,480 of record JAJKKK010000012.1, on the reverse strand, counting down.
ACATAACCTAGGAATCTTCAAGGTCTTATGGACTATCAAGAAAGCTTCTCGGAACAAAATGGCAGAGGCACATAGAGAAATCTTCGATTCACTCCCATATGAAAGCCGCAATGCATATGAACACCAATTGTTGCCTAGGTCAAGAACCGTTGAGACAAGAGACCCCGGGCAAATCAAGGCTATTTTGGCTGGAGATTTCCACTCCTTCGGAAAGGGGCCCAACTTTCACAGGATATGGTCCCCGTTTCTTGGTGATAGTATCTTCACTACAGATGGAGAGCTTTGGCATAAGAGTCGCAGCCTTATCCGACCCATGTTTATGACTGACCGGATAAGTGATCTGATAATCTTCGACCGCCAGATTGGGAAGATGATGACTTTTATTCCTCCGTCGGGTCAGACTGTCGATATCATGGATCTCTTCTTTCGCATGACATTAGACGCCACGACGGATTTTCTCCTGGGCGAGAGTGCTAATAGTTTAGATAAGTAAGCCGTCTATGAATTCTCACCGTGTATTAAAGGGTGTTAGAAACTAATGAATGATAGCCCGAATTCCGAATTCACTCATGCCTTCAATGACGTACTCACTCGCCAAATACGCTTATTTGTACTTCGTATGTTCAGGTGAGTATGCCTCGCGCTTAGCTAAATCACACCCCGGACTCTAATTAGCACAAAATAGCCCATTTGATAGGCTGGCACCCCGTGCGGATTACAATCGCGACATCAGGAAGATAGAGGAGTTCATTATGCCGTACATCCAGCAGACGCTTGCAATTCCGCCCGAAGAGCTAGCGAATCTTACCAAGTCAGATTCCGAATCTACATTCCTACATAATCTAGCACGCTTTACCCAGGATCCTAAGGTCATCCGCGATCAACTCGTTGCTGTGCTCTTGGCAGGTCGAGACACAACTGCTGCCACCTTATCATGGACGCTATATGAACTCGCCGTATACCCGGAGAAGGTTGCCAGATTACGAGCCGAGGTCCTAGAATTCGTAGGGGAATACGGTACGCCAACATACGAGACACTAAAGAACATGAAGTATCTCCGTTACACACTCCAGGAGACATTGCGTCTACATCCAGCAGTTCCTTTCAATGGTAAGTTTAGCACACCACATGAGCTGAACCCCTCCACACCTACAAAGGACTGATGCTCTCTTTAGTATGTAAAACGCGTTAGCATTTACAACTCTCCGATGGGTTATTAGAAGAAACGGTCTTGGACTGTAGATGACGCTGCTAACAACTAACAGACACGAGCGGCACTGGCCGACACAGTCTTGCCTGCGGGACCCGGAGCCCCTAGCATCAGCATCCTAAAAGGCGATACCCTCTGCTACAACGCAATGACACTTCATGAGCGACGGGACCTATATCCGCCCGTGTCCGAGAAGTTTGCCGACCCGTCTCTCTTCAGTCCCGAGCGATGGTATTCCTGGCAGCCTAGGCCTTGGGAATACCTCCCGTTCAACGGCGGACCTCGAATCGTATGTGTTTATGAAACTAAGATACATATTCCAATGCTTTCAAGGAGAGTTATAGGCTAATCACTTATTCGAAATAGTGCCCAGGCCAAAACTTTGCGATGACGGAGATGGCATACTGCAGTAAGTCGTCTGTTTACGAATACTAAGAAACCGAAAGCATGGATGACTAATTGAGAATTATAATAGTTGTTCGTATGCTTCAGAAATACGATAGGGCCGAATACCGCGGCGACTGGCACGCACAACAAGATAAGACGGACGTCATCTCCCGACCAGCTTTCGGAGTGCCCGTAGCGTTTTTCGAAGCGAAGAGGGAGTGAAATGGAGGCAACATGATATGAAGGATTCTGCAACGCTAATTATCTGTATTTCGTTAATCTTAATTTTTACTACCTAATGAAAGGGAGGATATGATGGTGAGGAAGACGTCTATATAAGTTTGAGGAACATAAAGAGCTAGGTACCTACTTAAGTGTATCTATCGGAAGCCTCATTTACTCGATTCTACGACTATGCAATTAAAGGATCTCTCTAGTCTTGGCAATTAATTGGCTGTGAATGACAAGCATGTGAAGACCGGCAATCTTATCGCAAGCCGTAACCAATTATTTTTCGAAGCTCACTGAGCTCAACAAGCTTAACTAACTGCGCAGGTGCCAACCAACAAACTCCATACGTGCAGCCTCACTTATTCTAATTGCACGCCAGCATGGTGAACCATAAACACAGATGAACTATTTTTAATCCTTCCGTCGACCGCCCAATTGGCCTCAAATCCAACAACCCAAACCCTGCGCTCAGCGCAGAACCGCACCGTAACAATGGCGCCACCATCAAAGGGCACGAACCCAGCACCAAACTACACGGTAGCGATGAACCGGGTCCAAACACAACTCGAAGCGCAGCTACGCATCGTGCGGTCCTTCATGCCCTCCCGGCCTCCCTCCCTCCCAACCTCTTCCACAACCACCAACACCGCCAAACCAACACCCTCCTTCTCCGCGCTTGCATCCACCTCCAACCCCCTCTCCGCCTCCAAATCCACACGGATACAGACACAGCACGAGCGCCAAAAACAAGTCGAAGAGAGCCTCTTCGCCGAGACGCGCGCGCAAGACCCGAACGCAGGCCTCGGCTTCGGCGGGCCGAAACGGCGCAGCGAGAAGGAGCGCGAGCGCGAGGACCAGATCTTGCGCTCGCGCCTGCTAGGCAGGCGGAAGAGAGAGCGGGGAACCACGGACGCTTCGGGCAGGTCCCTGCGTAGGGACGAGAGTAGCAGTGATGAGGAGCCGGGACGGAGCGGGCTTGGGAGGGCGAAGAAGAGGGCGAGAAGGGAGGAGGTGCGGGAGGAGGCACCACCGCCTGGTATAGAGTCCGACCTTGAAAAGATCGGTGTTACGCCGTTAGGGGACGGTGTTCCGGGGGACGAGGGCAAGTTGGAGGCGGGAGAAGACGGGGACGGAGATGTGAAGAATGAGCCATCCGCCGCTCTTCCTAGGGATGATGTGGTGCCCAGTGGCTCGGTCGACGCTTCGGGGCAAAACACGACGAAAAGGAAGCGGAAAAAGAAGAAGAAAAAGGCAAAATCAAAAGAGGCGGAGGGTGAATGATACGATCTCACAGACTCGCTAAATCCCAAATCCCGAGCGGTATTAGCTAGAATACACTCCAGCGTTCTAACTAGGGATAAGGGAAGAATATATAAATCCTGCAGAGCAAGGCATCTCATGTTCCCAGCCTATATAAGCCTACAGCGTCACGTCATCATCCACGTTCATCGTCATCGTCAACAAATATCAGCTCTGATATCACGCCTCCCGAGTAAGAATACATGATTAAACAGCCTAGCTAGCAAGTCGGATAACCATATCCTAAGCCCTGCACAGGCGCTCCCTAGCATTGCTAGTTTCTGTCCCATAAGTCTCAAAATATCCAACCGTAGCTTTTTCCCAAGGGGAAATAGGGGGGAAACCTAGATACTAGTACATTCCACCTCGAGTTGATCGAATGAAGAAATAAATATTAGGAGAATAGGTAGGTGAACGGCAATCCGTCGTTTCGGGAACACCTAAACATTCATCTGTAGCATCATCTCTCTCCATATGTCTAGACAATGGTATCTCAACACCGTAGTACTAATGGTGGCCCTAAAGCGACTCAAGGCAGGAGTCATTAACCTAGTTTTCCACGACAATCGATGGTACTCTCGCAAAAGAAACAAAATCGTAATATGCGCGCTAAAATCAAATAGCCAACCAATTATCCTTATGCGTTATTGCTTTGCAGTTTCGGGCGTTGCGGGCTTCGAAGGTTTGTGAATATAATCACCACGCTATTTTATGCAAAAGACTTATCCTCCCAACCGTGTATCAAATCAGTACGTGGGGGGCATCAATCACATTGAGGCTAGATAGTATGTTTGAATCATCGTCTTCGAACCCTATCATTGCATTCGTTTGCGTTTACGATCCTCATCTCCTCTTGGATCATCCTCGTTTTCCCGCTCAATAGTATCTGTCGGGTTTAGAATATGTGCCATACTTCCTCGTCGAGTAGGTGGGGTAGAAATATCTCGAACAGAAAGATTCTTGTTTTCCCGATTAGCGCTGTTCCAAGACCAATTGTTCAAACTGTCTAAGCTGCTACCGATATTTCCATTCGAGAAAGGGGGCGCAGGAGGAGTAGTAGGCCGCGAGAGAGAATACCCCGATGGTGCCTCTCGAATTCGATGATCGTCCACAGGTGCTCTGCTTGGAGAAGAGGGCCAATGCGAAGAGGGAGGACCGGAACCAAGGTATGGTGGTGGATTCGGCTGCCAGCCATGCGCGCGAATATCTGCCGACGTATGCCGTCTAGCTAGGCTATTGGGCGGCGGCTCAATTGCTGTAGGTGGTTGAGGTCCAGGAGGAGGCGGTGGTGCCTGGGATCGAAGAGAAGAGGGCGATGATTGAGACGGAGCACCGCTTATCGATCCATAAGGACGGCGCGAGCCAATCGAGAGGTTAGACGGCACAGGTGGGCGATAGAAATTAGTACTTCTAGACTGATGTGCCAGTGCGCGGGAGTCTTGCGCTAGTTGACGGGGCGATACAGGTGGATTATCGAGGTTGGCGAAGAACTGACGGGTACCCGAGACGGGAGGGTCAAGTGGTTCATCCGCAGCCAAGAAATATTCCGTCTGGCGATGAATTTCGCTTTGTAAATTGAGGACTAGATCATGTTAGAAAGGCACACGAAACAAATCCGCGTATAGAGCAACTTACCATCTCTATGGATTGGGTTTTCGGGAGGGACCAGCGAAAGCACCGTCCGAGATAACTCCTGGTTAAAATGTAAGAGTCTGTTGATGGTATCTACCATTGTTTGCTGCTTGATGTGCATATATTGAGCGGTTTCTTCACTCCGCTGAAGCTTAGCATTAAACTCATATAATGAATGCTCAATGTTAGCAAGTCGGGGGTCGGAACCATCGTGAATAACTGGCATTGGCTCAGCGGGAGTGCCTGGCTGTGACGGTGTCGGTTTTTGATTGCTGTATTCGCGATGAACCAGAGCATGCCGAGAGGCACGTCTCTTAATCTCACGTAAGCCTACTAGATCACCCCTTTTGAAATTCCCGTTCCCGTGTTTGAACTCCCAAAGCGCTGTTTCAGGGCTCCCGGTGTGAAAAACATCGCTGACTACGAACAGTTGTCAACGAGTTGGCTAACATTGAAACTACAATGGCATAACCAACCTTTATGGAAACCGTACATGTTCAGTTGACGAACAAATGAAGATATGTTTGTATGCTTGAAGTATTGCCTATGCGGTCATCAATATCGTGTTGGCTTACAGTTATAGTTGAGACAATACATACGCGAGGACCTTTGAGAAGTCATGAGAGGGGGACATTACAAAGCTTTCCGCTGAGCTGGACCAGCTTATAAGATGTTGTATGTTGGGATCTTCTAACATGCTGCGCTATGGTTAATCGCTGCATTCTATACACAGAGTTCGTGCAGACCTACTTGTAGAGTTTATGAATGAATGCAGTCTGAACAATTTTGGGTTGGTGGATAGCAGCTGCTGCCGCAGCCGGGGCAGATGTCGACAACGGAACGGTCGAAGGAGCCGGCATCGTGTTATTCGAGGTACCACCCGAGCTCTGTTCGCCGCCGGAAGTTGTGTTCCCACGCCCATTCGTTTCGCTCGCGTCACCATCGGAGCCTCTGCCGACGCTCTGCGCCGCGGAGGAACTAGTTGGGGTTGTGATATCCATGGGATCTCCGGCAACCGGAGAGGGCGCCGACGTCTTTATAATCGGGGTCGGCACTGGTGGGGTGGTGATGATGGGTATCGTGCGTGCGCCTAGGCCGTCTTCTGGCTCGCGGCCGGGTAGGCTTCTCGGCACATGCTCAGTCGCAGCAGCCATCGGGTCTACTACCATGGTACAAGTCATCAGCATGATTGGAAACAGACTGTCTAGACACAAGACAAAGGAACAAGGAAGTTCAGTCAGAGAGAAGACATGCAGGCATAAGCATAAGCATAGGACATAGGTATAGGCGGAGGTATAGGTATGAGTATAGGCATGGACATAGGACTGAGAGGCCAAGTTACGACCAGGCACAACAGGGGCAAGTCAAAGCAAGACTTCTAGAAAGTGGAGGAGGTTTGAGGAAGAAGAGACGAACCGCATAGCTTCTACCTCTATTCCGCCTGGAGTCGTGGGGATTGGTTGGGGTATTATTATAGCACTTCACTTGACTTCCCGCTTTCGGTTCCGCTTCTTCGTCTCCGTCCTCGTCAAGTGACGCGCAGTAGTGGGTGGATGACGCCGCGCTCCCGCAGGAGATAGAGATACTCTCGCCCAGGTCCCGTTTCCGTCGCTTTCGCTATTCCTGTTCCTGTTCCTGGTGATACTGCCGGCTGCCGCAGACAAGACATGGGGGGATCCCTCCAGCGATGGGATGGGCGATGGCGGCAGCAAGTCAGCCTCGCGCAGCTGCGGCGGATCGGTGGCTGCAGACGCAGATGGGAAGACGGGTTTCGTAATACGAAGCGAAGCGTAGCGTAGCGTAGTGTAGCGTAACGTATGTTGGTAGCAATGTGGTGGGTTGTTGTGTATGTATTTTTGGGACGAAGCCGAAGCGATGCGCACGCAGTGTTACGCTCGTCGATCTGCGCTGCGGTTTGGTAGGTGAGAAAGGAGATAAATGATGGGGGTTGAAGCCGAACAAGCGCGGGAGCGGGCGACCTCAAGCGACCACCCCTGTAGAGCGCGCTGTACCCATCTGGATCAGTGCTGTACAGAAGGTACCCGATGTGGAAACGTGTGGGGATGCGCGGTGGACTAGTGGTGTCGTGGTACTAAATTCGGAGTTGCAGTACTACAGTTTTCCCTTGTAGCAAGGAACACTGAGCCTCCTCGTTCATGCTCCGCTACTGTGTACGTCTGGGATTGCTACGTCTGGGATTGGGGCTGTACCTACTCTGCGCGCTTGGAGGCACCCAAGGTAGGTACAGTAAGTACGGCGCACAGAAGCACCGTGCGGTAGGTGTACGCCGATATACCTACCTTAGGTAGGTCAACCTACAGCATACTCGCTGCCAAGATATGTACACAGGACAATTACCTACCTAAGGTACAGCATACTTGTTATTAACTGTCTCTTACAGGGTTTGTCGATAGAACTGGAGGATATCAGCTTGGCAAGTTGGTAAGATTGTCTCAATTTGCAGCCCAAACGAGTCTTTACTATTGCGTGTCTACGTCAGTAATGCAGCGCTGTAATAGAGATCTCCAACAGCTTTGCATGAATTAAGCGACTGACAGAGATAACTACAGATGCTAAGTAGGTGCGCTTAGGCATGCTAAAACATGACTTGTATGTACCTCTCGTTTCTTACTGAAAATCCCTGTTTAGCTCTGACTCTCTAGCTCAATGATTATGTATGTACCTAGTTCATAATGTCTTAAAAGACATAATGGTTGACCCAGTCTGTTTCAAGTACTGGGTTCTAATTATGTAGGTACGGGTTTGTTGATGGGAATCTTTATTCCCACTACCCAGGCATGCGCTAAAAACGGTGCGCACATGGAATTGATGTTTTGCATGGTAGGTATTTGACGCCGCCCATTCAGCATACCGCTTAAATATGTGGTAGGATTGCCAGCAGTTACGTACTTGCTCATTGTTCAAGGTCAGGCAGGCCATAAACTCTACATGAGGATGATTATTTACTTACCTAGTATTTGTCTTCCACGTTGGTTGGAAATTCTCAAAAATAATTGGAAAAAAATACATTCGAGATGATAGGCTACCGGATTGTTCTCCAGATTATGATAGTGCCCTTTTGCAGATGGGGGCATTCGATGGCGCGAAGTTAAGGTGCATTGGAGTCAAATAGATTTGAGTCGCGCAAAGCCGAGGCTAGAGCCAACAGCTGCTCAGTTGCTAGTAAAGTCTCACCTGAGTTTATTTCCAGCTACTTCTAGAAGTTTGTTAGATGTAATAAGGAGCTTAGTGAGTTTACTACTACCTACAGGAATCCTTCGAGATGCCTTCCTCTCTGTACGCACAGACTTGCCCCCTCACTCTATGTACCCACGCATGTAGGAGAGAAGGTGCTGAGTAGTTTTGTCAGAGTTGATACTAAATTAGGGAACAAGCAGAAATATCTTATACCAAATACCTACCTACCTACCTGGGTAGAATGTCGAAGTAGATCAGTAACCTTCAAATCCCCGCCTAGAAAGAGGTTGGTCACCATCCCTGCCCTACCAGGTAGTTAGTTATACACCACCACAATAGGATCGAGTCCATCTTAGCTTAGGTGATAACTCATAGGGATACACCTGGAATAGACAGATCGGTATCCACATAGAGAAGGCCATGTAGACATCCCAATTGACATATATTCTGATAGCCTGTATTTCCTAGGAGGGATATTGGTATCTAGATAATAGCCAAATGCCATGTCAATGGATCTTGGTGTTGAGACCATAAACCTGAATTCCTCTTGTAGGTATCTAGGTTCCTAGGCTAGTACGTACTGTAGAATAATACGTACGCATACATAGCATAGGCAATGCAGGTAGGCCACTCTAGTTTAGACTACTAGTCAATAGTAGACTAGAACTCGGACAATCGCCGCAATCGAGCACTAGCGAGTCCCATGGTACCATTCAAACACTGCCCATGGACCGTAGCATCCCCATCGCAGACCCCGCCGGCATGCAGGAGGATTCCTTGACAGTGTGCTCGACCGCAAGTCGTGACCGAATGGCTTACTAGGCAGGTACAAAAGGTATTGTTGGTACCTATTTTTCTAAAGTCCATAACGATATAGTGACGAGATACATATTGATGGTGGTAAAGACAGGTAGGTACGGCTCGGTTCTATTCCGGTTGCGTCCATGTGGGTAGTACATGCATATAAAGTACATAACTTTAGTCCACGTACATGTATAACGATAACCATATATCTGTAGGTACATATATAGATAACCCACTATCTAGAAAAAACCCAACCCAGGTAGAGGTAGCGTATATACCTAACCTACCTACTACTCCGTACACTACAACAAGTTTCGGATGATCAACGCCAACGGTCCTAGATAGTTGATATCTAACCACTACGTGTCCCCCGTCCCCTATGTCAACCCATATTATCACATCTTCATACGACGACGCGTCGTGATTACCATCTCGTCTTGTCATCTCCGATGGCAGGTATCTAAGACCTACGTCCTTACGCTACCTATGCTATCCACCCAGGCATGTAGGTAGATGTATGGTCCTACAGCATACTTCTACTTGTGCTACTAAAATGCTACCCAGCGGTGCAGGTGGTGTAACTACTGACTGGTAGAAGATAAGAGGTATGTACGTAGTTCGCTTGTCGGCGAATGGGGACAATTCCTAGTCGCCTCCCGTGCGTGCTGTCGAGAGGTAGCAAGTATCGTCACACCTCGGCCATCATCCACCCCTGGCTTGCGACGTGATCACCAGAGATGCATGGTACTTACGTTGTTGACATCTACCTACCGTGCCTATCTGTAGGTAAGCGACCTAATCCAGAAGATGAAGATCAGACACTGGTCTACGCTACGAATCATGCTCCTGGGCCGCATCTCTCTTACAACGTCAGGAAACCCTGGGAGATACATCCTCATTGATCTCGCTGGATGCCTCCATAAGCTTGTCTGCACACCATCTTTCTCAATTTCCAGCTGCTCATTCACCTCGCCACCCCTAATGCTAATGACAGAATGTCAGCTTCGTTGCTTGCATACGCTATGGTATCAGCCCGACACTCCAACCGGGGGTATCAAGGCAATCCATCAACCTGGTTGGGCGTTGTCACAAGGCCCCCTGTAACCAAGATGCTTGCCCCCAAAGAAATGTGTGGGCATGTTCGTTCCGCCGGGAAAAGATGCTCTGCCGGCTGACATCGGAAAAAGATAACGTCTACCAACTAACTCATGTTTCAAGATTCCTGGTGGCAATCTAGATTCTGAGGATCCTCCATAGTCCCGGTGAAGAATGCGACGCTGCCGGCTCGGGCTGCATGTGGATAGTGCTGCGCCAGTTTCTTAATTCGGTCCCTATTCCAGAATCTACCGATCCATTGGCTCCCGCCGTTAAACGACTTTACCAGCGTAGCGGTTTACCACGCGCAGGCACGAGTAGCTATGCATACGCTATTTATGTGTCAAATTTCCCGGTACAATCAGAATCCTGTCTCCACACGTTGTCTGGTCCCTATTGCGTCTGTTCAGGGACATATTCCTCGAAGGTTGGTTACAGCCCTCCAACATGCTCTCTATAATGTTGCCTATCTCTATAAGCCCCCAAATGAGGGGAGATACGTCAGTAGAGAAGCACGGTACTCGTGGAATCATTACACTGTCTATGATACTATCACAGTTTTGATCACTGGTTGGAGTCACTCGCTGAATAAGGTATTAATTAGTATGCAAATGGTCCATACAACGCATAGCGTGCACGAGATTTCAATCTGACAATTGTTGCTCTCTGACAAGTCACTGATCAGCCCTCAGCACTATCTAGCTGCTATTTGCATAGGCTATCCGCCATAGTTTGTTCGCAAATTAACTTATGACACAGTCTTCGGTGTATGAAGCTCTTTGCTGAGTAATGATGGCGAACTCGTGGCCATAGCCATCTCTTTAGGCCTAGAGATCCCGAGTACTACCTAGATTCATATAGTTTCTATTCACAGATTACGGTCGTCCTTGCAACAATTTCGTCATCACTTTTCTAGCTACATGGTACACTAGGTACGTCCCGCTTTCACACTGTCTTGTAGTTACCTCGCATCTAAATCCGGCAACAAATTGCGCCTGTACCCTTGCCTTGGCTGCAGAGGGTTCTGCTATTTTAACAACCTAACTCACTGCCGGGCTGTGATACCCGGCTTGCAGTAATCATCCCAGCATGGTAGGTGACACAGAGGAAGACCAGTGGTGGCGGCACCCGCTAAGCGCTTCCGAGTTAACGCTCCGCAGTATTCCTATTGGCGTCGCTGACGAGCTTTACAATGGTCGTTCAGCAGGCAACATCAGGCGATGCGTCGAAGCACCTTGACGGGCTGAACCCATGTGCCACATTTGGTTAAAGTTCCGCTATTATCGCCTGAGCATGTTTTCCAAGCTACCGCAGTCTGGCCTTCGCAGCCTCAGATACTAATAGACTTAGTTTAGAACGATCTATGAAGCCACCAAAGGACAAGACTGCGCTCAACCGTAAAAATCGGATCGGTTTGGACGTCAGGATCGCATCGCACAGACATGCCAATATATATCCAGAGAGTTACGATAGACCCTGAGATCGAAACGACGAGAAACTTAACGATGAGGAAGTACTAATAACTTCAAAGAACGGTCTCAACCATCAGGTAGCCGCGTTGTAACACACGTTATTCCTTCAGGGTCATCGGTAAAATCGGCGGCGTATGGCGAGTCTCCGAAAAAGGGTCATCGACTGTCCCAAATTACAAACAGCGTAACAAGCTCCGGACCTTGTTGCCGTGGCCCTGTTTTACCTCTTCATTGGCCGTTCGAGCCACCGAAGCGAGAAGCCCCCAGCCCCGACTACTCAACCTGCCTGCCTACGGAGTGCTCTTGGCAACCGGTTAAAGGACTGATCGTTACGCAACGGAAATTAAGCGCGTTTATGTTTTACCAACCACAGGCTGTAACGGAGGCCGGTCTTAGAACAGCTTCAACCATCACTACTCTTCTATTCCTTGGTACATGTGGACGTTGTCGAATTTCGTGGCTGTGGTCCATTGCGCAGGAACATAAAAGTTTTGGGGCCGAAGCCGTGGGGGCTTGATGTCTACTGACGTAGGTATCCGACGTGCAGTTGACGCATACCCCTAACACATGCTTCCCATCCAGAACCAAACCCTTCCGACGAACGGAACTTATTCCGACCCCGACTTTTGATTTCAAACTCAGAGAGTTAAGCTTGTGTCAAAAGCAATGGGATATTCGTTAACCTTCCACAATGTAAAGCTTTCACCTAGGGAGGTACTAGGCCGTCACATTCGTCCCCTTTCTCATGGGGACCTCCGAGGATAATGAGATCAAGTGTCGAGGAGGGTATGATCCTCATACTATTCATACTCATACGTAAAGTCAGATTGGCAACCCCTTAATAGCCTCGTCTGTTTGTGCCGCTTGAGTAACACCACTCAGGTAAGCGTCGGCCGACCTGTTGTAGTTCCATGCTATGCATATGCTTAGAGTATGACTACTACCTCAACACTATTTCCCTAAATCCGAAGACATGAGTCTTGTTTGAATAGTAGGCCCAAGGATGGTGGTCCTTTCGAGACTCGCTCGTAGTAGATGCTACCGTGATATTAATCCTATCACGCCAGGGAAGTACGGAATCGCGGCTTTAAGTCTCTCGATAGGTCACATCCCAGACTGTCCCCAATTTCGATGCATACAACTTTGGCCCCGGTGGCGCAGCATAAACGAGCTCAGCAAGGGAGAAATGTTACACTCCGCAAGTTCTAGTCTCTTCGCAGAAAGAAGTCAGTCCCACAGGCGCAAGAAATACGTTCTATAAGGCGGAAGGATCACATCAAGCCCTATGATATATGTTCGGGCCGCGCATTGGCAAGTTTGATTCAAGTTACATTACCCGATAGTGATGACGTGACACCGGAAGTAGGATAAGCATCTCAATCCGCCATTTGAAGACCGTCCGACAGTACTGTGTCTCTGGCCATCTCTGGCCGCCTGCTTATGGCTTTCGCCACCTCATCACAAAGCGTACCGGTCTGAAACGGCCATCTCTTCATTTCATACTATGCGACCGTATCACTGCTAGAGATTATGAAGCGCTTTCACTACTTCATGTCACGCAACTAGGCACCAACTTGCTTCTGTAATCAAAGCCAGCGTCCCAATAGGAAGATGAACCGTGCAGGTGGACGAGATGGGCTAGATCAATGGAGAAGGTGCCGACGTGGATGTCAGGAACGAGGCTGGCTGAAGATAACGTCACCCCAGACAGGCTCCAATTCTCGTCATCGTTTCCATCTCTTCGCCCAGTGGATTAAAATAAGGGATGATCCTAAACCTCGAGGTGTGCTTTGGACATCGGCTATAGGTAGACATCCATTGGTCCTCAACTCCTTCATGAAGGAATACACAATACAACCCTATTGTGTATGATCGAATAATCTTATGTCTGCCTACTTGTGTGATCTAGCTAAAAACGCCTTGCCGTACGTAGCCAACGTCTTAGGGTAGGTCTGGCCCAGCATTGGGGTTAGGGGATGTCATCATCTCTTACATGTCTAAGATTCTCGGGTTGTACCATTTCCATACAGATCCTACTCGCGCCTTTCGTCACGCAATGGCTTGCTCATCAGCATATAGAAAAGCGGTCACGATAACAATTTCCAGAGTTGAACGATAGATATTATGGCTGCCGCTAGTGAGAATTCTACAACCCCGTGAGCAAGACCATTCACGGGTTGATTTCGGCCCGTGGGTGACTGCTTGATAGTGACCGATACCAAAAGCCAAGTAGGCTGATAGCGCTGTTATCTCTAACGTGAAGTAAACACTCGTTGTTATAAAATATGTGTCATCTATCAACTTCCCCGTTCCGAAGGCGGTGCTATTTCGGAGAGGTCTAGATACGAAAATAGTCTGAGTAACTAACAGGAATGTGTCACGGCTTGAGTCATCAGCGCTTATTTGATTTATTGTATTTCTGACGCCTAAATATATGCAGTAATTCACAAACTCACTACAAAAATGCAGAGTTCTGAAGCATACAAAGCTATGTGTACATGTAAAAAAAAGGAGTAGCTCGCTTCGCCTCGCGGTCGCCACAATACTTGCGTATCCATACACCATAAGCATAACATCCAATTCATAACCAGATAGCGCCAAACTTGGAGCCATATACCACGACTTGATTTGTGGAGGGTAAGTAGCTAATGACGAACAGGCTGGAAAACTAGTAGCTCTGTGGGACTGAAAATGAAAGGATAGATAACAAGCCGCGCGCCCTTCCAACTCCGAATGACCAGAATTCTCCACTCCGAAAGACACGAATTCGCCGAGCATCGGCATGACTATGCGGGTGAGCCACAGGAAAAGGCGCCGCGAACTGCACCAGTATTGTAGCTGTGCATCTACAACTCGTTATTAGTCCATCTGTCATCAAGACCAGGGGCTGCCTCTGCCAGAAACGACAGAAGCGAATAAGCACTTACGATGTCCTTAATACTCGAATACGTTCCACCGACGAGGATCACGATTCCAAAGACGAAGCACACAGCGTTCAAGGCCGTCCACACCAGGTTTTCCTTGGCGAAGGGAGAGCCCTTGCGGATCAACATGAACCACATCATGGCGGGGAAGTAGAAGGTGAAGCCGGAGATAAAGAGCGACGAAGAGATGGCTAGCAAGTCGGAGAAGAACGGGATCGCCTCGGCAATGACCCACGCAATGACGGTGATGACGGTGATCAGCGCCACCCACGAGATCCAGCCCTTGGGCGTGTTGATGAAGCGCGTCACGGAGTCCTTGTACACACGGCCGTGGATGTATCGCCCGACAACGGTGCCGTTGATCGACCCCGAGATGAAGATGACGGGCAGCGCGATGCCGAAGGCGACCTTGGAGACGAGGTTTCCAGCCGAGAGCAGGGCGGGCGACTGTACGCCCTGGCCGACGAACGAGTAGATCAGCGCGCCGGTCAGCGTGTAGATGACGATCTCGATGATGCCGAGCACCCAGATCGACTTGACGAAGTCCTTGGGCGTGTGCATCTCGTCCATGAAGGAGAACTGGCAGATGGCGAAGCTGTACGCGAAGACGATGTTGGTGACGGCGATGAAGGCGTCGACGAAGGTTGCGTCCTGCGCGGGCCACGCGGACCAGTCCGAGGCGAACCCGATCTCAGACCGCTGCACGCCCGTGGCGATGATGGTGACTCCGATGGCGAGAATGATGGACGCGAAGTCGATGTAGCCCAGAATAGCCACCTCGGCGAACGACGGGGGTAGGGCGAGCAGGAGTAGGATGAGAGCCGACACGATGCCGAAGACGATCGAACATGTCCCGCCGCCCGAGAGCTTCAGGAACGCGATCGTGCCCGTGAGCGTGTGCGATCCTACGAGGAAGACTAGTTGCAGGACGAACATAACGCCGATCAGCTCGTATCCGAACTTGCCCATCATCAACCTGCCAGCGTCGGCACTAGAATCATAATCGAGATTAGCTTCCGCTTTCCCTTCCTCATATTGCTCGGGCAGCCGCAGCCACATCTTCTCTACTTACTAGTGTTGGACGTGTGGGTATTTCAGCTTGACCTGTCCGACGACAAAGCTGCTGTAAATAGCCAGGAGACCGAGGCCGACACAGAGAATCGTTCCGGCAATCATTCCGAGGGTAGCAAAGGCCTGGGGCATACCCAAACTGCCCAGCGCGATGGCCTCGACAATGAGGACGACTGTCAAGCGCTTCCAGCCAAGACGGTTGAAATGCGCCGCACCATCTTGTATCCGTGCCTTTTCGACATCTGTGAGATCCCTGACCTGGCCGATAGTTTCCTCCTCGTTGGATATCGGGTCCGAGAAAACCGGGGGTGACATGATGGCTTGGTTGTCCTTCTTGGTGTCAGACATCATGCTCTTTTTAATTACTTCCTCTGCCGCTCAAACTGTGTTTCTTATCCTTCTTTGCGTACCCGGACGGTCCGAAACGACGAGACCTGTGGTTGTGGGGAGACGAACGTCGAGTTATTGGAACCGCGGTGTATTGAATGAAGGTGGTTTGGCGGAGGCAGAAAGCCGTATTATAGAGGGAGATCCCCCTTCTCAACACCGAACCGAACTGAGAAAGTCCTTATCACGAGCACGCGACAGATCTCAACTATGCTCAGGGCCAAAGAAGTTTAAAAGGTCGATCGGGAAGATAACAGGAACTCTAGACAGAACTCTAGATAGGCAATGGGTAGGGAGGACCGCCAAAGTTAAATTCTCCCACACGCCTCCACCGATACCTCGCCGGTCTTAGCGCCCTCACTCTTATTTTCGCCGCATCTCCGTTTTCTAGGGCCACGCTTATTTCCTCACGCTCTCTCGTGGCCTCATTACGTCGTGCGCTTCTCCGGACTCATTACGTACTCGAAAGTACCCTGTCCAGACGCCGGCCGCGTGTTGTGCAGCAGCTAGGGCCGTGACTATCCGGAACGACCTCGACGATGGTACAAGTCCGGTACGAGGTCATGTCTGATTCGTAGGGGCGGGCGAACGAGACCCCACTGTTGGTCATATTTTTTACTACTTCAGAAGTTGAGATCAACATACCGCATTATTATGTGTAATAGTGATTCCATCGCCGTGCCTAACTCCATCTCTCCCCCAAAACTAAGTGGTCCTCCGGCTTACCAATGTGAGATCTATAACGCCGGCGCTGTTTGCAGGGAATAACCACACAGATATACCGCCCCATGTGCATATCCTCCGCGTATGTGATTGGAAATCTCGCCTTCTCTTGTGGTGTGCACTGATCAGACGACTTGTCGGTACCACGCTCGCTTGAGGGGGATCTTGCCCCTGGAGATTCCTATGCGGCTCTACCGTGCAAGGACCAAACAAGCTTTCTACCATCTGTCGGGGCGCTCGGGAGCGATGACTCGTTGACAATTGCCGTGGACTAACTCGGAAATCATGAAGTCACTTTTGCATCCGCAGTAAGATGATAGGTTGGCTCAGCCGACTTCCGTGGGGCTTCTAAGCTTCTAGAAAAAAAATCAGTGCCGATCGACTCGCGTTCGCCGCGATAAGGGGCACTAGACCGCATTTGCAAAGTCTAGCCTTTGAGCTAGTCAATTCCGTCTGGTGTTTTCGACACCGCCCGCGAATAAGGACCACCAAATCCTCAACATCTCGACCGCCCAAGCCATCCTACTACTCTCGAAGCTAGACTTGTTCATTCCACCAAGAATACACATATACCTTTTAATAGTCTTTAGCATGATTAATCCTTAGATCCCTCTCAGTTTCTAGTTAGGGAGGATACTCGTGTCGTGATATTGAAGCCGGGGAACCCCGGGATGTAAGTCGTTTCTCCATCGTCCCATCGTGCCATGGTATATAGTGCCTTCTTGTTTCCGCGGTTAAGAACGTTAATTTCCATGACAAATGAGAACTCTATCAATGGCTGCTGGCCAATGGCACCTCCTGCCATAATCTTTCGACCTGCAGAATAGAATTTAATGCAAAGGTTCCCGCACACGCCACTAGGTTGAGATCTTAAAATGTTGATGTGTTGATAAAAGGGCCAGCCCCTGTTCTGCCCTGGAGAGAGGGACATTTGAACTTGACGATCAGGCTCAGAGCTGATCAGTGCCCACTAGTCCTGTATTAGATTCAACATGCAGGCGCTTAACATGCAATTCTGGCATCAAGCCTCGACCCTGCATGATAGTTTAACGAGAAAAGCAAATCCGCCGCGAGGCGAAGCGCATAGATACCTATATACGATTATCATATATATACTTCGACGAAGTAAATGTTACGATCGTACTAAATAAACTCATTACTTTTTCAGTCATTGAGATGCCAACATTTCCTGGCGACTTATCTGATGCGACCCTTATTTGATGCCTAAGCATACCTCACAGCAATGACCCCTTTTGTTGTAGTTTTCTGGTCTAACAGCGTAGTAGTGTAGAGCGCTACGCTGCAGCTGGGCAGGCAAGTTGTGCGAACGGAATACCCGATAACCTGGTTCGCATTTTTACTTATTCTAAAACAACGTTGGGGTAAATACCGCAGCTTCTAAAAGACCAATCATTTCAGAGGGTACTTTACTTGCGAATATCCAGCGGATTGGCCTGTAAGGGTTTAGCCGGAATGCCGAGCGGCGTCAAGGTATACGATCTATTGCTGACACTCTAAAGGTTGATGTCAAGTTGTGTTCTTGGGGGAAACCATGTTGCATACTCTCATGTGACCCCTCATTCTGTATAATGGCGTCGGTATAGACAGTCAAATCAGCCTCAAGGCATTGCGCGGGGGTTTCAGCTTACTTCTCCAAATTCGGCGCGAGTTGTCACGGTCTCGACCTTTCGTTCTAACTACCCGTTTAGCCAGAATTTCCACCCTAAGCTCCTTCAAAGGACGATTTCCTTTTATGATATTGCTGATCCGCATGCAATATGGCTTGCTTATTACCCTATCTGGGTGCTGATGAGAAGGGGATTACGATTATCTCCGACGGCTCATCGTGGAAAATAACCTCATCACTAATATAAGGGGCATTGGCTATCTATTCTCGCATCATGATCTTGTGTGGTCTGCATGCCAGTCTGCGCGTCTTCGGCTCAGGTCCAAGATGCTTCGTCAATTCTTCGCCGCCGGGCTTTTCGTAGCCGCTGGGACACTCGTTCAGGCTGTAGCGGAAAGCTATGATTATGTTGTTGTAGGATCCGGACCCGGTGGTGCCCCGCTGGCGGCGAACCTAGCCCGCGCAGGATACAGCGTGACTCTGCTGGAGGCGGGACTCGACCTTGGTGACAATAAGAACTTCTCTGAAATTGCCAACTTCATCGCAGCAGGCAATGACGAGAAGTCACGGTGGGATTTCTTCGTCAAGCACTCCGACGACGAAGCGCGAGAAGCCAAATACGAAAAGACGACGTGGCGGACCGCCGACGGTTCCTTTTATGTTGGACTTGAGCCACCAGAGGGTTCGACACGTCTTGGCATTTATTATCCACGAGCGGCGACACTCGGGGGTTGCGCTATGCATAATGGTGGGATCTGTACGCTCCCAAACGATGCCGACTGGGATTACATCGCGGAGATCACGGGTGACGACGGCTGGCTTGCGAAAAACATGCGCAAGTACTTTGAAAAGAGTAAGTAGATTTGGCCTGTTCACACCCCCTTTCAACAAATGTCGGGAGGAATTGTTTGGGACTTCTGTCTTTTGCACATTCTCCGGAGCCCATACAGGCTTAAGCCCTTATGCCTGTGCCGTATTTTATTGATTTTACAATTTCTAATTTTTGATATCGTAGTGGAGGCTAATGAATACCTGCCATCTGACGCACCCGGGCACGGATATGATGGCTACGTCAATACGACAATTAGTGATCCCGGCTTCATGAAGCAGGATTCTGATTTGCAAAAGCTCACAAGCCAGCTTATCGCGCAGACGGGAGGAGATGCTGCGCGAGATGTCAATGCTGCAGATCCCGACCGCGATCAAAGTACCGGAGTTTTTGGCATGGCTAGCCACGCTGATAAAAACGGCAAGCGAACCGGCACGAACACACTACTCAAGAGAACCTTGGCCGATCCGGCAAAGTATAACTTGACGATCCAGCTGGAGACTCTCGTGACTAGGGTCATAATCAACTGGGAAGACGGCAAACCTAGCGCGACTGGGGTGGAAGTCCTGCGAGGTTCGCACCAGTACGAGGTGAGCAATCAGAAACCTCTTTCCTTTTAATTCGGTGTCTTTCGGGGGGTGTCTCTCACTTCCCACCGCTGTCGATGCATCCATCCTTTCAATGACGCCCGACCCTTTACTAGACAACTATGGCTGACTATTCTCGCATTAGGCTGACCCTTTCTTCAATGGTACAAGAGGCCAATTCGGTCGGATTTTCGCCAAAAAAGAAGTTATTATTGCGGGTGGAAGCTTT
Source organism: Nemania sp. FL0031 (assembly GCA_022432375.1). Taxonomy (NCBI): domain Eukaryota; kingdom Fungi; phylum Ascomycota; class Sordariomycetes; order Xylariales; family Xylariaceae; genus Nemania; species Nemania sp. FL0031. The sequence goes on along the minus strand of JAJKKK010000012.1, from coordinate 794,775 downwards.
AACTCACCTCAAATCTTGAAGCTTAGTGGTATCGGGCCAGCAAAAGAATTAGAGGAATTCAATATCCCGCTCGTTAAAGACCTTCCGGGTGTGGGCGAGAATCTTGGTGACAACTATGAAGCTGGCCTCCAAGCCCTGGCTAGTAAGCCCCTGAACGGCTCTGCAGGGGCTACAGTTACTGTGTTCTTGAAGACGCCCACGGCTCGCAAGGTTCGCAACATTCAAGCATGGTGCGGTAGCTTTTCGTTCGAGGGATTCTGGCCTGGCTTTCCGACCGACTACGGCACGTCGCAGGTATGTCTAGACCAAATCCATGTCCTAGAATCGTCTGTCGTATAGCTTTGAACTACTGACAACACACTGAATATATGGCGATAACTAACTTGGGGTGTTCTAGTATGAGGTAAGTTGCATCGCCCCTAGACACATATGTCTATTTCCGTATTCTAGTTTAGGTTACTGATTCGGCTTGAGGGCAGTGCGCTATGGTTCATATCAATCCGCGTTCACAGGCTGGATATGTGCGGCTTCGGTCAAACGATCCCCAACAGATGCCCGAGATCAACTTCAATTTCTTTGCCGAAGGCGGAGACGAAGATCTCACAGAGCTCCTCGACGCTGCCAAGACGTTTCGCAAGGCGATAAACTCTGTTGGCGAACCTATCACGCCTTTCACTGAGAGACATCCGTGCCCGGGCGTCAATCAAGAATGCACTGACGAAGCACAGAAGGAGTTTATAAAGCTCCAATCTTGTAAGTGTTTCTCGCGACCATTTTCATTTCGCTTTATCAAGTTTTGAGGATCACTCCACGGATCATTCATGCTTCCAGTAGTGATGACTGACTTCAAATCTTGTAGACTCACATCATGCAACGAGCACCTGCGCTATTGGCAAGGCTGACGACCCAATGGCAGTTTTGGACTCGAAATTCCGGGTTCATGGTGTCGGAAATCTGCGTGTTGTTGACGCATCTGCGTTCCCCAAAGTCCCTGGCGCATTCCCTGTTTGTCCAACATTCATGCTCGCCGAGAAAGCCTCAGCCGATATCCTAGCTGATCTAAAGAATGAAAAGTAAATGCAGAATATGTGCACCGGGGACACCATGGTTTAGGTACATAGGTGGAATATGTATATTATATTAGCATGGCTTCTTTCATGTAAAGCAATGATGTTGTAGTAGGCGGAATCACGATACTTATGTGCATCTAATAGCGTGCACCTACTTAGATCAGCATGTGAAGGCAAGGTATCCACAGTGTTTGTTTTATCGATAAGATAAGATAAAGATTTTCCAGCGCCCTTGAACAAGAAATCGCATTGAAGGTAGGTAGTAAAGCTCACCTGGCCCCACCATCACTACCTCAGTCTTTCGTTTCAACGACTAATTATCTGGTGTTTATCAAACGGGGGCGCCTGACTGTTTTTACGATACGTTGGTGTGATTTCTGCCTTGATAATAATTTTTATTTCAAGGCTGTGAGCCGCTCCATTCCTGCACAATGCCGAAGCGCAAAGTTACCGCGGCGGAGAAAGTCGAAGGTCTCGCGATCCTCCAGTGGAAGTTGCGAAAAGATCCTCTAGCATACCAGACGTGGGTGAATTCTTACTATTATCTGTCTATCTATTTCTTCGTGGTTGAATTTGAGGCAGACTGTTATTCTCTTCTCAAAGCTCCGCCGGTCTTTTCTACGGAGCCTACGCACCTACAACCGTACGCTCTAGATTGGAAGACACTTACTGATATTAGACTTGTAGGGAATTTATAGGTTCGTTCGATGCCGATATCGACCGCACGAAGTGCGCTCTCAAGCTAACGTAACCGCGAAGAACTATGGCAACACTTCGATTCCGCGCGCGAAAGAGTCCTTGCCGATCCTCTAGGTGTCGATGGCGAGTCGCTTGCTACTGTTAGCCCATCCTCCTACATCACATCCAATTTGCGGATCCGATCCTGACATTCCCTAGTTTAGGGAGCATATGGACTTAATAGCCCACTGCGCCGAAAAGTATCCCGACATCACAGCTACCTTCCCCGACAGTCTCCGAGACATCCTCTCGACACACCATGCGACGCTTGATCCCGCCCTCCGAGAGAAGATCGTCACCAGCCTTTCGCTCCTAAGGAGAAAGGAGGTAATAGATAGTACCTACCTATTGCCTATCTTTTGGTCTCTTCTCATTTCCACGCCAAGTAAAACATTGAGGGCCTTGCTCTACCAGAAAATCATCAGTGACGTACGAGAGACTAACACGAGGGCGAAGAACCACAAGGTGAACCGAACATTACAGCAAGCTCTCTACAATCTTGTGATGGACAGGTCCTCACCCAAATCACTATGGGCAGTGAAGGTCGTACGAGACCTCTGGAGGCGTCGTATCTGGGACGATGCGAAGCCCGTGGATATAATGAGACAGGCCGCTATGAGCGATGATCACAAGACGGTAGGAAGTGCTGTCAAGTTCTTCCTTGGCAGTGATAAAGAGCGTGAAGATTATGAAGATGAAAGCAGTGACGAGGAGGCTGTTGATGTCCGCAAAGTCAAGCATCAGATCGGTATCAACAAAAAGACAAAAAAGTCCAAGAAGATCCTTGAAAAGGCTACGGAGAAGGTGAAGCGGCAAGAAAAGAAGAAGAATGCAAATCAGCAGCTCAACTTCTCCGCGTAAGTCTTCCTAAGAACCCTTGCTCTCACTCGCTCTCTACACATACTAATTCACGTGGTAGTCTACATCTCCTCTTAGACCCCCAGGGATTTTGCGAGGCCCTTTTCGAAAAACACCTGCAGAACAAAAAGTCTAGGCTCCCATTAGATATTAAACTTGATATTCTACAACTCGTTACTCGTTTAGTCGGCCTTCACAAACTCGTAAGACATTATAACTGGATACTTTTGACTTGCGGTAGCTAATATCTCTTGCAGACAATCCTACCTCTCTATTCATATTTCACATCCCATCTCACACCTCGTCAACAGTCGGTTACGTCATTTCTAGCTTCACTCGCAGTACGTATTTTGGATCTTGACAGGGGAACTACTTGATTGAAGGCGCCTCGGTCTCAAGCTCAATCCTTCTGTAATTAGATGTCCTGTTAGGCACTTGCTAACTTCGCCATAATAGCAAGCAACACACTCCCTCGTGCCACCTGAGACGATAGAGGTATTACTACAGAAAATTGCCAACGAATTTGTCTCTGAGGCGTCCAACGTGGAAGTTGTGAGTCTTAAGCTCTTTTTAGTCATCGTTCTTATTTCTCTTTAACTAACCCTTAAGTAGTGCGCTGCTGGAATTAATGCTATCCGCGAAATTTGTGAGTTTCTGATCTTCTCCCAACTTTCACTTGAAAGCTAACTCTATAAGGCGCGCGTCAACCTTTAGCAATGAACGAAACATTATTACAGGATCTTGTAGAGGTATGCTATTCCCTGTGACACACTCAATCTAATCACCCCGCTATATGTAAATGTGACTTATAGCCACGCTACTTTGTCTCGGACGAGACAAGAAAGTATCTGACAGCCTACCATAGTACCGCAAAAGTAAAGATAAAGGAGTGTCGATGTCAGCGAGAGGTCTATTGTCTCTATACCGAGAAAAGGGTGCAGAAATGTTGAGGAAGAAGGATCGTGGCAAGGATGCAACGATCGGACTCAAGTCTGGTGAATTGAAGCAACAGATTTTCGGCGAAGAACAAGTTGGCGAGATTGAAGGCCTTGAATTATTAGCGAAATGGAAAGAAGAACAGAAGAAGCGAAAACAGGCGGAGAAAGGACTATCGGAGGATGTTGATGGTGCCGAGAAGAACGAAGAAGAGGACGATGACGGATATAACTCGAGCGATTGGGAAGTTGCGTCAACAGATAGCGATGAGTCCGGGGAATGGATCCGGGTAGCTGAATCCGATGATGAGGGTGAGCCCGAGCCTAAGAAGAGAAAGGTAGACGGCAATGATGAGGTAGACGAGGAGAAGGAAGACAGCACAGAGGAGCCTATTGACTTCATGAAGCTAGCGACGACTCAGCTGCTGACCCCGGCTGACTTGGCCAAGCTCAAAGAACTGAGGCTGGAGGCCAGCATCAATAAAGCTATGGGAGGCGACAAACGAAAGGAAATGGAAGCCCGTCACATGGACGAGGGGTTGACGGCAGAGCAAATTGAAGCGCCAGCCAAGCTACGGAAGAGTACCAAAGAGGAGCGAGTAGCACTGGCAAAGGAGGGCAAGCCAAACAGAGAAGAGCACAAATCCACAAGCGCCATTAGGAAGTCTAAGAAAGAAGCAGAGGGCAAGTCGACCACGAACAGGGAGAAGGCTCGCCGGAAGAATTTCTTGATGACTCTTGGCAAGGCCAAGTCCAAGCAGAAGCGCAGTCTTGTGGCGACAAGGAACGTCCTCAAGGCTCACATTGAGCGTAGCAAGTCGGGTGGAAGACGGCGGAATGGCCAGTCGAAATAGACTTGCTATATGCATTTGTAGGCGCCGTATATATAATCTATCTCTTACAGACTACCAGGCGTTCATACCAGGCGTTCATATAGATCATCAGGAGACTGTATAGACCTATATAGACACCCGTAGCGACGCCCATAGACAAAGAAGCCATTCCTGTAGATAGGCAGTGGTTGGCACTTAGGATAGTTAGAAAGGCTTCGCGCAACAACAAGAGTCTTTCACTTACTTTAAGTACAGGGCCTCTGGCACTATCCTATTTAAAACCTGCAAACCTATTTGCTGATCAAATCCCTCGATTTCCAATATACTCTTGCCGAAGCTTGGCAAGTGATAATCGTATTAACTTAACTACAAGTGTGCTGAGAACACTGCCGCCGCCAGTTTTAAACCAATGTGTTTTTAGATGTGACAGTAGAGAACCCGCTCAATTTCCAGTTACTGCAATATCGACGATTTTTACGAGTTCGATACCTAATCACAAAGCTTAGGGTTGTGATCAAGAGATTTAGTATAGCTGGAATTGGACTCGGCCATTTATGCAATAGTCGAGGCTAACACCCAATTCTCCAATCGAAGGGCGCACCTCTGTCAAGCGACAAGGGACGTAGTTTTCTTCCAGTCAATCCATCGAGTGAGGTTCAACAACCACGTTATGAGCTTGTAAAATGAGTACCTCATAGATCACCTCAATCAAAGCATGTTTACTTCTCCTCTAAAACAATAACCATCCCAATGGCGCGATCCGACGAGGCCTCATCCTTCTTCATCGCCGTGTACCGCGCGGTGCAGGAGATCCCGGAGGGCAAGGTGACAAGCTACAGCCACATCGCGAAGCTCATCGGAACTCGTACGTTTTTTTTTATTATCTATTTGTGCATTCATCTGATCCGATCTACTTTTCAATTCATGATAGCCTACATGCCTACCTGCCTACCTAGACGTCGCTGCATGCATTCACTGCTGCACTCGCGGCTCAGTGCCCCAGAAACGGAAACTCATAATGAATATCTTCTCACTCACTCACTCAATTACTTACCTGCCTACAGCCCAACGGCCCCGCCAGGTCGGCATCTGCCTCAAGCATCTTCCGCAGGACCCCGGGGCGCGTCACCACTCGGGCAATGTCCCCTGGCAGCGTGTGATCAACGCCAAAGGCATCATATCCCCTCGGTGCGTGCGTGCAGATTTCAATGCGAGTAAATCTCAATAGGAGCTATCTGCATCCGATTCCAAATAATGAAGCTAAGGCTTGTGAAAGGCACGGTATGCTAATTTTCATCACACTACAGGTCACAGCCATCCGGTGCCCGTAATCAAGCAGCAGCACTGCGGGCTGAAGGCGTCACTGTCTCCACAGACGCACTAGGGGCGTGGTGTGTGGACTTCGCTGAGTACGGATGGTTCCCTAATTCACTTCCATCTGAAGAAGCGGATGAAGAGCAAGAATGGGATTCGGAGACTGAAGCTACATAATTCTCTATTGTGGTCTACTATAGATCTATATCGAGTAGAGAAGCCTTTGATTTATACTATCCTATGTCGATTAACGGGCCGGAAGAGGCCGCCCCCCAGCAAGAGACTATGATGTTTGGTCGCTCTTCACTCATCATGACATTGTAATACCATGGGACAGTCGATAATCTTACTATAGAAATCTTAGGTTAGTCGGGATTTCTATAGGTCATCCATAAACAAAGCATAGGAGAGTATTTCTCAGATAGCGGTTGGACATAAGTGATTCCACATTATATAGTTTCAGAACAGGTCTGTGTGATATGCTTTTTCATCATATAAATACGGGAGGGTAGAAAGAAAGTAGAACATACCATATATCATGAGTAGGTAGTGCACCTGTGTAAGCTAGCATCATTTCACGCTCCAAGTTGTGGGATATTGAGGTAGGAGGGCAGATTGCAGATTTCATCAATCCTTCCCATCATCGAATTTCCTCTTTTTCGAGGACGAAGTAAAGAATGAATCCATCGTTCGTTGCCGTGAATCAAACCTGGCACTTCCGATACCACCACGGGTCTTCTTCAAGCCCTGGAGATGATCAACATTATTCATATGCTCTATCGCCATATGAATTGTTGTAGGGCCATCCAGCTGAGCAGGGTCGCTCCCCGACAGCTCAACACGTGCCTGCAGGACACCAGTGTTACTCCATGGAGCAAGATACTCCGAGTTCGGTCGATCTCCAATTATCAGGGAGGATCCAGACTTAGGTGGATAACGTGAGAGCAGGGCTTTCAGCAACACATTGAGAATGATGCCATGAGAAACGATGACAACTGTCACATTTTCAGGAGCAAGATCACGAATAGCGGGACTAAGATGATGGTCGAGGAACCGATCAATGCGAACACGCATGGACTCGGGTGATTCCGAATCATCATCTTTCTCTTTAGCGCCAAACTTTTTGCCCTCAGAGGAACCAAAGTCCTTTTCACGTAACTCCTCAACGCGGATCACGTCAGGCGTCACTAGTGATGTGACATGTCCGTCCTGGGCCCGACAAGCCTCAGCAATAGCCTCAGCTGTCTGGTACGCTCGTTGAAGAGTCGAAGAAAACAGATGCAGAATAGGGCCTATCGAAGCACGACGAGTTGCAACATGTCCGCCAAGTCGCTTGGCTTGTAAGACACCATGGTTGGTCAAGGACGAGTCACGAGAACCTGCGCTTCGCACGGGGGCGTGTTAGCAGAGCGAGCAGCAGCAGCAGTAGGACCAAAGATTGACAAATATGGTTGAAAGATAGATAGATCGCTTACTATAACCCTGCTACGTTGTCAACCGACTCGCCATGACGGACGAGCAATAAGCGCATTGCAACGCTGCATCTTCAGTGGACTCGTGGGAACACTGAAGAATGAAAGAATGGAAACGGAGGAAGAAGAAAAGATAAGGAATCGAAAGAGGAAGGAAGAATTTTGAGTGGTTACCAGCACAGAGCAAAATTTTGGTGGTGGTCCGTGCGAGAATTGCTAGTGACCGTCAGAGCCCGCATCTAAATGGCACTGTACGCGCGTTTAATCACATGGCTTATCACATGCACATAGCTTATCGTCAGCGCTCAAGTTCAAGTGACTCGATAGGGAGTTTCCAATGACTGTCAGGTATCTAAGGTTTTATCTAACTCATAACATGGATTGAATCAACCGCTTTTCTCTATAAATATCACCCTACTCCCCGAGCATCAGTTTTCTCTAAACTTCTGAAGTGATAAATGAAATGAGATAGGAAAGAGTGAAAAAAGGAGAGGGGCATCTGGGGTGTCAGTGTCAACATGAGCTCAAATACTACAACAAACCAGCTCGCCTAGTGTTGAAGCCCGTGGTCTCGGTCAGATAGGCTCGTGTTGAAGGTGAAATAGAGCACGAAGTAACTCCCCGCCCGTTTACGACGAACCTAATTCTTCCTCACGAAAAGGCATTGCCATTTAGACCAGATGCACCCCGGATTGCTGCGCTCCATCTCCGACTTGGGCTTCAGAGTGAGGCCGTGCAGGTCGTACATATTCGGCAGACTCCCGTGGTCGAACTCTTCCCCGATGTTCATAGCCATCTCATAGCTATCGAACATCCGCCCCGTCGACTCTGTGTAAAACGGCTCGAAATTCCTCTTCGGAGGACCTAGGACGATGGTGTACTCGTCGCCCCCGTTTCTGCGTCTCGCTTTGCTCCAGACCGGGCTGATGGCTGGACGTGGGCGGGTACTGTCGATCTGGTATTCGTACGCGTTTACGAACAAAGCTGCTGGCTGCACGTATTCGCTGATGATCGGCATGATGGACTGGAACGGCGGGATTCCGCACGAGCAGAGCATTGTTCTTTGGTCGATCATCCGGAAGTGCTCATGCTTATGGCGGCTGGGGTCGAAGATGGTAAATCCAACTGACTCAAGCGCTATCTTATGCGCTTCATCATAGGTGAAATCAGCCGCGCATAACTCGATGTCGTGAGATACGCGAGCTCGGAGGCAGTCAACCATTGTGAGTATGGCGAGGTGTTGGGCAAGACACGGCGCAGCCACAATGGGATCAGTCTGCATCGGATGCTTTCTGTACGCCATACGTCCAAGGCCAATGCAGACGACTTTGTCGATACGTTCGGGATGCTCGATCCTGTCGATGATGCCCCTGAGACTTTCATCCTTTCCGTCCTCCTTCCATTTTTTCTGTGCTGACACAAAAATATCTCTGATTTCCTCGGCAGTTACATGAAAGTCTATTATCATTCGGCCGGGCTTAGCACGCTCAGCTAATGATACCTTTTTCAGCATACTATAGGACTCGTCAGTTACTGCACAGAGTTGAGCGGACTTGGTGGCTTACTAATCTGCTTTCATAAGATCAATACTTCTGTCTGGGAGCTGAAAGCAACTAGCAGTAGGGTCGATCAGCTCTTCGTAATCTTCATGGTCCTCCAGCCATGGCCAGGGGAAATATTCACTTCTCTTGGCGGTACGGAAGGTAAAATCATCGGCCAGCCTCACAACAAGTTCGTCTCGGATCTTTTTATGTTTTTGGTCCGGATCTCTGAGTATAGCCTTCTCGTTAGCCGTAAATCTATTCCCCAGGCTGTCCAGTAGCCGCGGGTCGTTCAACATTGTACCACTGTTAAGCAAAGAGAAGAGGACAGATAAGACGTAGGAAGAGTCCGTGGGACCTAATGATGTTATGATGTTTAGTGTAAAGGGAATTTGAGACAATAAAATGTGCCCGAGACTGGGCTACTGGAAAGAGCGCATTATTATATGAACGCACGCTCTGACAACCATTTACATGGTTTCAGATAAGCCGATGTGCCATGAGCCATCAAGGTCCTCGCGGTTACTGTGGCACGCACGAGGCGCATTGTACATCCTTTCATCTTGCCAACAAAGCAATGGTAAAAACCTTGTTTAATTATTGTAACACCAAATTCTTTCAGTAGTACAGACGCTATTCAATTATTCTTTAGTACTCGTGACCTAGAATGTTGTTTCTAGCAAATTTGTGGACGTGCCACTACCTAATATTTGGCGTGTACAGCCCGGTTATTTTCTTATCACGCAATATATATGTAGTCTACCGCATCTGCAATTATTCCGGAACCAAGCCCCGGTGGCTCAGACCACACCACACAGACCTCAGCCCGCCCGGCCTTATCTGACTTCACACGGCAGGCTCGTCCTCCCTTATGCACTAAGTACTGATTATTCTTTATGATAAGGAACTCGGAACCAAGAGGCCAGTGGGTAATATATAGAGGGAACTCGAATATGAAGATTTTGACTATTAATAGTCTTTTCTCCATGGTATTGTTTGGCACAATGATGGACAGATTTAGCGCAAGTGAAGATAACTTTTCAAATAATATGTATATAATGGACGTAAACACCCAAAGGTGCCTATGGCCGCTTCAATATGGTATTTAGTGATCGGTTTATTTTATAGCATGCTTTGGGTAGAAGATAATAGTGTAACTAGGACGAGTTTCCATGCAACTGGTTGGGCTTTATCAGGTAGGCGCCATAAGGCTATATTACGAGATGTGGCCGTGCGCTTCAGAATGAGGCTATTTTAGGGCATAGGAGGAAGTGAATAACGGGGCCGTTTTTGCATACAGGTAATATGGTAACACTTGGGGAAATGTTAGAGATCTTCGCACAACAACAATAGCCTATCACCCACCTCACACCAAGAGGATTCTGACAACAAGACAAGACGATCAGTTAAAAAAAACCGCAATGTTCTCTATGTAAAGCAATCACTAATCATATATCTCACGGGTCTAAGAATTGTTGTAGTTTTAATGACATAAGATACTACTATCACCTGCTATAAGCTGTAGACGCCGGCACCACCAAACTAAGGAAAACTGTCAGGGACCAACTATAGGAGTGCAATAAGACTTTATTGACACGCCAAGGCTCTGAATACCTTCAGGGCTATCCCTAGGTTATATACACATCCAGGGCCTTTCAGGGTCTCCTCCAGGACCTTCCTATGAAGGTCTTGTCTCACCATGAGGTATCCTCACTTCCCACCAGGTGGTGTGTCTGCTAACCTAACAAAAACTATGGTTATTATTTAGAGGAAAGCTGTCGTAGAGAACGGAAGGCTCAAAAAGAGGTAATAGATAGGGTAGTTTCAGGGGAGAAGGTGGTAGGAACTTTCGTGCAACAACAATAATCTATGACCTATTACCTATTATTCTAACCTAAGGGGCCCTTAGCATTACTTTACTAGTAGTATACTTACTTAACTATAGACTTTTAGACCAGATCTCTTAGGCTGATCCACGAAACCTTACAAATAAACCCTAGGAACGAGTATTAATAGATCTTCTGGTATCTTCATGTGCTTTAATAATTAAGGGATTCCTTGAAATAGATGGTAGGGGGTATACGTGAGTACTATCGCAGGGATTGTTAGAGACCTATTTGGTATAGGGTAGGTAATAGGCTATCGTTGTTGCGTGAAAGTCCTCAATTTTAGCAAACCGCTTTGCTCTAATGAAGGGATGAAGACTCCTGTTAGGGGACCCTAGATCGTGTATATAGCCTGGAGGCGACCCTCAAGGCATTCAGGGCGTTTTTGCGTCCACAGAAGCTCTATTGTTGGTTCCTGGCACCTAAAACCATCTCCCTCAGTGCTCCTCTACCTATATACAGAATATAACCATTTTCCGGCCTTCTATGCCACATGTTAATCTCCTTCTCAAACTTCAAGATTACCTCCGTCGGCGTCGTGGTGGCGGTGTGTCAGGGAGTAAATAGGGGATAATTATATCAAATGGTTCTATTATATGTGGATAGAGATAGGTTCTCCTCAACTGTCGCGGAAACAAAACTGCAAGACTATAGTACGACACTACCAAAAATAGGCCGTTGTCAAGGTAGGACTTTGACCGATCGCTGTTACTTATATAGGATTGTAACAACAACTAATCAGGGGAACCAGGGAATCGATAATATTGAGCCCTAACCCTTATATTTCCACCCAGTTGCTACCCTCCTAAGACCCAAGCGCTACCTATCGTTACTCTAGAGTGAAACCTTTAGCACAGTGGCTATTCCTTGCGGTAGAGATACTGCGCCTAGCCAAAGTGGTAAGCGATGGTAATTCCAGTCCTGTTATACCTTTTGCCTATGCAGGAATAAGTAAATTTGTTACGATTATTTTAAAGAGTGATTAGATCTATATAGAGGCAGAAACGCAAGCACTGTAATAGGAATTTCAAAATCACTGTGGCACGCGCTTATATAATTAGGATTTGGAACAGGTGTGTAGTAGAATTTTTATCTATAATAATCCTCTAGGATCTCAACTAGTCCTATGATGTAGATGAACGAAAGGACTGCGAATTATATTCCTCCTTCAGGTACTTTAAGCGCCGAGTGTTAGTCCTGTTGGTAACCTGCATTATTGTTGGCGTCCCTTGCAGATGATCTGACCCTGCCTTAGCCAATCGCCTAGATAAGCGAGGTTTCATACTTTTCTTTGATCCTAACTAGATCTAGCGGCCTGGTTGTTGGTCTTGGCCGTGCGACAATCATGGACTGAAATTAGTGGAACCTCGCCGTAGGATACATCATACGAATTAACATGATAGCAACCGCAAACTACACTATACACTATTCTCGAGCATGGTCTATAATCTTCCCTGCAATCTTTCTGAGTAGTTCGCCCATTTCGGAGACCCTAACCTCTTGCATCCCACCAACGCCAGGCCTGGCGTAAAGTATTCTTAATTTATAACAACAGCGTCTTGGGTGTTTGGCTTGTAGGCGTGCACAACTAGATAGAATAATCTATACTCTGGCCTATAGATATAGGGTCCGGAGGCTATTGTGTATCACAGCTCGGGCTTCTAATACATGTTGCGTCATTAACAGCTCTAGACCTTTTTGTCTTGTTCATTCGTACGACTTATCGGACAGATGGCTGAGCTTAGTTGACTACGTGTGGCTTGTTATATGCAACGATGCATGTGTTCCAGGTCTTTACTAGTGTCTCCCGATATTGAGTTCGGATTATCCGTCCCAAGACAAATATGCCACCTGGAAAGGAACCTGCCCAGAGGCTTGGAGATAAGGAGACCGGCTAGGCCCCTGCGGCAAGGGTGGTTACGCATGTACAGCCTAGGACATCACCGGTATCTACCTCCGTCTTACTTTACGTACAAGACGGCAACAGCCCCGCACCAGTCGGATTGGATGAATGTTGAAGAATAGGATCCATCTGCACGTGTACGGTGGAACTACGCTTCTCGGCCAAATGGCCAGACCGGCAGCCAACAAGTACCGCTTACGCTTAGTATTCCCGCGAACCGGCATGGTCCTAAGACGCCACGAACCAATAGTGTCGTCTCAAAGTTAATGGGCCACGTTCGTCTATCTTTCTATGTTTGCGATTAGTAGCAATTAGAGTCCCTGGATAATATGCTGTGTTACATATAAATGGGGTAGATGCCGGAAGGGATGCAAGGAAGATAAGTATTTATAAGGAGATCATTACGGCGAGAGACTGCGACGTCGAGAGAATAGCCGATTCTGAAAATAAAGGAAAAATATCAATACTAGTAGAACAGAATAGGAGAGGAGTACAAGTCTAAACTTACTCGTTCGCCGAAAGCCCAAATGGAATCTCTGTTGGCACGGGAGCCCTCCTCCTTACTCAAATTCACCATCGGCCTGCTCCTCATTTATCTCCTGGCCTCCAGTTGCGCAACATGGCACCGCCTACGTCATTTTCGCGGCCCATTTATAGCACAATTTTCCTATCTCTATATGCTTCGAGTGCTCGTGAGTGGCGACCATGGGAAGCGCTATCGAGACCTGTCTGACCGGTATGACGGGGACGCCCTCCTGCGCATCGGTCCAAATGATATCTTAGCATCCTCACCAGCGATGATTCGCCACATGAACTCAGCACGCTCGCTGTACATGCGCTCTGATTGGTACCTCGGTACGCGCCTCGATCCGTCTCGCGATATCTTGTTCAGTCAGCCCGATCCGGCGCAGCATGATAAGCTTAAAGCACAGTTGGCTCCTGGTTACGGCGGTAAGGAGAACCCGACCCTCGAAGCGGGCGTCGATGAGCAGTTGCAGAAACTGGTGGCTCTTATCAGGCGCAAATATATATCAACTGCAACAGAGTTCCGGCCCTTGGATTTGGCGACTATTTCCATGTTTTTTACTATAGACACTATCTCACGCATCGCTTTCGGCGAGGCGTTCGGTTACCTAGATAAGGACATCGATATCCATGGTTTCGAGCACTTTGCGGAGGCCGCGGTAAAGAAGACCTCTATTTTTTCCGAAATACCTTGGCTGGGCAAGATCTTCTTTTACCCGCCGGTGCTGCGGCTTTTTGCGCCTAGGGCCACGGACAAGAAAGGCGTCGGTGTGTTCATACGGTTCGGCCCCCCAACATCAGACTTTATCTTGAGAACTTGTGTTTTTTATGGGAATTAGGGAGAAGGCGAGCTAACGGATACTGGTTCATCTCACAGGATTGCAGATGAGGTCGTTAAGAAGCGTTCTCACCCTGATGCCGAGGACAAGAAAGATATGCTGGTATAGAGTCTTCGATTCGAGGACGCAGATACAGCCGCTGATGAATTTGATTGTCTAGGGTTCTTTCCTCCGCCACGGGGTCTCGCCTCAACAGTGCCAGCCTGAGATCATAGCGCAGATATTCGGGGGTACCGATACCGCGGCCTATGCCATACGAGCCACCATGCTAAACGTTATGACCTCTCCACACGTGTACGCGAGACTCCAGGCGGAAATTGACGCCGCCATTGCCAACGGCAGGATTCGGTCCCGCCCTGCCAAAGCAGAAGAAGTACAACAGCTGCCCTATATGCAGGTTAGTTGGTTTATCCCCTGTCCTCACCCCTGACTAAAAGAAGTGTCCATAGGCTGTTGTTCGTGAAGGCTTGCGTTTCAACCCGCCATCCACCGGGCTTTTCTCAAAGCAGGTCCCCGCTGAAGGTGACACTTTCGACGGCCGTTTCTTACCTGGTGGGACGCGGGTGGCAGTCAATATTATTGCGATCCAGCGATCGAAGGAAGTTTTCGGCCAGGACGCCGACGTGTTTCGCCCCGAGAGGTGGCTGGAAGCCAGCAGTGAGAAGCACCGTGAGATGTCACAGACTGTGGACCAGGTATTCGGCTGGGGCCGTTGGCAGTGTCTTGGAAAACCCATTGCTATGCTAGAGCTTAACAAGGTTTTCGTTGAGGTAAGTCGTGGTGCCCGAGTAAAATCCTCTTGTTGACTGACTGATTGGATAGCTACTACGTTATTTCGATTTCCAAGTAGTGAATCCCGAGTCTCCATGGAAGAATATTGACTACACTGTCTACGTTGTCTCGGACTTTTGGGTCAGGGTCACGGAGAGGCCTAGCTCATTGTGATTTTGTGAGAAAATTAAGTGTTTGTTTGGTAAGATGGATGACTTGATGAACTATCACGGTGGACGTTTGCTTTCAATGGTTAGACTATAGTCAGTTTCAACTAACTACACTCTTTGGTCTCAAATCTAGATATTTTCTCAGTCTGATGTACGAACTCCGTCCCCAATTGCCCCTTAAGTCTCAACGTAGTTATGTATAACTACTTGATACAGTATCTACCTGTCGTTGTGAACCCCCGCTTGCACTTGGGAGTCGTGGCTTAAATAGACTTCTTAGTAGCCAAGATGAGAACCACGGGAAACGTTACTTTAGCCTTCGAATCCTTGCCCCCCATCGCCACTTGTAGCTGCTGGAGCATCTCATCCACCTTAGCTACGCGGTCGGCAGTTTCCGGGCGGCTCCGATAGCCCGGTAACACCGAGACCAGGTATGCCGCAAGACCATCAACACTCATCTCTCTTGCCCAAAACTCACGGTCGATCGTTTGTTTCTTAGTCTCCCCCGGATGTGTGCGATCGACTAGCTTAATCTCGAAATCATAGCCCTCCTCGCTACAGAAAGCGAGGAGATGGTCGTGATTCCACTTCCGCCGCTCGACGTTCTCCCACGACTCTGTCGGAAGTTCGATGTTGTCGAGCCAGCTGAGCAAAGTTGTGCCGGAACTGTAGTAGGCGGGGAAGATAGGCGTGCCCTTGAAAGGATGCAAGCACTGCACGGCGGTATCTGCGATTTGGCGGTATATCGCGTTGTACGTTTCGGAATTGCTGCCGACGAAGATCGGTCGCCCGTAGAAGTAGATGGCTAGCGTGCCTCCCGGGCGTAACATAGTATGGAATGCTTGCACGGCCCTCGGCGCGTCGAGAAGCGGCATGCATTCACTAACGAGGAGCAGATCCGTCTCTCCCGGCCCCGCATGTTTGGGTAAGGGCGCTTTGACAAGTTCCTCTGCTGGGCTGTGGACGAACATCATACGCTTAAGATCATCCGGAGGGATCAAAACGCGTGCCATGTTAAGTGCATCGTCAGCTACGTCGGATCCTACCACGTAGTCGAAGTACGGCAGTAGTCGCTGGGCGATGTTCCCCGGCCCTGTTCCTACATCGTGGGCGACGGCGGTACGAGGGTCACCGTTCTCCTGGTGGTAATTGTATATAAGCTGCAAAAAGCTCTCAGGGGGTGCAGGACGATTTGAAATGTACGCACGCCAGAAGGCGTTGCCATTATCGAGAGCTCCCTCGCTATTGGCTCCGTTGGTGAAAGCGTTTGCCGAATAGTCCGTACTCGTATTCGCCATGCTTCTCCGATATCGAGATTTATGTACACGAAGGAAGCTTCATCAAAACACGCATACGCAAAAGAGAAAGAGAGCCCCCGCAACGACAGATTTAGAGCTATATGACGGCTTATTGGGTTTACTATATTATACCACGGCCTATGCTCCAACAGCTCATTACGGACTTGGGGGGTGTCCGTACGGCTATTTTAAAGCTAATCAGCCCATGACGGGAGGGGCCGATAGGTGCATGTTAGATGCTGGGGTATTGCCGCAGGTCCCTGTTTATTTTCGGTGCTCTGCGATTCTGTAGTACAGCCAAAATGTCTTAGCTAGGAGGGATACCCAAGACATTATCTAGTAATACGTTATGAGAGTAAAGCCACTTGGCCGATCTAAGGGTCTCAGCCAGTACGACTAGGATTCCCTTGGCCGCTTCGAGTATAGTGCTTTAGAAGTTGTCGAGGAATGCTCGCATTCTCCAAAACGTGCTTACATCCTTTGACCCCGACCTGATCCCGGAAATATTACCATCGACACTTAGGCGAGGGTTATCAGATGACGACCTTAAATCCTCTGATGAACCCTGGTACGTAGTTCATTCGTCTTTCACTAACGCTAACCTTGATGATTATATCTAGTTTTGCCGATCCCGTGAGAGAACTTGCTAGGGCTGCTCTAATAACACGAATTGCGTTCTCCAAAGCCTTACCTAAGTATCTACTAGCTCATTCAACTCTCCATGTTTGAGCAGCTATCCATGGATCAAAGAATTTACTACATCAACCTAATCGCCCGGGGGCTCTATCAGGGTTTCTCATTACGCGGGCGGCAAAAGGCACAACCCAAGAACACGGCTATAAACAGCTAAGAATGAGCAAAGTGTATAATATGACAACGTTTATATGGAGTAACTATAATGATATCTCTGGACGCCATAATAAAAGTTTTTAGCGTTGTGTTGGATACGTAGAGTTATCAAGCGTATTGGGATATAGAAGCTCAGAAATTGTAATCGACCACAATTACTTTCTCGATAATAGGCGAAAGGGTTGTGACGAAGGCTTTGTGGGCTGGGTCATTGTTGACATAGAAGTCCCTGTCCTGCGTGTTTTCGAACTCGACTACAAATGCATATTGAATGCCGTTCTAGGTAATATTGTTAAGTCTGTGACGAGCCTATGGCACCAGGTGGAAGAAACACTAACCTGTAGGCCTTCAGGCGAGTTGTCTTTTCCACCTGTCAAGGATTTGATGTACGGTTTTTGCGTGGTAGCGTGGAGACAGGCATCTTTGAGCGATAGCATACCAGCGTATGCCTTTAGATTATATTAGCTCCTTTGAAGCACACGCCGACCCGGCAAAGTCGAACTAACCTTCTCAACTTGTTCGGCAGAAGCGTCAGCTTTGAACTGAAACAACACTAGGTGGTTGATAGGCATGGTGAAAGGTGAAATAACTAGTTAGTTTGTGCCTCGCGACGCCCTTCAAATTGATTCCGATTTATAATATAGACGGATGCCAGCACACTCAAAAGCATGTTGTGAACCCACCCATGGCATAGTCACTGCCAACATGCGGGGACAAACCCCAACAAAGTGTACCGCACCATCTACCAATCATAATCATCGATTGCCCGCTTTCTTATGTATAATGCATTAACGCCCTGGCCAATAACCGATATGATATTAAATCCGCCCCTATAATAAAGGAGGAAAATACAGACTCTAGCGACTCTTAGAGAAGTATTAGTTAAATTTATATAAACCCCTATCACAATTGCAATACTTAGAAAATCATTATAAATGCTGCTTCAATAGTGGGTTTACCGGGTAGCCGGAGTTCTAATCATACAGTAGCAGCCGTTCAAAGTTTTGTGACCGTTCTCAACGGTTTTGGTCTCCCAGCTATTAATAATAAGACAGCATTGGAAATCTGCAAAATGAACGTGTGGGATGAATTGGAAGGAACAATTGCTCTAGTAATAGGCGTAATGCAATAGGGATCTTTGCTAGTATTGCTACAGAAGGTATTCCGTTCCTTTTGACTCCTATATCTGTGGACGGGCTAGCTGTTTCTGAACCTAGCTTGCGACTTGATCCTCATATCCACAAGGGGTTTCAAGGACACGACGTTCAAATGCATCGGATACCTCGAGAAACGAGACGTTGAAGTTACCACGCGTGTTTACTAGCATCATTAGCGAGAGGTGCATAGGGACGTGAGGAAAGTTGCGCCGAGTTAAGTGCAGACCTTTTGTGTAGGTAAAGTAACGGTCAAAGTCAACCAGTTATTAGACTAGTTTAAGCAGAAAGGTACACAAGATATTGGCTCTTCTCTGGCAGATAAGTTCCGCAAAGGAGCTCCACGGCTGTTTTCCTCCTCGATACTTAACTTGAGTCGTCTGAGTACGGCTGTTGAGGATGATTTAGAAGGTTCGGAAGATATTAAGGTGATCGAGAACGCTAGCGGGGAGGCTTGGAAGCTTAGGCATATGTCAACATAAACGGCGCCCAGCACATGCCACGTGGGAATTTCGACCCTTATAACTACCGGCACGGGAGAGAAGTCTCAAAGCCAGGTACGCTACCTAAAGTCTCGAATAAGTGATCTCAGTAGTAGTAAGCGTAAGTCTCTACATAAGACTAAAGTTTAGGGAAAACCATAAAAATAGGGGGGAAATAAGTAGTGCATTCCATAATAGGTTTAGCGCATCTGGATATATTCCTTGCGTCTTATTGGTTACCAGCAAAGAGTACTGATGCTTCTAGGTATTCACTACTATGTACTACATGCAAGTAAGTACCTTAGCTAGTGTGGGTCAATACCTCCTATGCGGTTGTTAGGCTACCTTGTATGCTGTAGATACCTAACCTACGTAAGTGTAGGTACCTCATCCTAACACTTGATCCCCCCAGATTCACCTCAAACAACAACAAAAACATCCCATCCTGTATCTATCTACCTACTACTCAAGTAAGTAGAGAGGAGCCGGGGAGGTTAGTTAGTTAAAAGCACTTCGACGCGTACTTACATTACAGCTCAGCTCACGCTGCCACATATCTTCTTTTCTTTCCCTGCTTCTTATGTGCCATGGCTCTCGCTCCGCCGGTGATCAAGGACGGCTTCTCGTTTGCCGGGGACCTGTACGTCGAGGCAAGCGGGAATAACCGTCATCGTCGCGCCGCCGTCGCTGAGCTCAAAGAGCACTTCAAGTCAGGCTCTGACAAAGATCATCCGGCCCATTGGTTTGAAGCCCAACTCATCCACTATGGCCTGCAGCCCTCCAAGACCAAATCAGTCGCGCGCATGCGTTTGTTTGATGCTGTCAACGCCGGCAAGCTCGTAATCCCCGCGCACATCAAGAAGCTAGAGACGGATCTCAAGAAGGAATGGACTAAGAACGAGCGTGACGCGAAGAAGGCGATTAAGAACGCAGCTTCGGCCTCGACAACTTCTGCAACTGCTACTAGCAAGAAGCGCAAAGCCGATGCCTCTAATGTCGACGTGACTATCAATGTCGGCGGCATCAACATCTCGGTATCTGCGAACAATGCATCAACAAGCTCTTCAGCTGCGAAGAAGACGAAGACGTCTACAGCAGCTGCAGCTTCAAGCAAGACCGCAAAGGATACTCCCAAGTCAAAGAAAGCCGCTGCTTCTAAGCCAGCCGCTTCCAAACCAGCCGCTTCTAAACCCGCCAAAGATGCTCCGAAGCCGAAGCCGAAGGCATCGACGGCGAGCAAAGCAAAGCCTTCCACGCCTGCACGCCCGTCGAAGAAAGCGTCCTCTGCTACGCCTTCGTCATCTGCAGCTACCTCTGCTAGCCCCGCCAAAAAGCAAACGGCCCGACGAGGTGGTATTTCCCAAGGACCTGGTCGAGGGGGCGCCTCTAAGACCGACACGGCAACTAACAAAACTCCACGGACTAAGCAAACTGCACGACGGAGTGGTGCTTTCGTAGCTAGAGGCAGGATCCCTACATCAAATGCTCCCGCCCCATATGACGATTCTGATGACCCTCCGCCACCGTATGAGGAATACGACCGTGGCGGCTATGACGATAGTGATGGCTACGATGATAGCGATGGCTACGGCAATAGTGACGGCTACGACGATAGTGATGGTTACGACGATTCACCTCGATCCCCGCCCTCGGGATCTCTCGGCCTACTAAACGGTCGCTATGATATCTTCTCGAATGAGGTCAACGGCCAATGGGGCGACGACGAATTCGACCTTGTGCTTACGATCAGCGGGCGCGAGCTGTGGGGTAAATTCGACCTGGGCATCGTCAGCGGCATCATGCACTTCAGCGAGCGGCCTTGGCAGTCGTCCTACGATCCCGTGCCCTTCACCTGGCGCGGGGAGGAGAGAGAAGGTCAGATCTGGTACGGCAATAACAATCGCGGCTGGATTAAGTTCCTGGGTGACGGACGCATCGAAGGCGAGCTGGACTGGATGAGCCTCGACTTCAGCGGCGACAGAATCTCGGGCCAGGGCACGCGGAGCGAGGTCGATGCCCAAAGTATGCGGCGTGAGTGGGACGGATACAGCGAGGAAGAGTACGAGAGACTCAACCGCGCCCGTTGGCGATAAGTTATGAATACTCTCTCTTTCTCGGATCCGATGTCCTAATACCTTCTGTTAAACGAATCAAGCCATGATTGTGTATTTGCGTTTGCGAATTCGCTTGTGCTATAAAGCCCTTTTTCGGCCCTCCTCGCGAACAGAGTCATGAAGGACTCTTCCTCTTGTACCCTATTCCGAAGAGTTGATTAGGGTAATTGGTACGGATAATGACTGCAGGCGATCGGGGCCCCACTTATTCACAACGTCCTACTTTCGTAGTAGTGTTGTGGTATAGTGTTGCAGTTCTATTCCGTGATATTTAGGGTGCCGCCACCTGATTAGACAGCAGGCAGATGTAACAAGGTTTTGAGATGGGGTTCGAAATCTCGCCAATCTCCGTCTTTGGGTCTGAAAGGCTCATGATCTTCTTTCCTTTTAATCGAGGCTACTAGACCTATTTGTATCCGAGGGTATTGAACTACGGCCCTGTATGACCCAGGACCGTTGGTTCTCTTTACGGATGGTCGGAGTTCTATGCGCGTTTGAGAGCCCTATTTGACTCAGGGTTGGTAGTGTACCATAAAAGAAATTGAGTCTACAGTTTGCAAAATCATTTCGTTTTATATCTTGTTTTCATTAAACCATCAAGCAGAGAGGTCTCGAGATCTGTCTATTATCTAGGGATCGAGTCCATGACTCAAAACACGACGCCCATGACTAGCTCTCCCCTGTATTAACTCCCCACCGGAATCTTCTCTCAAACCAATCATTAATTTGGTGTCGCCGTCGACCGTTTGCCCTTTGCGAGACAACACACGTGAAATTAAACCGCTCCTCTATTTCCGAGAGCTTGAGTGGTGATGGTGACCAATGTCAGCATAGACAAGCACTTTCACACTCATACAAATCCGTAGCCGTCTGGTCTCCATAAAAGCCATGACTAGGAAAGAACAAAAGAAGGGACAGGAATACTGTCAATCGCCTCAGCCTAGGCCGTGCTGAACACATCCCAGAAGAACGAGGATCCACAAGACAAGACGTACCCCGGGGAAAAGAGACTGGGTGATAGCCAAACGGCTCTCGACGAGCGTGAAGAACCCCATCCAAGCGATTTCCCAACCATCGCCTCCGAGGAGGCGAACGTGAAGCCTACACTTGAGAAATGAAGACAAAAAATCTCAAACCTCCTCCCATTTAACCCTAGTCATCCGCAACAACATGAATGAACATGTCCATACGATGGATATCAAGCCTGGTATCCCAGAACAGGGGTTCTTAGTAGTGAGAGCGATATCTGTCCCGAGCTCCCAAGCCCGAAACACCACTATCACTTGATTCGTCGTCATCATAACGAGCCTCCCACTCCTTGCTGCTCGTCCTACCCCCCGCGTCTATCATGTGCATGTCAGCTAGAAAGCGATCATACTCCTCCTCCGCGCGGCCGAGCGAGGAATCGGACCACGGACCGATGGGGCCGCCGCCATTACCACAAGCACCTACACCTGTGCCTGCACCAGCACATCCGTATCCGTATCCATATCCATAGTCGTAGCCATTCGGGGCATACCCATTGACGTTCCCGCCGACGTGAACATCCACTCTTTGTCCACCCGTGTTACCAGCCTTATAAGCATCGCCACCATCATCGGATTTAGCGCCCATAAGCACAGCATAAGCATGCTCCGGATCACGCACGCCCGCCTGATCACAGAGCTCACGCACCTCGCGCTCGAGCCCAGCAATACGAGCCAGGTTCTCGCCGACGCCGGCGCGGGCAGTTTGCAACCGGAAGCAGGCCATGTCGAGGCGGCTCTGGATATCGAGCGCGTGCTCGGCTACATACGCCCTGATGACCTCACCACGACGGCCGTGTCTCACTTTCCCCATCCCCATCTGCATCTCTCTCTCCTTCCTCTCCTTCTCTCCCTCCTCCTGCATCTGTCTCAGCTTAGCCTCCCTATCGCGCTGCTCGCGGTCCCGTAATTCACGATGGACGTGCAGCGCCGGCAGGAATTCGTTGAGATGTCTGCAGTCGAGCTGAAGTTGTTTGATCGCGAGACGCTGACGCTCTGCTTCTTTGTATAGCGCTTTTTCGGCGGCTTCGGCTTGGGCTATCGCTGCCCATTGGGATTGGAATGACATCTCGAGTTCTGGACCTGCGCGGTTGTGGAGCTCTGGCATGATGGCTGCAGCGGAGTTTACTTCGGACTGGGAGAGATGGGAGAGTTGGTTAGTGGGGTGTGCCGTTTGGAATTGGCGAAGAAGGGGAAATGAGGCCTGGATATGAATTCCGGGTGCGCGCATATGAAACACTCACCCCGAATTCATATTACGATACTATGCTGTGGGGATATGGGGAATAAGGGGGTAGGTTGGTAAACCGATCAGCACCGTTGTTATCAAACTTACAATAGAAAAGGAAGCTCTCTCGCTACTCGGCAAATAAGGCGGCCCTTCCCGAGCCCCGTAAAGCTTCGAGCGCAACTCACGATCCACGAGCGGTGCCATGCGCCGATACTGCGCGTGGAAGTTGGCGGTCTTGAAGCCGGTGAACTCGACGCCGGGCGGCGTGTAGATGATCGACGGGCTCGTCGGGACGTAGTACGCAGGCGTCAACTCATCGCCGGTGTATATGTCCCACTGGGGGATGGTGTTATCGCTAGGGGGACGCTCATGTCGCTTAGGAGCGGTGCTAGGCTTAGGCGTATTAGGGCGTACGCGGATGTAAGATGTGGTATCCTGAGAGTGAAGACATGAGTAAGTGAGCATTCATACACCAATACTAATACTATCGGGATTAGAAGAGAAATGGGTCAGCGCGTACCTTCTTCTCATTCTCATTGGCGTTCCAGCGCACGCAGTCCTTAGACCACTCCAGGAATGTGCAGGGCGAGATCCGGCCGCTGGGCACGTCGGCTTCGTCGTCGTCCGAGTCATCTTTCCACTCGAAATCGGCACAGCAGGCGTCGAACTCGTTCGCGGACATATCCATGTCCTGGGGCGGCTTGATGTGCTCGAAGTCGGGTCGGTATACCTCGAATCTAGCCTCACGAGGCGAATCCCCACGCGCGGTAGAAGACAGGAGAGCTTTGTCGATGAGTTTAAGCATTCTAAGAAAGTGAACATTAGCTTCGAGGGCCGCGAATTTCAATGTTGCATAAGCTGTGTGATGAGAAACGGAGTAAGAGACGAAGTATGACTTACTTTGAGATGTCTCGCTCGCCATGAATCTTCGGCAGGTAGGCTCGTGCCAACTCCTCTCGCCGCTGAATCCACTCAAATAGAGGATCGATCCCATCCTGCCCTCCAAGACAATTTCCTCGCATGGCAAGATATGCCTGCATCATCGCATTCGAGAGGACCTGAACAGCTTGGGGCTTGCCGAAGGAACAGTTAGGAAGATAGCGGGTGTGAGGCGCTGGAATCGACTTCAAGTCGATCTTCACCTCACCCTCACCCTCATCCTCTGCGTCTTGCACAAGGTCCTGCGCTCGACCGAAATCACGGTGTTCTTTCTTGAGAAATCTGTCTGGGATGCGAGGGACTCTGGGGATGAATGAGACATTGTGTTTATCGTGTATGGAACCATTTTGGTTGTGGTAGCTACTGGCTGTTTTGTCGATGAAGTGAGTTTCGCCCGATCCAACGGTTCCTGTTCACAATGAGGATCCTTCCTAGATATATACCATCTGTTACGACTTACGACTACGGCGAGGACGGCCAACAATGGGCCGACCAACTGGACTACGACCCGACATGTTGAGTAGGAACGGGTGCGAGGTTGGCCTTTCCAGAGTTTGTGACGAGACTGAAGGAACCGAAAAGATGAGCGCAGCGATGCGCCGGTCTGCAGTGTAAAGAACCCCAAGGTTTGAGAATTTGGGATATCAAGTGGTCACGGTAGTCTCAAATGGCCGTTGTAATTCTGACACAAGAGACGGTACCTGGGTACAAAGTAGAAAGAAGACGGGTTGCGAGTTGGTTGGGACTCAATATGCATGGTGGGAGGAAAGAAGGGCGGCTGATGTTTGAGCAGCCAGTAGATACCACCAACATGCTATGTTTGTCCGTTATCGCTACCTAGGTAAGGCCTAATAATCTATGATAACTGCTATTTATTTACTTGAGTGCTGGAAACCATTATCTCTTTGCAAACATTATCGTATCTATCGCCGATATCGTATTAAACAGCCTTAACAGGGGACCTACTACGATAAGTAATGCCTAACATGTACCTTACGCACCCCTTTCTCCCAAGATACCACTGAGGTTCTCACTTCTTGGATTTGCCCTTAGCTGTACCGGCCTTACGACCTCTGCCCTTTGGCTTATCGCCGTCCTCGTCATCAGCGTCTGCTTTAGACGCCTTCTTCGCTCCCTTCTTTGCCGCCTTGGCTTTGGGCTTTTTGATGTATTTATCTTTTGTGATATCCTCATCCTCTTCGTCAACAGCCTCCGCAGCCTCTGGGGCTTCCATGTCATCCTCATCATCCATAGCCTCTTCAAGGTCGGGCTTTTCCTTAGCAACCTTCTTGGAACCGACGACGGTGCTAGCTTTCATGAAAGGAACCGGGTGAGCCATTGTATTATACCTAAAACAATATTAGCTTGATGCCTATATAGAGGATATTTCATCTTTACGAACAGTCTTGTGAAGGTGGACTTAGTCTGTGACTCGATAGAAACGGCTTCTTCATTTTGAGGACCGACTCCCAGCTCCAGGATAGAATCGAAATCATCTCTGGTGAGGAAGTAGCTATCCATGAGCTCAATGACCTCCTCGACAGATTCCTTGCCCTCGTCGGCTAATCTTTTAACGAGCTGATTCCATAAAACAGGGAGATATTGCTGGCGGATTTCGTTGTGATCACCAGACGCTTTGAGCCGCATATGGGAATGTATTTCACGGACATACCGCTCAAGCTTGTTGTATTTACTGTTGTTGCCAAGCCAGCTTGTGAAATTCGAGCCGAGAAGCTGACCAGCCACGAAACTAGCGGGCCGGACCGTACTGAAAACGGCATGAGTTGGCATGAGACTCCATTGCTGCTGGGGGCCGTGAATCATTCGATCTACCAAGTCACCATCGGATATACTTTCAGCAGCTCGGTCCATCACTTCGAGAAGCTTCAAGTTCTGCTCGCGTTTGTCCTGGTATTGATTGAGTACTGCCGGCTTTGTTCGAAGATAGTTTTCTTGTATCAACAGATAACTAAATTCATGGTCGTTGAAGTAAAGTTCGATCTTGTCGTTGAGTGTGGACTTACTCGCAGGGGAAAAGAGACCACCAGCGAGCATCTTCTGACATATATCCCATGGCTTAAGGACAATCGATTTCTCCCACGCCTTCGACATATCTTTGCTCTGATCAAACCCAATTGATGTCTGATCCAATTTGATCGTCGCCAGCATATTGACGATTTGTCTGATGTCCCGATTGCTACCCTCAATTAGGGCCTCGAGGACATGTGGTGACAATTTCAAGCCTTCTCTGTGGCAGATTGTCATCAAACGCGAACGAATCTGATCAACCTGAGGTCTTTGAAACTTAATGTCGTGTGCGACAAAGTCGAAGGGCTTCATTTTCGGTAGCCTGCGTTCGTTGCAGATTAGGATCAGGGGTACCTCTGTCTTCTTGCAAAACTTCGCAAGAGCAGCGACACCACCTCGATCACCAGCAGACATGCCATCGACTTCGTCCATAATTAGCACAATGTTCTTCTTCTCTTTATCAACCTTCTTTCCGTCACCAGCGAAGAAACCATGAAGAGAGGTGTTGTTCATGACCTCACTAACGCCGGTTTCAACGAGCTTTTTGCTCCGTGTATCACTAGCATTGCTTTCGATGACATCGTAACCTTCTAATTTAGCCGCAAGGTGAGCAGCAGTAGTTTTTCCGATTCCAGGGGGTCCGGAGAGAATGATGGCGCGTTCGCCGCCCATTCCATCTGCTCCTCGCTTCTGAAAATTGTATCTTTTGGCTTGGGGCCAACCCTTCAACCACTTTTGGATTTTTTGCACCGCAGCTTTGTTTCCACATATATGGCTGGCCTGGGTGGGAGCGTACTTGACAGTCCATAACTGTGCAGCGGGAGGTTGTGCCGCTTGTGTAGCGCTAGTAGCTCCTCGAGCCACAGCAGCCTTCCGCGCTTTCTCCTCCGCTGCTCTCTTCTGCTTCTCTTCTTGTTCCATTTCAGCGGCTTGCTGCTTGATTTTCTCCTCTTCTTCCTTTCGCTTCTGCCTCACCTTTTCAGCACCTTTCCCGCTTCCCCCGCCCGCGGGAAGTCGACGGATGAGCGCAAATAGCCCCTCTTCATTGATAGTCTTAATGTTGAGTTCTTTGATTTTGGTGAGTTTAGAAGGGCCAGCGTCGGCTCCAAGAACCACATAGCTGGTCTTGCCACTTGGACCGCCAGTGATCTTGCCACCATGACGCTTGACGAGAGCCTGTGCCTCTTCTCGCGCAATGGTTGACAGCTGACCCGTGAAAACAAAGGTGAGACCAGCAAGACAATCAGGCTCTCCGACAGGCAAGTCTTCTGTAATTGGGTTTGGAGGGGGTCCAGAGTTACCCCCACCTGTGGCTGCCTTTCTCCAGTCAAACTTTTTGCCGTCATCCTTTGGCGGAGGGCTTGGTGGTCTAATCGTGGGGATGTCGTCGAAGATAGCTTGCATATCAGCATCTTCCCCCTCTTCGGCTTTCTTGGCTCTTGGGGCCCTAGGCTTCTTGGCAGCAGGCTTCTTGCGGGCGGGAGGAATTTCCTCTTCATCTTCGTCTTCCTCATCAGAATCAGGCTCAGGGGTTTTTCTCTTCTTGGCGGGCGTAGAAGCTTTGGCGGCTTTAGCTATCTTGGTAGTCGGCTTGCCGTCATCGTCATCAGCTAGCTTGTTCCTCGACGCGAGTCGTTTCGGTTTCGGGAGAAACTCCTCTTCGCTCTCCTCTTCCACGTAGTCGTCGTTCTTTCTCTTGCTACGAGATCGAGCGTCGGCAGCAAATATATCATCACCAGCATCCCCATCGTCATCTATGAAGGCCTCCTCATCATCGTTTGGATTATGATATTTGGCGGTGGTGGCGGAGCGCTTGTTTGTTGGTTTGTTTTCTACAGGGGCTATCTTTGTGGTAGTTTTCTTAATTCTAGGGCTCGAGCGCACTGCTGGTACGGGACTGCTCTGTGGTTTCGGTTCGGATTTGACGAGGTTCTGGGCTTTGGGCTTGGCCGAGGCGAAGTATTCGCTTGCTGTGGTGACAGTTCCCTCTACTTCATTGTCGCTACTTAGGGGTTAGCTTCAATGTAATCATGGCACGGACACAAAGCCATGTAACATACTTCTGCTTCTTCTTCCGGGGTGTCGGTTTGGCAGCTGGTTTCTTTGGCCTATGCGCATCGCACTAGTTAGATACGTATGCACAGGAAGAGAGACTGCTTGCTGGGAGTCTCACTCAACAATCGGCTCATCATCGTCATCGCTATCCTCGACAACCTTCCTAGCCTCTTCAAGAACCCATTTGTTAGCGCTAGAAATTGGGAGTTTACACGGATTTGTACTTGCTGGCACGTTTCTTTGCAGGCTCTGTCTCTGCCTTCTTCGATGCAGCGGCTTTCGCGGGAGCGGCACCACCCTTCGAAGCAAAAAAAGAGCGAATATCCGGCATGGTGATTATGGGTCACTGCAAGAATGAAAGGTATGAATGGCTACGTCGCAGGCGAACTGTGCACCCGGGATATAGAACGGGGTGAGTTCTGGTGTTGAGCTTGTATCCAAAACAGAAAGTACACAGAGAGATGTACACGACCATCTAAATTCAGACGCGTTGGATGCCTATATGACGCGCTCAGCTAGGCCTGTTAGGGGTTAAATTGATTTTAGCGCGGTTTGCTCATGCACTGACAGGACGCAGACAGGTAACAAGGTAGATAGGTGGGGTATATACCTTACCTACAGCTCATCTTATCGATACCTCTTAGGTATTTTCAGACCTGTCTTGGGGGACCTACGAGGTACATCTGGACCACTGTCGCTATATTGGCCAATCAGAGACAGGCTTACCTAAATCAGCTTTGACGTCGAAAGTTTAGCTTCGAGGCAATTGAAGAGCTTTAATTTCGAGGTGGTTGAGTGCTTTCCACATCTTCGATCATGCGCTCCACGGCTTCCTCGTGCCTCCTCGGCGCTTTTCGAGCCTTGAAGATTGCGCCCACTCCGACGACGCGCCCATCAATACTACCCAGCGCCGCAGCTGCTTCGCGCAAGATTGCAGGGCCACAGAATGTCCGACTCTTTTCCGCCTCCGCCTCGATGGCGGGCAATTGGCTCGAGCCCCAGCTAGATCGCAAAAAGAAGATGATGAAGGGCCGGCCGCGGGTGCCAACTGGAGGCTCTACCAAGGGAACAACGATCATCTGGGGCGACTACGGCCTACGCATGACCGACCATCACCGGAGGATCAGTGCACAGCAGCTCAAGATGGCTGAGGATACGATAAAGGCGCGATTGCGTGGTCAGAGATACCGATTATATAAGCGAATCTGCTGTAATGTTGGCGTATACATCAGCGGTAATGAGGTGAGTTTATTCGTAAGCGATGGTCATTCTTACTCACGGTTCTGACTTTACACTCCAGATTCGTATGGGTAAAGGAAAGGGTGGTTTCGATCACTGGGCTGCCCGTGTGGCCATCAACCAGATCGTTCTAGAACTAAAGGGAGTTATACACGAGCAAGTCGTACGCGATGCATTCCGGCTGGCCGGCAACAAGCTTCCAGGTTAGTCTTATACATGGATAGATGCATACTCAGTATCTAACGTCTGTCCAGGTCAATGGGAATTCGTAAAGAAGGGAGAGCCACCTATCGTCGGAATCACAAAGTTGGACGGGATAACAATAGAGGATCTAAAGAGACCGAGGCGCAAAATCGACGCAGAAACCCTAAAACCCATCCCTCCACCAACTGACGTATCCGACAGCCCTCGCGCTCCTTTAGATCTTCCCTGAATACATACCTCCTTGTACATATTATGTTAAACGATTAGTGTACAATATGACGCCATATAATCTATAACGAGGCTTAGAGGCGGGAGGGACTCATATACTAATCCCAATGAGATCATGCCGTTAGAAAGTCTCTAGGGTCTCATGATTAAATATCCGGCATTATGATTCCGTCAGTATTCAATGTCAATCTAGGATGCCAACTCGATGGGTATGTATACCTACCTAGGTACTTTACCGTAGCCAGGAGTTTTATGCAGTTGTGACTCAGGACCCAGCCCCTCGTCTCTATGCGTATGCACTTTCGCTAGGTACACTGAATTGCTCTTTCCCATTCAATTCTCCTTGGCTGCCTAGAACACTACCTGAGTCTTCAATCTTGCTCCACATCATTTTCGATTCCTGGGCAAATTCTTCACTAAGCCTCTCTCATCCATTGTCTCTATATGAAGTATCTGTATAACATTGCTAGACAGATTCTCGTCGTATTTAGTTAATACCAAAAGCCTAGTATGGCCAATCGCTTCCAGATCGATCTAAAGACATTCGAAATATCCAGCCAGGCTCTCAATTTATCACTATCTATGACCTCGGTAGCCTTCATCTACGATGTTCCACTTAACATAACTCAGGATGAGCTCAGTTGCCTAATACTATCGAAACAACTATGGTTACTTCCACGCGGTCTCTGCCGACTAGAGGTCCGCGTGCAGCTGGATGAATGTGATAGCACTTGGCGAGAAGAGCAAGACTGCTTTTTCGACTTTATTGCTGATGCAATCTGTGACTCCTTTGTAAGCCATGTATCCATAGATAGGAATCTCGTTTCGTGAGACGCTCATTCATCTCAGCTATGGTGGCAACTCGGTCTCAGAGCAGAAATCCTAGACGTTAGATACCATAGAGAAGACGACAGCACACCGAATCTTTATTTTACTATCGAGCAATCAGATATGTCGTCGGCTCTTTTATCGCCGCCACATACCAACACTGCCCATCTCAAAGGCTTTGAATGCATATTGCGATTCAAATCTTCACCTCGCCTAGAAGCTGACGATATAAATGAGGACCTGCGAAGCGAAGACGTTTCGTTGTCCTCGCCCGAACCGACTCCTCCAACGAGCGAGCCAGCGGATCACCATACACCCAATACCCCCGACCTGATCGAAACATGGGGGAATGCAGCTTATCTAGTTGAGTCGGCGCTATGTATTACCTTCGGTACGCGCCAGCGTATCCAAGGGTTAAGAATTTCTAAGCTTGGGAATGAGCCATCGTTGTTAGAGCTTGCGCCCGCAATCTGGAACTCTCGCTATCTCAAGGTATGTCGATTCGCGTGCAAAAGGGCTTGGATCCTGCTGGGAGCTGAACCTCTTTTAGTCTACCGTAAGCCATACGAAAAACTTTGCCGTCATATCAAATATTTTAGCATCTTCTCTTAACGGCCAGTCCCCCGAACTCAGGCGCAAAGGAGCAGAAATTTTGAAAGATACTGCTGGAGACGGTATAGACCCCTATCGGGAGCCAGAGCGCTCGATTAAGCAGCTAGAATCGTCTATCCAACGAATGTTGTGGGATTTATTACAGAGTACTCTAAAACCCACAATCGGGACGAAAAAATCAATTGAAAATGCCGGGCCTCTAGACGCTGAACTAGATCATCAATATGATGAAATCGACGCGACAATGTTTGATGGAGAGATCGTTGACCAGTGTGATTGGAACGACATGCATTACTATCGTTATGCAGACTTACTTTCGTCATCTAGTCAAAGTCATGATGACTACCAGGACACCATAAGCTATAATACAGATTGGGAACTCGCGTGGCAACAAGACGACAATCTTATCTTACCTCTTCAGCACAACCAAGCGCCAGAGGAACTTGCGATTGAAGATGAAATGGATGACCCCTATTATGAAGCTAGTGTGCCTACTTATCAGCTATTCGAGCCTTATTCCCAAAACGCTGAATCAGATGAATACTATATGATGCAAGATCAAATGTTAATGTCAGAGGAAATGTATGACGGGAATGATGATATCTACGGTTACGAGTATGGTTATACGGGTCTAATGGGACAAGAATCTGCCGCCGACGAGCTGGAAGTAATGACTGCCTCTTATTGGGAGAAACAGGATGAAGATACCATCGACGAGGGAATAGGAGAGAAGAGGACCCCCAACCTCGAGGCTAATGAAGACCTGTTATAACCCATGCTACATAAGCATAATTAACATAGGAAAGTCATGGGAACGATGCAGCGTAACATAGAACCTAGTGAAGTAGTCGATTGACTTTTGAGCCCCTTTGGTCTAAAATGATGCTGGCAGGCATTCAAGTCTATACGCCCGTCTGGTCATCCAATAATAATATTGAAACAAAACAAAATATAATAACTCCAACAATCGCTCAAAGATATCGAACCTCCAACTTTGGCCATTTAAATTGGTTGCAACTCAAAATGCGAGGAATTTCCCATAGACCCTACTCATAACACTAACACCATTGCGGTACACCGCATCTTGCCCCTAGCCCCATATCCCTAGTCCATTAAAGTCGGGACGATTCAACTTGCTCCAGCTAGTCGAGCGTGCCCAAGCAATCGAACGCGCTCTGAATTGCAAGAAGTCGCCGTAGTTTATCGCTGAGCAGGAGGCTTGCCACCGGGTTTCTTCTTGTCGTCCTTCTTCTCCTTCTTCTTTTTCTGTTCTGGCTTCATGGTGGCGAGGTGGATGTACCATATGAAGAGGCCCTGCAGGATCAAGATGACCAGGGCGGCGACGAGCGTGAAGAAGACGTAGGGCTGGTCGTTCAGCGTGGCGACGGCCTCGGGTGTCGCGCCTACCTTGGCCAGCCAGGCGAACTGGCCGGTCACTGGGGGGTGGGATTGTTGTGGTGTCGTCATGGTGATAGATCAATGGATATAGTACTCCGTGTGTGCAATTTAGGTGTTTGTGGGAAGCTCCTTAGTCAATAGGAAGCAGACTTTGGTTCCTAGGCGGTGTTGATTATTTCGGTATCGTAGAGAATGACTGGAGTGGATTCGAATAAAGAATAACAGTAATATTATTATGGTGCACCTGTCACCTTGGAGAAAGATATCGCAATGAATGGTTTGGTTCGGTGGTACAGCTGCACGAAGATCAAGTCGGGAAGAAAAGAAAGATGGCCTGCCGTGGATGGGAGAAGTTAATGTCATTCGGCCTACCTGCTAGACGCGCAATGGGACCTTGCACTCGAACGATGAGGGTCGTGATCTTGACCCCTGTGAAACTCGTGCGTTTCAAGCTTGCGGCAGAATTGGCTGGCCAGTGAGAGAGCTAGTTTGGGGTCACATCATGTATATATCTATATATATGCATAAATACCTTATCATAATCTCAATCAGAACGTCGAAGGGCACGATAGACACAAAGAGACACTGCAGACATAGTTGATAGCATATTTTATGAAAAGGCCGATGTGATCGTTAGATTTAGTGATTGATGAATGAGAATTGAGAATGAAGCCGATCCTTGTCTAGGGGTTCAGCGGGGTTTAGGAATAGCTGGGAGTTTTGACCAATCATATCATGATTAGGCCCCCTGTATTCTGCCCTGTACACTTAATTTAGTACCCCAGTCCCGCCTACAATGGATCCACCAGCGCCCACCAGAACCTGCCTTCCAGTCGCCAGGATAATCGGCAGAACAGAAAACCCGAATTGGAAGCTCCAGAAAAAATAGTGCCAATCCAATCGAAGCTTTGATGTGGTATCGCATCTGCCCGCCCTGCACGTGCGTGTGCGGCTATAACAACTCTCTCCTCCCAATTGTAGCTCCTCTACGGTGTTCTAGACGATAGCCGGTGGTGTAATGAGTGTGGCACGGCCAGCAAGATGTCTGCTGTCGCGGGGTCTCGCAGCGACAGCCACTGGGTCTAAGGCGGGAGTCGCCGCCGCACCAGCACCACGATGCCACGCCCCCTTCCACAGTTCCGCACACCTAGCGAAGCGGAAACCGCGATTCAAGAGCATACGGGCCGAAGAGATGGGGCTGGTGACCCCCGAGAAGGTCGAGGAGTTCACCAAGAAGAACTTTCCCGCATACACACCGGAAGAGCTGGAGGTTCTACGGCAGCGGTACACGCCGGAGCAGATGACGGCGCTGGAAGCGGGCGAGGCGGCGATCGACCCGAAGGACCTGACGATACAAGGCCGGATACGCAACGACCCCTACCGACTGCCCTACCTCGACGACTTTAGCAGGATCCTGCCAACCGTCGACCGCCAACCCAAGCCGAAGAACCTGCCGCCACCCGAGAAGCTGAGGTTCATGAGCGAGGAAGAGCACGCGGACGACCTAGAGAAGCTAATCGAGGAATTGGTACCGAAAGACGTCAACTTCGAGGGGATGACGGAGGAGGAGATCGAGAAGGTGCTGGAGGAGAAGGTCAATTTCGACATGGCCGAGGCCAAGTTCTGGGACGAGCGCTCGACGCTCGTAGACTACGACCCGCCGCCGAACAGCGCGCTAGCCCCGGGCCTAGGCAAGAACCTACCCGGCATCGCACGCCCGCCGCCTGCGGACCCGGAGGATAATGGTCTAGACAGCGAGGGCAATTACCGGGACCTGAAGAGGAAAACTGGCCTCAGCGTTAAGGATATTCTGTCACTTACAACCACCACAAAAACACTGGTCAACCGTTCAGTCACCAACCAAACCCGTCTCGGAAAGGTGCAAAGAACGTGGGTGCTCGCCATTGCGGGTAACAAAGAGGGCAGTCTCGGTGTCGGCGAGGCCAAGTCGATCGAGCCGAGTGTCGCGTCAGAGAAGGCGAAGAGGCTTGCCATACGCAACATGCGGCCTATCCCTCGGTACGAGAACCGGACCATCTACGGCTCCGTGCAAGCCAAGGTCGGCGCAACGATCGTGAAGCTCGATTCGCGTCCACCTGGTACGTATTGTCTAATGTCTTTATCTCGTCCTACATTAACCCCCCTTACTCAATCCTATAACGTCGACCTACTAAGATACTTAAACTAACAACTCTCTTTCCCAATCACTAGGCTTTGGTCTCCGCGCCTCGGCACGTCTTTTTGAGATTTTCCGTGCTGTCGGCATCCGCGATATTGCAGCCAGCATGCCTCGCGGGCGCAACCCCATGAACTCTGTCAAGGCCTGCGTAGAGGCGCTGAGGAGCCAGCGGGATCCTGAACAGATTGCCATCGGCCGTGGCAAGAAAATGGTCGATTTACGAAAAGTGTACTATGGCGGTAATGTCTTATAAGACGTATTACAACGCATATCATATTATCCCATGTGTATATTTGTACTAGTCATACGCCCTTGTAGAAAAATCAACTAGCGTGTATAACATAGCTTCAGTCCTGACGTGCATTTCACGGTATAAGCATTATGTAGTGTTGTGTGCGTATCGGTTATGTGATTGCTTAATTTCTTCTGAGTGATCTAGTTACCAGTGTCCGTGTCTATACAGCGACCATGTATCAGACCGACTACAATTCTCAGTTTGCCTATACGTGTGAGAACAGGTATACTACAAGCAGCGCGAATTCCCCGAGCTCTACATCTGAGAACGGTCGGCGTTAATATTCGATGGTTAAGAGCATACCTGCTACATACCACGCCCGTTCTGATCGTAGTGTATTCCCTATCCCATGCATATATGTCCGAAGACTTTCGTCGCCGGCAATGCGGTAGATTTTACTCTTATGAGATCGCTGAAGTCTCGCACAGAGAGCTGTCGTTACCTTTCTGCGCACCGATTCTTCGTCTCGTCTTCTGGTGTGTATGCGTCTGAAAGTGATGCATTACCTCTCGGATTTGTCCGGGCTACCCCGCGGCACCTTACGCCTAATATAAGATCCGGCGGCTCTGGGCAATTTGCCCCTCTTAGCGCTAGCGCTTCTGCTCGTATATCCGATGTCCGGTAATTCTACTTCTTGGGCAATGTATGTACCCCAGGAGTCGCGTCGCCTATATTAGGGAAAGGCTAAGGGGGAAGATCGATCGACATGGGTAGACTCAACATGCGGCACCTGGCCATGACATGCATGATCAAGTAGCTCAGGCCCGCTGGTCGTCGTGGTGTTCGCCGAAGTCGATTTCCTGCTGCAGGACTATGCTATATACGCTAGCCTTGAGCAGCGTGAACACGAGACTCGTCTTCCGCTCGAGCTCACGCAGCCCGTCGAGGATCTCGGTCGTGGGCCTGCCAGCCATATTGTCGAGGACGGAGGCGAGCTGTTCGTTGGAGCTATCAGTTAGATGATATCTAAGGCCAAGGCGTAGAGCCACGTAGGTGTGGTGTTCAAGAGCTAAATAAGACGTGTATGATGTGATGCTGTTTCGAGAAGTGAGAGGGGTTCCTTACCTTCTTCATGTTCTCAGCCAGTCGCTCGTACTCCTCCAGTACCTCCTGCTCGAGGGGTGATAGCTCGGGCGGGGAGAGTAGGGGATTATTGGAGATTGCTTGGTCCATTGTGATGATGTCGGGAGAGAGAGGTGTCGGGATGTTGCAAGGAGGCCAATTCACATAGAGAATCGAAAGCTAAAAGACGTAGCGACGGCGCGTCGCGTACTTTGTAGATGTGTAAAGTTGGCTGGTTTTAGGTAGATAAATTCAGGTAACATTGGAGGCTACCCCACATCTAGTATGACGAGTAAGTGGGGTACTACATAATAGGAAATTGCCCAGTTAGCTCGAGTTAGAGCGGGGCATAGATTCGATTAATCGCCAGCTCATTTGAATAGATGTCACATTCTCCTAAAATATTCTTAGATAATTTGACAAGAGATTACTCGTTTTCCAATCAAGAAGATCACCCATTGTTGTAGCCCTATGTGAATTCCACTGAAGTCAACGAATCTTCTACATCTAAGCCATTGCGCGACTCCTACGATAGCACTAGTAGACCGCCCACGTACAAGAATAAAGTCACTACTAGGTAGATGATCGTAGGAGTGTCACTTCTTAATCCCTAGCGGCGACTACGTCAATTTCTTGTATTATATATACCTAGGTAGGGATATGAATTCTCTCCAACTAATTAAAAAAAACTCAGGAACCAAGCCCTTGTCTCTATATTATACAGTTTTCTACCTTACAACGACCCAAGTGTTAATAACTATCTTTACTCGAGAGTAAAGCCTTGAAAAAAAAACTTTCCCCTATACGCAGTACCATCGTTACGCTGCTTTTTGACAAATGCGATAGGCTTCTATTATTTGTTCAGATCCGATGTGGTCCTATACTACGAGGCGAGGTTCGCTCATATTACAACCGAAAGCCTTTGCTCTGGAAGTATTCATAACGGAAAAGGCGTTACTTTGTTAAATAAAACACCGATGTATCTAAAACGCAACAGTATTTAAATAATACTAGTTGCAAATCGTGCCGTACCTCGCTTCCTAGATCACGAAGAAATGGAAAATTTAGTAGGAAATACACCTGTGCCCTATTATAAAGCCCAGGGCTAAGGTACACCAAACTTTCTGTTCCTGATACATGAGGTACTTCCGTCGTGAAGCCTTTATTATGTAATCTTTCTGTCTCGCCGCAATCTTTATCCCTTGGGGGGAGAATTACAGGTCAAGACTAAATAGTTCAAGCATATCTATTTAATCCAGTTAAATATTCTACTTGAGTTTATAATAAGTATCGATATATACTATCTGAATATATAATTGTCACCGTTTGCGCATTATAATTGGTAGAAACGAAGCCCTGGCTCCGGTGGAGAGGTTGTTGGTTTGAGTCCGACCGCTCCGGTTCCTGTAATTTATCATTGTCTTTCCAAACTCCCCCTCCTTGCTCATCCCAGACCTTTTTTTATTCCTTTCCCTTCATTTCCCTCCCCCAAACACCACCCTTCTATCTCAACTCTTATCATCATGGCTACTTCTGGTGAAGCCTGGAAACCGGGGAGCTACGGCCCGTCCAAGACCGCTCTTCTCCTCCTTGACTATGAAAACGCACACGTGAACATGATCGATAAGCCCGAAGAACGCGAGAAGGTCATTCAATCAACCAAGCAACTCTTGACCGCAGCTCGCGAGAACAACGTTGCCATCGTGCACTGCCTCATGGACGCGTCTCTGGACCCGCCCCCGACTGGCAAGGGCAATGAGAACTGGTACTCAGTACTTAAACCTATGGTCGCGAAGCACCCCGAGATGCTCACCGAGTATAGCGAGTTTACCGCCCCTAGTGACGCGACCGATGGCGGTAATATACGTGAGAGCACCTCGTACCGCAATCCCGCCTACGGCTCGGCCTTAGTCAACGAGGAGCTGCTGCTGCTCCTGCGCGACAAGCTGGAGGTTAAACATCTTATCATGAGCGGAATCACGACGAGTAACTCGGTGCTCGGCACAGCCAGGCACGCTACTGACCTGGGTTTTGTTGTTACTGTTGTTAGGGAGGCGTGTTGGGATAAGAAGCGTGTGCATAGTGCTGTGCATAGTAATGCGCATATTGATGTGCATATTGATGTGAGTAGTGTTGTGCTCGATAAGGTGCTTCAGCCCCTGGCTTGGGTGTCAACGGTTGATGAAGCGGTCGGTTATATGACCGCTTCAGAGCCTCCTCAGTTACCCAAAAATCATGTTGGAGCGACCTAAATAATCTCGAGCAAGGCGTCTCATCGTCGCACCTGATGTTTAATCAAAGCAATATGCTATACGAAAAGCTCTCGCGTACGATTTATCCTTGCATTCGTTTAGTAGCACACATAAACCGTGATAGAGTCGCAAGGTGACTCTTGATTTCTATAACGCTTAATATTTGTAGAATAAACTAGCATCGATTTTAGTGCCTTAGACAGTCACGAGAAAATTCTGTCAAGACATTACTCTTTCGGTTCATCTCAACCATTAAACGTAGAATTCGAGGGGATACTATGAATTCCTCAGCTTTGCGGTCTTTGCGCCGCTTGTGAAAATTTAACCGAAAGCTCAGGCGGCATTCTCTTTATCATACAAGACTGGTGCAATATTTGAATCGGTCCTCGGACATATGTACGGGTACAAAACGAGTTGTTGGCTGCTGATTAATATTGCTCAGCCTGCATGAAGTGCCTCCAACCTGCAGGAAAGCCTCAGACTAGTAGGAATGCAGACCGGAACGTATCACGTGTTGGCCTAGTATGTAGGGCAAAATACGGAGTACCAATCATGGTATTACAAACTATGAAATCATATTAACAGAGAACAGTTGCATCGTGGCTATGTAGATAGTTGTCGATCGTTAATGTCCTCCACTGCCTAATTGCGTTGCTGAGCGCACAAGGCACGGCAGTCCTGAAAGGAGTGGACACGGAGTCATGAAACGGCACTCCCTTAATTGAGATATGAGAATGGTATCTGTATTTGTATGTATATACTGTAGCGTACCACGCTTGACGGCCACTAGGAGCCTTGGGAGCACTGCTTTTCTCTGAAGCATATTGCATCTTTCATCGTGTTAAACACCATCCATCCATCCATCCATCCATCCACTACCTAATTGCAGTTTTGACAAGGCAATGTCGAGTTGTGACGTTGTCCGCAGTCTGATTCCCCCAACTTAACTCAACTCAGCTTCGCAAATTACCTTGGTAGACACAGTCGGAAAGTAGTATTGATATATGTTTCCGCCATAGGGTATCTGACCCGGAAGCATCGGAGTCAGCCCTCGTTGATTGTTATAATGTTCAAGGTTGTGGTTCCGGCACAGAAAGCACTGAGAAAGTAAGCCTTTGGCAAGTTTTCCGAGTGAAGAGCCTAGGTGGGAGAATTTACACATATACGGTATATTGTGCTAATCCTGGGTTCAAGAGCGGATTGAACATCAAGCGAGTTGTGGATGACAACTCAACCTACACTACAACCTATATAAGTACTTATGAATTGACTTGTATGGGAGTTTAGAACAAGGGCGTTAGAGTTACAATTAGCTAACATAAACCTATAGGCATGTATTGCATTAGTACCTACTTGAACTCATACCTCAAAATTTGTTACAGGGTCACCTCACCTCATACGCACACATATATATTCAGTACCCAGAGTAAATTTTACATGAGCCACGCGCTTCTAGCTTGAGCCAAGTCAGCGGTACCCGCTTCTAATACATTATCGACTCAAGTCTAGGAATAGTACAAGATCTAGCTCAGAAGAAACTAACTCTGCTTTATAAGCTCGCTACTTGTGAACTATCCCACTTCCTTATATTACCGCGATGGAGGTCCTATTATCAACCACGTATTCTGCGTTTGCGCATATATTTGTTACTTATGTACGCCCTACGCTCTGCGTAGCCCTAGCATCACTTTGTTTAGAAGGTCTTAGTATCATCGTATTTTTGTACGTTTTTCAGAATAGCCCGAACACACTCTCGATCGTCAGATGTCTGCGCCGTAGTAATTTGATACAGCCGTTCTAAACCGAGGGTCAGGATACCTTCAGTCCACGGGGTAGTAGCTCTTCTGACTAGCTCTCGGCGTCCGAACCCTTGGAACCATTCGAATTCGAATTTATCTCCAAGTTCTATGATGACTAGTATTCATTTGTAAGCTCCACTCCAATTTAATGATTACGTGTAACAACAGACCTGGTTGAATATCTGCCATAATGAAGTCCTCAACGCCAACCAAATAAATTGCAATCTCCCTAGACAAACTTGGAAAAAACTGTCTTTTTTGCTGTGAGAGTTTCCTGTTTTCTTCCATCTTGCGAAACAGGGTCCAGTAGGTTTCAAACAAATAGAGTGCGCGTTGTGTGCATTTTTCATCCGCCGCAGGGACATGCGCGATGTACCGCATGGCCCACTGCTCGACACATGAATGAAACCGTCCAATGCGGAGAGATCTGTCTAGTGGCCAGATTTGAGGTGGCTTTGGTCGTTGGGCGACATTCTGCCTTATGAAATTCGAAATTGCCTGCTCTCTCTCTCTACCGTCCTCGAACGAGGGGAGGAGCGTGGATTTGGCCGCGGACATGGTGATTGCTTCGGGTAATACATCGATATCTACTTGGTTCAATAATACGTTGTTTGCGATTGAGTCTTTTATACCTGAGAAGGCAGAATAGAATGTGCGGCACGAAAGGACAACTGCTTGTAGTGATCTAATGTCCGGCAGCGCTGAGAGTATTTTGAACGCTATCTCCGGTGGTAGTCGGTTGATTAGATTCGGTCGAGACTTTGGTTGTTCATCCATGATGTCTGCCAGGAAAAAAATGAAATCAGCGTTAAATTGAAGGAAATCCCGGCCCATATGAACAAAGGATGGAATGTAAGTTGTAGTGAAGGACTATATCTAAGTACGTGTTCTGATTCTTGCTAGGGTCTGTTTATTTAGGGGATGGGTAGTAGTTAGCCCGCTCTTGCGCTACAATAACAAATGTTGAGGATAACAAATAAACAGCCCCTTGGCTATCGCGCACTGTTTTTTATTATATGACATGTAATAACCTTTTGCATTAAACCGTAAGATTCTAATGTAATTAGACGCGACGGTAGTTCTGATCAATAATTCTCTAGGGTCTTGCAAGGTTCATGAGTATCTTTCCCTCATGCTACGAAGACCCTAACGTGTTTTTGCTCATAATGTTTTTATTCTAAGGAATAGTCTTCCTTAAACAGCCCTAAAGGCTCTTGTGGCCCAGCTACTCAGTCCTAGTAAGCGGCTCCTATTGGCTAAGTGTGGCGTACAACGTCTTCCTATCTAGAATTGTAATACAATCTGCTTTGGAAAAAAAAATACATTGCTAGCTATAAGACGCATTTACGTTTTGCCTTGTACAAGAGCAGGTATTATTCAGCTTAGGCTCAAGTGAAGTTCCTGTTTCGATTTAGCATGGTAAAGCCTGTTTTAGTGGTACTTTAGGAGCCTCAAGGCTGGATCGGCTCATATTTCATGCTTCTCTCCTTCTCTCTAACATGTAAACTAGAGAGGTGGGCGTATTGTAGGGCTATGCTACCGATGTAGGCAGGCAGGCAGACAAGCACTAGTGCCAACGAGACTAACAGCCCGATCTGCTATCCTACCGATCCGACGCTGTCAATCCGGCAAAGCCACAAGCCCCAAAAAGCAAGCCCGTTATAATGCGAAAAGCAGCCTTGCCGTGGTTTCCCTCCTTCCAGACCAAGTAGCCTTCGACGAAGCCGGTGTAAGGGATGAGGAGGAGCACCGAGTCAACAGCCTCGAACTTTCTTTGCGTGTAGAATGTGACGATGAGCGCGCCTATTATGGTGGTGCGCGCGCCAAAGATCTTCAGGGGAGGCGCTGCGGCCGGCGAGTTGGCCACGCGCGGCGAGAACCCGAGTTCGAGAAGCGACCAGCGCGGGCTGAGGAAGGGCGTCAAGCCCCCGAGCGTCAACGTGAAGCCGGCGACTAGGGCTGGGACATCACGGTATGAGAGATCTTGGAACATGGTGGTATCAGTTTGTTAGGTAAAACCATACGAGTAACGAGATTTGGTTTTACTAGGAGGGAGAGACAGGGGTGCAGAATAGGTGGTGATGGTTGCCGGTGTAAGTGCCAGTAGTAGTAGCAATCAAATGCTACGCTAAAAGTAACGCCACATTCAAGGTGCATACTACCTGGGGGTGCGTGGTGAAAGAACAACATAACTCTGCGTATAATTTGCTTGCCCTGGAGCCAAGTACATTGTGTACCTAGTGACTTGTAGGGATCCATCCCCTCCGATCTCACATCCCACCTATTCTCAACAAAACCCTTCTTACTACTTAGCAATATTAATTGAATTGCTGGTATGTTATTAGTTTATGTAGTTGGTTACTAGGGTCACTAGGTTGCTACTTTATTTTCGGTACTTGCACTTGCACCTGCAGTGAACGCTAGCCTGAGCGCCCTTCCGTACCCCGTACAGCTAAATATACCTAGCCCCAACGCCTGTAGCATCACAAGTCGCCTATTAAGCTTAGGTAAGCTCACGTTTCTTTAATACATGGAGCGCTCGTTTCCAATTGCCCTTGAGAAGTTGTAAAGTGGAACTATAACACTATACTACAACATTACTGCGAAGGTAAACCGTCGACAAAGGTGAGAGTCTTGACTAGTTGAAGTTACTTATATAGGACCGTGACATAAATAACCATCATAGGAAAGCTTAGGAATATTATAACCGCCCTTAGGTCTAGATTTATTGCCTCTTTAAATGAATAGAGTTTGTCAGAGCATTAACAATCTTTAGTAGAGTTGAATGTTGGGTTAAAAAGCATTATGTAGTATGCATCCTACCTAGATTTTAGCTCCTATATAAACGGCGCACGAAGAACCTTCCGCTAACTCTGAAAGGCGAATTTGACTTGTATTTTATGACAAAGAACTTATGGTAATTTTGGCATGATTATCTGGAAGCCGATCCGTTTCATAATGGTGGCAATATAAATGATCCTAACGTAAGTAAGTGCAACATTGGCCACGCAGCGAAGCCTATTCAAAATAAAATCATATAGATGTAAGATGCAAGGACTACCGGGTTTTAATTTCCTTTAAGGAAAGTACCGCAGAGATCAATGAATCTATCCCGTTCCTCAAAGTGACTCATATGAGACGAACTCTCGAGCGTAACCCATCGAATACGAGGAATTGTGCGGAACCAGGGCTCTACGCAAGCGTCTTGAACCTCATCGTACCTACCATTCAAGAGTAAAGTAGGAACTTCAATGTTAGGAGCAGCTTTCCAGCCCTCCCAGGCTTTGAAGTTGCCAGTGATGGTAAACTCAGACGGCCCTTGCCTATTCAGAGTGTTAATAAGTTCCCCGAAATGGGATTTTTAAACCTCGATTACTTACATAGTAAGATAGGCTGATGGATCCTCTTTCAAATGGCTGAGTGACTGCATTAGTTGATCAGGGAAGGGATCGAGCCGACACAAGTGCTGTTGGTA
Organism: Nemania sp. FL0031; assembly: GCA_022432375.1. NCBI lineage: Eukaryota > Fungi > Ascomycota > Sordariomycetes > Xylariales > Xylariaceae > Nemania > Nemania sp. FL0031. The sequence continues at coordinate 751,174 of JAJKKK010000012.1, read as the reverse complement.
GAACGCGAAGCTTGCCACCTCGTACTCCTCGCTTTCGAAGTCGCCCTTCGCTTCACATTCTTCAATAACAGTGCGATTCCCCTGGGGCATCTGGGAAAGCAAATCTCTACAGCCTTTTGCATACAAGGGTATACTTGCCGGTGCACCGGCAAGTATGAGTTTCCTAAGCCCTTCCGGACGCTGAGAGGCATAGGCAGCACCAAGCACTACACTAAACATTGGCTATCTTCAAACGAGGTATATGATGCTGGTACAAGTTTAAGGAGCACACAAAATTGAACATGTCAAGCACTCGGCGACACGCGAATTGACGTGAAATGGACAAGACTTACTACCTCCCCAACTTTGTCCCAAGATATAAAAGCCTAACTGATGGAGCTTCAAGTGGGTTACCAGATTTTCCAGTTCCTTGATGAAAAGGCCGAACGTCCAGAATGAATCGTCTCCATTCTTTTCTGGAAAGCGGGTGGAGCGGCCACATCCGATCTGATCGTAAAGAATGACAGGAATCTTATATTTCTCGTATATATCAAGCATCGGAGTCATATACTCATGACCAGCCCCCGGCCCACCGTGAAGCAAGATGAGGGGTGGTGTCTGCAGGTTGCCAACAATCTTGTACCATGTTTTAGATGGCTTCCCTGCCCCGGGTGCTTCAAATGATAATAGATCTTCCTTTACAGTTGGCTCGGGCATTGCTAGTGGCTAGGCCAGTGCATAGAATATGGGAAGCGTTGTGTTGTTGAATGGTCAAGTGAAATGAATCGTGTTGCATGGATATATTCGATTAGGAGCAGATGGCCTCATCTTTCTAGACCTTTGAATGCCTTTTCGGCGCTAGTATATGCCGAGGAAACTGGATAGGGTCCGTTTGCCAAATCAAATCAACGGACTTTGAGGTACTCCGTTTCTTTCTTATCTTTTACCGCCCGATTCTGAGTCCTTGTCTCACTACATTCGCACAAATGATACGTCGTAGCTAGAGGCTACATAGCAAAGAGTGCTTCGGGGCTTCTAAAAACGGCAATCCACATAGAAACTACACAGGGTCAATGGATGATATGATAGTTAGAATGCGTCTAGCTGTGTATTCATCCGATGATCTGACAGGTCACTCGAAGCGTGCATATGAAAGTCAATTCCATCCACTCACTCCCCGCATCATGTACTGTCGTAACTCAGTTACCTCTAAGCGGATTCCTTGACCAGAACATCTAGCGCAATATGATGTGATTAATGTCGTTCATAATTTCGATATATCAGTTTCGATGAAGGCTATTAGATGCGCGGGTTTATATGCTCGAATTGTATACACGACAGCAGACCTCATCTCCACGTGGGGGACGTTACCATAGGATGCTATATAGTGGTAATTTTTAATCTACTACCCATCGAACTTAAGTATCGAGTTAATATTTATAGTATATATATTGAGATATCAAGCACAAGTCGAATACACAATGCCATTTTCAATGGGCATATTATTACAACTGGAATATCTATACGAGCTATGCCCGTTAATATATTGACTATGGCCGCGTTGTTTCCCTATATTCCATTGCCTTAGCTTTAGGCTATTATAAAACCAATAAACAAGCAACTGGCCTTTGTCGCCGCATCCAACTGTACTTTTGAATGACCAACGATCCCATTTCTAATTACTTTACTTTGTGGTAAGAATGCGGGAATGTACCATTTAAATATAAGCATCCTTGATCATAAAAAGTATCATGTCAACTCACGTCGCGTTAGTGTCACGATCTCTACGGTACGGGTATCAACGTATAGGTAGGTCCTGAATACTTGTTGACGCACGAGGAGCCCTAACTGCTATTTCCAAGAGGTGGGCATCTATATACAAAAGGTCTCTTTGTCTTGTAAGTAAGCCCCCCTAGTCATGGGCCCTAGGGCTACGGGCCACCTTAACCCCCTTTAATTGTATATATAAAGCTCTTCTAATACTTCTTAATTTTTCTCTTAATTTTTTTTTTATTATTACTTTTTTATACTTATTTAACTTTTTTTTTTTTTTTTTTTTAATAATGTTAGCTATAAACTAAAAATAATGCGCTATTGCTACTATTTACGTTATTAAACTTAAACTGCTTTTTTATATAACTTTTAAAAGGTTTAATATTATTTAGTTATATTTATAGTGCTATATAAATAGTATATTAACTAAAAAAAAAGTTAATTAAAGCTTTTAAGTTTTTTTTTTATATTTAAAAAGTTAGTTAACTAAATAATTATTTAATTAAGCTTATTTAAGCTTTATATTATTGTTTGTTAAGTTTATTACTATAGTATAGCAAATATTAATTAGTTTAAAAAGTTTTTATAAGCTTAGTGCTAATTAGTATTATTAATTTATAGCTTAAAATAAATTTATAAAAATTATAAAGTTTAAAATAATTAATTATAATAAAATTAATAGTATAATAATAATTAATATTAATTTTTTTTTAATTAATTAAATATTTTTAAATTAGCTAATATTTTATTAAACTATTTTTATAATAATAATAAAATAAGCTTTAAATAAAGCGTTAATAATAGTTATTATATTATAGCTAAAAATATTAACTATATAGCTTTTAAAAAAGCTTAAAAAAAAACAAATAAATTATAGCTATAAAAATAATTAACATTAATAATAAAGTTTTTTTGCTATTTATTATTTTTAAAAATAAAATAGTTTAAACTTAATAATATTTAAACTAAAACTTAAAATTATAAAAAAATTAACGCTTTTATATAAAGTTTAAAAAATAAACTTTTAATAATATAATAATTTTATAGCTAAAAAAGTTATTTATTTTATATATAAAAAAATAATATAGTAATATATAAATAATTTTAATATATAATTAATATAATTTTTATATTTTTAATAACTTTTTATAGCATTATATAGTTAATAAAATTTAGCTAATATTTTATAAACTTTATTATAATTATATTATTTAGCTATTAAATATAAAAATTTTTAATATATTAAAAAAAAAGCTAAAAATATTATTAAAAAAATATTATAGCTTAAATTTAAAAATAATTTTAATAAAAAAAAATTTTTTAAAAGTTTATTAATAAGCTAAAATAAACATTTTTATGCTTTAAAACATTAAAAATATTTTTTAAATAGCTAAAATATAACTTAAAAACTGTTTAAAAATATTATTATTAAAACTTATAATACTAAAAAAAAAAAATATTATTAAAGTTTAAAAATTTTAATTTATAGTTAAAAAATAACTTTTTATATTAAATTTTCTATTAAAAATAGCAAAAAAAAAAATAAAAACTTTTAAAAACAAATAGCAATTTTAAACTATATATAAAAAATTAAATAAAAAGCATTTAAAAATATTAAAACTTATATAATAGCTATTAATTAAAAAAACTATAAAAGTTTTAAATTAATAATTTAATAAAATTATAAAGTTATATTTTTAAATTAACTTTTTATATGCTAAATTAAAACAAACTATAAAATTTAAGCAATATTAATTTGTTAAGCTTTTTTTAAACAAAAAGTTTATATAAATAAATAACGTTAAAAAAACTAAAAAAAAATTAAAGTTAAAAACTTTATTTAAAAATAAAAACAAAAAATATAACATTTTATAATAAAGTAATATAGTTAGTAGGGCTTTGCTAAAAAACCAAACTAAAACAAAAAACTGTATTAAGGTAGAAAGTTAATTTGGACTAAATTAAACTGTTAGAAGGCTATATAATTAGCTTTAGGTTGGAGAGGGTTAAATTTTATCTAGGTGGCCCGTAGCCCTAGGGCCCGTGACTAGGGGGGCTTACTTACCCCAAGGGGGGAAGAGATGTGAGCACATGTAGCTCTGGCCTAATAGGGGTTCTGACAGTTAGGGAAGGAAACAAAATAAAGAGAATTTCGAAGCGCCTACCAACAGAAAATTGATGAATAATTTTCTCAGCTACTGCTATTTTGGTCATTAATGAACTGTACTTTCCGATCAGATCTACAGTCGTCCTCGACAAGGCTTCAAAACTTACCATGTCCTAAGACGTCGCTTTGGCAATGTTACCATAGGACATAGGACGCAACCCAGGTGAAATATTGATTCTTCAAATGTGCCTATGAGTGTCTGAGGAGGTCTAATTACTAATATGACTATTGAAGATAATGTTAGACGAGGACACCCATAGTCATTACATCTTCCAAGTGCTGCGGGGTCTTAAAGAACCATATATCAAAGTGCACGCCGTAACAATACCCGAGTGCTCACCGCATTCTTTAATCATGCAATTTTTATGGTAGAATATTGTTCAGTCTGTGGGCTGATCTTAGTGGCGGGAGGTTCCGGTCCCTAAATATGCAAGTGACTAGTCGATGCTCATTTAACCTGTAATGCTGCTGCACACCGTAGGCTGGCCTCCCAGAGTCAACGGCACCTTTGAGATGCGTTAGAAATTCGGGACCTAAAGATAGGGCGCAGGCTCCGTGCCTAATTATAAGCGAGGGTCATTCCATAATCTCTTTGTTGCCCCCTTCAAGCACAATCTCAATCATCAATTCGTCCTGGTTGATGATTTCCTTCCCAATTACCACAGAAAGTATTATCAGCTTTTCTACTTGGTGCTAATTTTATGTTGCGATGTCAAAATCCGACATTGGCGTCAGTGCCTTTTCTTTCTCAGAAAGAGGCCTGTCCCCATCAGATCAGAATCAAGATGATCGCTATTCGTCCGACGATTCCCTCCTGCGACGCTTAGGAAAGCGCCCAATACTGAATCGCAGCTTTGGGTTCATGTCTATCCTTGGATTGTCCTGCTCGGCGTTATGTACTTGGGAGGGCATCCTAGTCTCTTCACTCCCAAGTCTTCTGACTGGCGGCCCAGCCGCCGTCATTTGGGGATTCTTGGTTAACTGGATAGGCGTGGGTTCGGTTTATCTTGTTATAGCTGAGCTAGCATCCGCAGCGCCAACATCCGGAGGACAATGTATGTTTATAACATTGATACCGTCAAAGATGATGTCAACGTTGAACTCTCTGCTGTTCCTCTGCACCATTTTCCTTCAATATGCAACTCCGCTAAGACACCGGTAATATAGATCATTGGGTTGCTCTCATGGCACCGAGGTCATGCTCGAATTTCTTCGCCTACCTTTCCGGCTGGCTTACGACTCTAGCTTGGGAGGCTTCAGCGATTACGACCAGCTACCTCACTGCGACTACACTCCAAGGTCTCGTTGTACTAACGAGACCGTCATATGTGCCTCAACCTTGGCATACGCTGCTTATCATGTGGGCATCGGCACTATTTGCCAGTGGCATAAATTTCACCGGTCGCTTTCTAGCCAAATTCGAAGGCTTAATCTTGGTATTACATCTCGTCGGATTTTTAGGAATTTTAATCCCAATGGTTCACCTCGGACAACACGACGAGGCAAAATCAGTTTTCGAGCTCTTTTATAACAATGGAGGGTGGTCAACAGATGCATTGGCCTTTTTAGTTGGATTACCCTCTGTTGCTAGCACATTAGTAGGTGCGGACTGTGCGGTTCACATGTCCGAAGAAATTCAGTCGGCCGCAACCGTTGTTCCCCAAGCGCTGGTTTATACTGTTCTTATTAACGGCACTTTGGCATTCTCTATGATCATTGCTTTTTTATTGTGCCTCACGAACCTAGAAGCCGCATCTGCCGCAGCTGAAACCATGTTCTACCCCTTCTACTACGTATTTCAATCGGCGGTCAAGTCTACTGCAGGTAAATTGTTTTTTTTTCTACAACTACAGATATCTCCCTATTCACATACAATAAAAGGCAGCTTCTAAATATATTTTCATAGGTGCTGCCGCTATGGCTAGTCTCATACCTATATTGGCCATTGCTAGTAGTATTGGGGTATATGCAACCACGTCTCGAATGATTTGGTCTTTCGCGAGAGATAAAGGATTACCGTTTAGTAAGCATTTGGTAAAGGTATGTCTGACATTAAGTATTTGTTTTGATTGCTATCTAACTCTGTTAGCTTACAATAGGTTCTGCGACGCCTATATTTTCTATTCTTGCTTCAATGAGCATTTCTCTGCTTCTGTCTTTAATTGTCCTGGGCTCTTCTGTTGCCCTATCTGCTCTCCTGTCGCTTATCGTTTCCGCATTATATTCCTCATATATACTTGTTTGTTGCTTGACTCTATGGCGTCGTCGCACAGGGTTTTTTAAGCCCTTCAAAGCAACGGAATTGGATCACGTGGGAGAAGAGCTGACCTGGGGACCGTGGAGAATACCGGAGCCTTTCGGGACTATTAACAATATATTCGCAATTATCTATAGCGTTTTCTTGCTATTTTGGTCTCTTTGGCCGTTGGAAGTTAATCCTACGGCCGCCACTTTCAACTGGAGTGTTCTGGTGTATGGGACTGTCGTCATTTTCAGCGTCCTTTGGTATGGAGTCCACGCCAGAAAGTTCTTTAAAGGACCGATTAAAGAAGTTTAAGACCTGTGTATTTATCAAGATTTTATTAGTATTAGGAATCACACCAGCCAAAGCAATAATTGAAGTAATTATTAAGTTATTTAACCAACCAAGCTAAAATAACACTTTTAAAACTAACTAAAATTAAAACAAAATATTTTGCTTAACTGGTATAATTAACAAATATTTTAAATAACTTTAAATTTTTTTTTACAAGGTATTTTAATAGAATTAAATAAAGTGAGGTTGTTCTAGGACGGCGATCCAGGGACCTTAGCAAAGTCTTTGTTAAAACCTACCTACCTAAGCCCCTAGCCTACTAATCTACACCTACCTTTTATTTCAACCCCTATTTTAACCCCTAATCAATCGGTCGTCTTGGCAGCTTGGCAGACCTAGCAGCAGGCCTTAGTAGCCTCTCTTATTTTCAATAACTTAAAAGTTTATAGCAGTATAAGGGCTACAATTCATCGCGAAAAACGCTAGTGAAATTTATCTAACTTATTTAACCAGTTAATCAAGCCCAAAATAGCCTCAAGTCAATTAAAACAAACTAATTGCGCTTATTTTGGCTTGATTTGACTGGTGTTATCGCTGGTTGTCTGCAAGAACAATAAATTCGATATCTGGGGTGTTTTTCTCAATGGATGACTTCATAGAACAATCGGCAATTAAAGTTACAGGATTGTGAACAGGCGATCAAGTGTATTGCATACCCGAAGCTCCTTTGTTAAACTGCGGGCATTCTGATTGACAAGGTAGCATGGTCAGGTCAACCTCCACGTGGCTTTAATCTTCTCCGAAGCCCATTCGGCGACACCATATAGTACAGCCATGGAGTGTCCGGCCACTTGGAACGGAAGGACGCCCAAATCCACGACACGCACGTTCTTTGTTCCGTACACCTTGAAATCGTTGCCGACTACTCCGCCCATCGATCTCGGCAACATAGCGGTTGTACCCAAGTGGTGGAGGTTCGGTGACATTGGACTCGATCTCAGCCATGCCGCCCACTGTTCATCGGTCGCGTTTTCCGGAACCACGTCAAAGCCCGGAGTAAGGGAAGCCATGTCGATAATATCAGCGACTGGAGGAGTTGTGAAGAGCCTACGAACGAACTTGGACGTCTCCACCGCCAATTTGACATCGAAATCCAACTGGAAGAACTTGCCATCGATCGTGGGTGGTGCAGTTGCATTTGTGGTGTTTATGTGAATGCTGCCACGACTGAGCGGTTGCAGAGGCCAATATACGGCACCAAACGAGTCACCAATCATACCGGGTGCGATTTCTGATGCTGGGGTATTGGATTTCAGCAGCAGATCCAACTGGGTCTGTAGAAGATGTTGTTGTACAGCAGCGCTGCTTGCTCCACCGTTCTGCGCCGCAATCACAGCTGCATATTCGGGAAGTTTCGCCAGTGTTGAATCATAGACCGATTGCGTGTTGGGACCGAGTAGATCTTGCAAGGATGTGTGAGCCACAAACGCAGGAAATCCCGTATAGTTATGTTTCGCAGTGGCTGTCATGGCAAGCACCGTCTGATCTTGGAAATTCTCGCCGACGGCAGGCAGATCAACTCTAACGTCAATGGATTGGCGAGACAAGATGGCTGGGTTGCCAACTCCTGAGCGTTCCAAGATGGCTGGACTGCGGATTGCACCAGCCGAGAGTATGATCTCGTTGTTTGCATGGACTCTCGAGGTCTCTCCATGTTGGTCAACCACTTCAATGGCTGTAGCGACAGCCTCCTGGCTGGTGCAATTATTTGACCATAAGATTCGAGTTCCGGTGGTATTGACCATCACCACAAGATTGTCACGTTCCGCGAAAGGATAATAATATGCCCGAGCTGCATCATCCCTGATGCCAAGATCGCGATCGATTGTTGCTGACTGGTATCCGAATCCTCTCAAGTCGCCATCGTTAAATTCATGTCTGGGAGGTGTTCCTAAAGCTTGGAACGTAGAGTTTAGGATGTCGTGAAGATCGCTAGTCGAGATGTTTGGACTAATACAAGTTTTAACAGGGCCGTCGTAGCCATGAGCAAGTGGCCCGTAGCCCGCTCCCAGCTCAATCAGAGCTTGCGATGGGGTCTGAAAGTGCTCTCCACGAGCCGAGTAATTGAAGAGGAGATTCCAATCTATTTCTAACCCAAGAGAGGGCCATGTATCCATCTGTGAACTGGAAGGGCGCATATAGGTCATTCCGTTGATGAGACTGGAACCACCAAGGCCTTTCCCTGCACTCCAGAGCAAACTCTGATTATTCGCGTAAATTTGAGGCACACTGAGATACTGCCAGTCAATGCCGGTGCCCCTGCCCACTCCAAGTTCTGCAGTGGTGGTGACAAGTGGATTGTCTCGTTCAAATTTTCCAGCCTCAATGACAGCAACAGAGACTCGCGGATCCTCCGACAATCGTGATGCCACTACCAGGCCTGCCGTGCCACCACCAACAATGACATAGTCAAACGAAGAATTTCTCACAGCATCATGTTGTCCCTTATCTAGCGTGAGTCCATTCGCAAGCGAAGACAGCAGAACAATCCGTGAGAACCAGCGGCAGTTGTATTTGACCATGGTGGGAGTGGGCAGATTTCCAATTGTACAGTCAAAGGTTGTGTCTAGGAAGACATTGTTTATCTTGTCTGTATACGAAGTATAAGAACTTCGGTAGGCAGTAGACTAGAGCAAGATCCCCCTGGGGTAAAGGATCGTGAGGATGACGCTTTGGACAAGGATACCAGAATCCTTCCACTCGCCAGGCCTAATAAGGAAAGTAATTGACCCTAATAGCGTACATAAGTGCCCAGTCGATGTTGGGAGCCTGTTTAGCCCACATATACCACCATAGCCCACCATACTCCTCCAATAAGAAGCTTCCAATAAGGACCCATTTTGTCACTCAATCCACAGCTAAAGGTATAAACTGCTTAATCTCGACATCAACTCGTCCTTTTCGCGTAAACATTTCTGCCTTCATCATGGCATCTTATTTCTGCGACGCCGAAGAGCTACCTTGTCCTCTGCCAACATCTGCTGAGATCAAAGCTTCCACAGAATCACTCCCTTGTGTTGTTAACCCGCTGTATAAGCGGGTTGTTCGGGTCAAGGACAGGTTTGTGGTTAAATATGGCATTTGGCCGTGGGTAACCGAGAATGAAGGACATGCCCTTCTCGTCCTTGACCAGTACTCTGGTATACCGGCCCCGCGACTCTATGCAATGTATTCCGAGGGAGATACCATCTTCATGGTCATGGAATTCAAGGAAGGGAATCGACTTAGTGAGCTCTGGAAAGATATGCCGGAAGACGATAAGCAGGCCATCATATGTCAGTTAAAACACATCTTTACCAAGGTCCGGAACATACCTTCGCCTGGGATATTCGGCAGCTCCAGCGGAAGCCGGCTAGAGCACCGGTTCTTTCTCTCGAAAGACCCTGCTGTCACTGGTCCATTTCGGGAAGGGAAGGAGTTTGCCATGGCTATGGCTATTCGAGCACAGAAGATGTGGGAGGGGACTCGATATCGGGGCTGGGCTTCGGAATTTCTGGCTCGACATCTCCCGACGGCCTTGTCTGGCCATACGAGCGTATTTACCCACGCAGATCTCCAGCGCAAGAACATTCTTATCTCGAAGCATATCTCCGAAGATGGGAAGACGAGCTCGCTGCATGTTAGCGCCGTTTTGGACTGGGAAGACTCAGGATGGTACCCGAACTATTGGGAGTATGCAGGCAATTTTGTCGACTTTGCCTGGGATGATGACTGGCCAGAGAAGTTTGAGTCTATTGTCGAACCCTGCCCAATGGAAGCGGGTTTACTAATGTTAGTGAAGCAAAATATAGAACACTAACGCTTGACCATTGGGTCTATAGAGATGTTGAGTAAATAACGCGGATGCTGGGCGCTCTATAATACCCAAGTTTTATCTCGGACGTATCGTAAATGGAGGAAGATTGGGTGAGATCAAAGGCAGATGCCGGAATATTTCCCGCTCTCTTCTATCCGCTTGTGCTTCCACAGCTGATCATATTTCTTCTCCTTAGCGTGCGTTCTGCGTTGGAAGTACATGCGCCTCGCCAAAAATATACTTGACGGGGTTCTAACAATGGTAGATCTGGGCTTCTATTTTCGGAAGCCTTAACATCGACACTGGTACTAAAAGTGAAACAATGTACCTACATGAGCCTACATGTATCACGCACAAGGCACTCCAAACTCGAAAACCAAAGCCTCTGTCACGGAACAGAATTACAACACCATACCACAACACTACCATAAAAGTAGAACGTTGTCAAAGTGGGACCCTGACCGTTTGCAGTTACTTATATAGGAACCGTTCCAGCCTCCAAGTCTTGGAGGCTTCTATAGTAACACTTCAACATTTGTATGCAATATTGCGACCCCAAAGGCTATGCATATCATATTAAAATGCTAACCCAAAGAAGTAAAGTATTATCTATTCTATAATGAGAATCAGGATTGCATTCATCGTATGATTGATTATATGGTGGCCTCAAAAGTCAGGTAAGGGGGCTAGTTTAGATAAAAAGTTTTGAATACTCTAGAAACAACTAATGAAGTATTTCGCCCGAAGCGTGCGTGGACGACTCAATATCTTAGGCACAAGATACGAAAATAATAAAATTAGTAATAAGCTTTACTAGCTCTCTCATACTCAAGTTTCAAAATATAAACGATCTCGGTGACGTGCCCTCCAAAGCTAATTAGCCAGACCTTGAACCCCGACTCGTATTGTAACAAGGAAAGACTTGGTTTGCAAAAATACAGGCCTTATTGAGGGACCTGAGGAGCAATATTCATGTTTCCCCTCCTCGCTGCTATCGCAGGTGACGTACGTTCCGTCGGCTGCGTTCCTCACCCGTATGTTTGGGTGGCACGGGCATCAACAATCATCAAACTATCTCATCACAACCTCGTGATGTTTCAGGGCGGCTAATCTTTTGAATCTTTTCTTCATACTATAGACTCTATTTTTGACTCCAAGACGTATCACATCATGATTACCTCCCTAGCGGCCATTACGCGTCGAGCCAACATGGCTGGTCTATGTGAGTCTGTTTGTATTATTGTTGGTCGTGCTCTGTGCGCCCGAATCATCTTAGCAGATCTAAAAAAATAAAAAAAATAAAAATAGGCTGGCTATATACCCTTGATGTCCCTCGTCTAATGGTTAGAAGCAGTATTTAATCGTCGTTAAGTCCCCCAAATTGCTGTATCGTATCATCTCTATCAAACTAAGTCACCTCTCTTCACTATTATACTACGTCGACGTGTCCTTCCTTCGAAATAAAATAAGCGAATAAACTTTCTCTGTCTCTACAAGATATTACCGTGCTTCAGAGTACGTCCCCAATCTATTCCATCTAGCCGTTGAGAAGTTTCCTGCTTACAAAGCACAGATCAATATGGCAGCGTACGCAGAAATTAAGTCTCCCGTGGACCAAGACAAATGCGCTGGGTGCAATACGGAGAAGAAAATGACTTGCAGGCATTGCGGCCAGTGCTTCGAATGCTGCGGTTGCGGCTGGTACAGTGCGGGTGGTCTGGCTGGGGGGTAGGATGATTAGCGAAGTCGGATTTGCGTTGAGTTTTTCTATATAAGTAGCCTATCTCTAGCCTTAATTTTGGAACTTAGGCGACCCTAGGAGGGTCTCCCCCTTCACACACAGTACACTTTGTTGTTCCTTATGTTTAGACTCATGATAACTTCTGGAAGCGCCAAGTGACGTTGTTCATATCTCTAAAGTACGCATTGCAGCTAATAGTTCACCCGTGCCGCTTCAATATAGGGAACCCAAACGTCGTTTTTGCGGACGATACAGTTGGGCGGCTAGGAAGTGGTGCTATCCAAGCCACGAGGGCTAGCGGTGGCGTGAATGGCTAGGGGGCGAGATGATTTCCTTTTATTCTGACATTACCACCATCGCTTGAATTTTCCTAACTTCCCTAATCATCACACTTGTTCGAATGTAGTTTCCATATACAGTCACAATAAAAGTCGGCTACAAATAAATCTCAATATCTTAGTTGTATTAACATAGACAAGTTCCTGACAGAGCAAGGTTGCGGAATCACACGCCAACACTGGAAAGTAACGCCGATATTATGGATATGTATACAATTTGCAGCTCTAAACAGAGTAGGTATGAAGCTCTTTATCATATGCAGTTTTACCACGGTCTTATTTAGTGTGGTCTCATGTTCAACCCGGTTGAAGCCTGCCTAATTCCCTAGCTTATTGACTGCCATAACGATGAGTCTTTAGCCCAAATCGCAGTGCCACCGACACAATCAAAAACTTTCGCGGAAACTTGAACATTGCCTCGCATTATTCTAGCCATCATAGCTCAAGGCGACATATCGTAGTCTCCGGGGGGGCGCGCATCTTCACCCCAGACCTGGCGAATACCAGGGCTCTTGCTGTTGTATTTGACCGTGTGGTTGCCCTTGTATTGGGTCTCGAGGCCGTACGTGTCCGGCTCGCCGTCGGTGAAATGGTACTTGTAGGTATCGCGCTCGATATTGATTTCGAGACAGTAATCGTAGAGCCAGTTGCCGCTGTTCCTGTACACGCGGTACCGAACGATCCCCGTCTGATTGCGCACTTCAGAGGATGTGTCAACCCAGTTGTCGTGCTCGGTGGCCGGCCAGTCGACGTCGATTCTGAAGCTGCCCCAAGTCATGTTTGCAAAGTAGCGGGATTGTGCTTGTTTCTTGAAACAGATATCGGAATTCGTGAGAATTTGCAGAGAAGGTGACGATGCTTGCTTGAGGGACTATGTGTATGATTCTGTGTATGAATGCCAATTGAATTGGAAGTGTTGATCGAGATGAGCTTGTGATTGAATCGTCGTTATAGCTAGGAGCAAGGACTGAATATTTATACATTTACGAACTAAATATCTACGTCTCTGCCACACGATCTCCCCTTCGTAATCCTATCGTCTTCGCTTTGGCGAAAACAAGGAGTCGTATACCTACTCAACAGTCACTAGGGACGTGGATAGACGAGGGCTAGACTCCATGATTGACCATCATCAAGTGTCTAGGCCGACAGCGTAGCTAAACATCATGGTAGCTGAACGCACGTGGCATGCCCCAGCTCGGGATGGCCGAAGCGCGAGACAACACCCAAGATGGTATAGTGAGATGAGTAGCGCCCGACTATCAGCCTTAAGCGTCCGACAACCTGGGGACAAGGACGTGGGCTGTTCCAGATCTCGATAGCAGCGCCTTCTTCCACCTAGCTGGGACTAGCAAATCCAGTCACATGGGTTGCACAGCTCAACTTGTCGAATTGGGTGTCGGAAAGGGTTCGATGGTCGAGGCGTGGCTAGCTGAGATCTCGATGCAAGCAAGAAACTAGGTGTCGGATGCTTTGATTCAGGTGCCGCGACTTTAATCCCAGGGCGCTATACACATAGCCCATATGACTTAAGCGGCACGAAGTTATTTGACGAGAGTGTAATCACGATGTTTAGTCTGCTAAAAATGTTCAATGCGATAAGGAGCATACCTAATAGTAGTAAGTTCTTAGTAGAGGCCCTGTATACTCCTATAAGCTTCCACTAATGCTGTTAAATCGTCGTGGAAGAAATTAGCCAAGGCTGAAAGGGTAAAGACTACACTAGTATGCCTAGTTCAATAGTCATCGGGGTATCGCGAGTCGTATATTCCACTACTAGGTCATGGAGCCTCTATATGCCCTCTCGAGCCATTCCATTACTTTCACAGGTCTGGTGGCCTGATTATATCGCTGACTAGAGCCCGTACCTAAATTAAATTAGAATGAAGAGACAGAGTTGAGATTATATATGTCGACTAAATGTCACTGAACTAGACATCGGCACAGGCTTCATGAAGCCCAGTCTATGTAAGAAATTAGCTCGCTCAGATAGAACTCCCTCAACAATAATTCAACCTAAAAACCACCAGCACCTAGTAAGTTGTAATTTCATCATTGTAGTGCCACATAAAGAGGCATGGATGATTAGCCAGCCATATCTGGGAAATGCCCGTGTTCCGCCCCGACTGCTCAAAGGGAGTGTTCCCTCGGTCCATGAAGCAATCAGGGGCTTGCTCAATTGCGCGATAGAAGTGGTGGCCAATCCGGGAGGGCCCAAGGGCGCCAGGCCTGCTCAGCCACTAGGTCAACATCATCTATCTTTAGCTCATCTAAGTATCCCGCCGAGCTCTAGTTACAGCCCGGTCCCCGTACGTAGTTAACGGATGGCGGCTTCAATAGATCCCATAACTGCAGCCGGTGCATCTTCATGGGACCCATATTCTCCATAGTCAGGAACGGCTTATACACGCCCCACGAAAACACACGAGTTGCGGGGATAGCAGCAATTGGGTCACTTCTTCGTAAACGGGTTGCACGGATGTTGATGATGCTTTCGTTGATTTTGATTGAAAGTCTCTCGATTGCTTTAGGATTGGCGAGGAAGACAGAAGCTTATTACTAAAGAGGGAGAGGGGGAGTAGTTCCCTTTTCATTGTAACTCCAGGTCAATAAGGCCTTGCATGAGAGCCCAATGAGGCATCCATCGCAAGCGCTCCCTCAAGTGCATAGAACTAACAAATGCATAAGTAGGTGGCTTCCCGCGCAAACATCATCTTGAGAAAATCTTTCTTTGAAAAGTCATTACCGACAAGTATTAATCAATAGTATTACAGTCAAACATCCTATAGGGACAATATATAGACGCCCACCCGCTCTATGACCCAATCGACTCTGTCGCGGTAGTAGATGAATATAATGCGCCCTGCAACTGATCATAGAGGTATTTCTTCATCGTGTGCATGCATATTTAATCATCAATAGCTAGGGGCTATATTCTCACTAATTTGCTCGGCGGCAGGCAGTTTTGCTCATCTTATAACCAGGTGTTCTAGGTCAATATAATTATGCACAAATGCCTTAAGTCGGTCGTCAGGCCAGGACCCATCGATGGTAACCGTATTATTAATTATTACATAAGAAGAGGAGTCCTCCTTCATGCTTGAAGGAGGGTTCAGGAATCAATGAGATTGAGCTCTAATCCCTACACTTCAACCAAGCAGCTACCCAACTACTACTTTATTGCGGCCTATCTTCGTGCTACTACCAATCCTTCTTACACTAGTTCAGAGCAAGAGCAACTCTAAGGATATCTAGATAGGTCAGCCGACACTCCCCATGAGCTATTCCGCCCGCTATATCATCGGCATTACTCATCTTAATGCTCATTGAAGAACTTAAAAGGCGGCGGGCTGTGGCTAGCTCATGGATGGATGCATCGTTCACCTACGCGATTGATCTAATCTACCTCATTCCTCCTTTCGACCTAGCGGGAATATGATATCCTTCTACCATGTGAGATATGTAACCGTTTTGTACGTGTCCAAATAGTACCAACCGCCGAAGTAACATGACACCCTCTCCTATCTTTACGCCCCAACACCCAAAAATCTATGTTTATTTTACGCCTGTTTCTTTGGTTCCGTAACGCTATGGTACGTTTGGTTCTTCTCATCCACGGTGGCAAAGTCACCAACGTATGGGACATCAGATCGCTCGATCTGGAACTTGGTAATCCTATGCCCTTCGCTGCCTGTCCCCGTATTACCAATGTGTAGACCACGGGTGTCAGAAATTCGGAATTCGGTAAAGGTATGGCCGCTTAAAGTGTTGTTGCGGTTGCTACTGCTGGATGTGTTTCCAACAGTAACCATCCCACAATCTATGATTGTCATTTGCTCAATAGTGTGGGACCCAGCTGTCGTGTTGTTAGTCATAACTGTATTGACTCTGGGGGTGTGGCTTACAGGCTTGCGAGTAGGGAATCTGCATATTATCCGGCATTATTATATACTGTACGGTTAGATTCGGAGGCGTCCCGTCTGGCTGTATTAATGTTGGAAGTTAGGCGGTGCAACTCAGCGTGATGGCACAATAAAACTTACATCCTGCCCAACTATCTCCTGTGGTTGCGATTGCGCAATGAACTCCTCGGTATCTAATTTGTCTTGACTATTCTTCGTTTTCTTATTTCCCCTTAGCCTAGGTATTAAACTGCGTTGTTTCTGCTTGGGTGGCATATCCTGAGCGGAGATGTATGAGAAATTCTTCCACTTGCGCAGCTACAGAATTATTTGCCCCGTGATCTTGGTCTTAACTGCTTGATGGTATCAATTGGGGCTACGTGTGTCGATAGAGAGTCCAGAAAAGGAGATGGCAGCATTTCATTCGCATGTTGATTCGGAAAAGTTTTATACACCCACAAAAGTGCACTTTCCTTCTAGGACTCGAATTGGGTCGCCATAATAGCCTGCTGCAGGCTTACCGCCGCCATCGCCGTCGCCGTCGTTGTTGTCGTGTCGGCCTCCGAGCCAATCAACAACGAGATATTCAAGCCTCAAACGCGCCGATTCCTCGAAATGAGTCACCGTAGTTTGCAAATGGCAGGCCTATGGTTTTGGAACCATGTTGCATAGGCACACAACATGCTTCATATGTCACTTGAGTATACATGAGGTGGTATTGCTGCCTTGTGGCTGCATAAGCGTATCCTAGTATTAGCAGGGATCAACTTCCGTGGGCATGTGTGGACGGAGAAGATACAGCAGGTCAGCTCCTAAATCTGACTTCGCAGCCTGAATGTACATGGCACCCTAGTAGCCAACAAAAAAAAGGAGGCAGATCTACCTAGGTAATAACTGTACCTGGTGAGGCTTGTTTATAAAGGGGATGGGGGTACTCTTCATACTTTGGATAATCTCGAAGAACTGAAATAAGCGCCCTGCAACTTGTGATTTAGGTGCTTACCTAGCACGGCTCGCGCGCGCTAGTTATCTAGGCCTGCGACCCGACCTTCTACTTGCCGGACTAACGCTATAGGAATAGGTGAGACCAGGACGCCGTTGGTGTTGCAGCCAACAGCATAAAGTATCTCGCAGGAGAGATTGTGTTTATAGCCTATGGGAGAGCGGTGTTGACGCTGGCACTACCTAGCTGATATATGTTAAATGGATATACTCTCGAGTACTATTTTATATTTCGTACACGATAAAAAAAGAAAGGCTCTAGCCACTCTTATTGCGTATGGGATTGTAGGTAGGTGTTTTAAGGAAATCGATATCGAATTAAGGCTTGGATCGAAAGCTTAGCGCTCGCTGTCCACGGTAGTTACCTAATCTGTATGAGTATCCCCATATCAGCGCCCGTCAGCCACAGTAGCCCACCTATTGTGGCCACTGTCTGACTAGGTACAAGCGCTAGCAACGTATGCCTTAGGTATGTAAATTTAAACCCTTAACCAACTATGCTTTAACTAAGCATTGGAAGTAATTAGATCGCCAGCGATTAAAAATTGACAAAGAAGTAAATAACAGGCATTTTACTGAATTAACTTAAAAATAATTCACGATTAATACGCAAGGTTTACGTGAGTACGTACGCACAACTGTCAAAGGTGGCCACTGTAGGTAAGTACCTACCCAGATAATATTACCCCTCGCCTTGGATGCCTTATCAGTAACTCCATTCTCTCTACAATATCAATTGCTGCCAATAGCTACTATCCCTCACAACCTATTTAAACTACCTAGGTAGGTTAACTCGAGGACAAACTTTATGGTGTTGTTGGAAGCAATCGTAGATTTATGATATTGTAGAGGGAATGCCCTGATGTAATTCTAATCTTAAGCACTGTCCTTCGTACCTTCCTACAGCATCTTATATACTATTACAACTTTAATGAGAGCTATTGCCCTCCTAGTAATCTGTAGCTACTAGTTATCCCCAACTAGCTACCT
Source organism: Nemania sp. FL0031 (assembly GCA_022432375.1). Lineage (NCBI taxonomy): Eukaryota > Fungi > Ascomycota > Sordariomycetes > Xylariales > Xylariaceae > Nemania > Nemania sp. FL0031. The sequence continues at coordinate 732,890 of JAJKKK010000012.1, read as the reverse complement.
ACTATAACTTAAAATGTCTAGTTAATCGACATAATAGTAAGGAGTGGGTTGGTACTTCTAGTATTTCTAAACATGAGTGATCATCAAAGTACCCCATCGGCAGGGGTTTTAATTTGACTTGGAAAAGACGGCCAGGCTAGGTGTACTATGGCAAGTGATTTACCCCAAATACATGATTCGAAACAGGAAATAATAGTGACTGCAATTCTGGCTTCATGTCAATTGGTGAGAGCGCTTGCTCATACGAAACCTTGTTGAAGTGAAATATGCCGAAGCTTTTGTTCCAGATCGGTATAGTCTCCAAGCAGAGTCGATTCGTTCTTATCCATTACTCCGTCTTCAAAAATATGTCCCTCTGAATTACCCCCGGTGTTTCCAATGTGTAGGACTTTGTTCCCCGATGCCACGAACCCCGAAAATAAATGCCCGGCCATATACGGCGGGGTACCATGCGGGGACGAAACGTTTCCTATAGAAACGGTGCCACTGTCTTTAATTATCAATCCTTTGAATGAGTGGGATCCTGCTATAGCATTATTTTGTTAGCAAACCCTGATATACCAGACTAAAAAGCGACATACCCTTTCTGTTCGCACAGTCGGCTAGTGCAACATTACTATTAGCGAGGCGGGGTACAGGGGTGATAACTGAGGTCTGTCTTGCGGCCACAGCTATCCCTGCGATGAGTTCCTTCAATTCATCCTTCAATTCATGTTGGTCATGAGCACTCTGGGAAACTATAAGAACAACGATGTTTTGCATAGTATTCCTGACATCCCTAAAGCATTCGTCCAGCTGTCGTAACAGGTCACCACTTATAATATTCCAACGGCGTCTACTCCTTGACGACTGCTGGAACTTCTCAAGGATCCCGTTTATCGCTTTCGCTCTGGCTAGTATCGTGGTTAAGCAATCGTCGAGTTCTTTGGTTCGTATAGATGGGTTCGTTTTCATATGCTCTATGATAGCAATAAGGTCCTTGAACTGGCGATCGTAGTGCTCGAGTCTTTTGGGCGTATGTCGGATGTTACAGCGAACTTCGTTAAGCTTGGACGAAACCGTGATGACATACGCAACGAGCTGAGCTGTAGAGGCTATAGCGCCTATCACCTCGAGGCCAGACATTGCAACGGAACTCTTGAGATCGTATGATTAAAATATGACATGTGTAGTGCTAGCACACCACTTGGCGAGACAACGTGACTTATGTAGGATGGTCCTGGAGGAGGCCCCTGCAGTGGGCAAAGAAGACTTCAGATGTGTATATAGCCTGGAGATCGCCCTAAGTGCATTCAGAGCCTTCGTGCGTCAATAAAGTCTTATTGCGCCCCTATAGTTGGTCCCTGACATGTAGCTACATGACCGCCGCTGCCCATCGTTCTAAAGAAAAGTATGAAAGATAAATTTATTCCCTTCATTTCTTTAGAAGTTACTCTTGGGCTATCTATGATCGAAATTTTAGGCTGAGCCTAAGGCATACTTATATCGCGGAAATACCTAGGTATGGCATTTTTGGCGGGATAAGCTCCCCCACTCACATGCACTCACATGCATATGCTTAAGCAAGTACGGAGTAGACGGCAATCAACGAAATAACAAGAACTTAGAGATATTTGACTGGGGGTAACTATACTAGATTCTCCGTTGAGAATATAGTCTATACCTACCCAAGTAGTTTTAAAGCGGCTGCAGAGGTTTGGGCTAACCCACTATGGCCAGCTTAGTTCCGTGGCTGGTACAAGGTATCTCTCCCTGCAGGCTGTAGCTGAAGCTGCTGACAATCAAAAGTGCAAATATGGTGGTGCAAGAGTCGGATTTCACGCCCTCACACAATTCTTGATTATGGCCACCCCATTGCTCTGAGGATCCCCGACACGCCTACCGAGAGAAGTCCCAATGGGTGGTAAAAAGAACGCTAGGTCGCAGGGCATGAACCGGGGGGGTGAGCATAATCAACGACAAAGGAGCTCTCGGAAGCACGGAACTGAGGGGAGCAGCCGCCGAGCCACAGAGTCGCAGCCAGATGAAGAAGCCCAGAGATTTACAGACTTCTCTATCCGAGATACTAGCAACGTCCATGTTGGCTCAACGCATTACGAAGGTTAACATAATTTGACTACCTAGCTTTAATTGGCACGGAAGTGGATCATGTGTCTGAGATACTAACGGTTGGTGATCCAGGAGGACCAGTCATCCACATCCACTTAAGCCCAGACTTGATATATACTCTCGCAACCCAGGTTAATGGGGAATTCCCCCATTTATATACTAGTAACGACACTCGAGGATCCAATCCAGCCGATATTCTTTACCACCAGGCGGCCCCGCTACGACCCAACCCTAACTATCGAGAGAACTCACCACGCGCGAGAGCGCGGTCCACAGACCGCCGCCGCTACACACACAATGACAGGGCTACCTCTAATACGCGGCACGAAACCTCGATCGATAGCCCATCAGTAAACCAAGAAACTCCCGAAATTCAACATATACCTCTGGAGCCGAGCAATGAAAAGACACTAGCGGAAAGAGATCAGCGTCATCAGACTCAAACTCGGCACGAAGCCAGTGATCCGACTGACAAAGGTCCAAATCGGCAGGAGGGGAAGATTAGCTGGGGACAAAGATGGAAACAGAGATTGCGAGACTGGAGACGCTGAGGAAGTAAAAGTGGTGCGGTGCGGTACGACCCGGTTACCTACTTACCTATAAGTAGCTAAATAGGAGGAACCAAGCATAGCGCTAATCTGCCGCTAATCAGATTCCAATCTACGACGATACACACAGTATAGGTATTATACTCCATTTGTCTGGCTGTTCGTCCTAGTACTGGCGTTGCGTCTGCCGCTCTGTCTTGGCCAAGGGATTGGTTGGTCGTATGATATCCTAGAGAGACCCATGTTGGCGTACTGCACAGGCATATGGACAGAATACGGACAGGGTACGGACAGGATACGGAGTATATAGACAGTAAAATTCATTCTGTTACTAAATTTCAAGTAGCCTATAGCGTGTACTGAGTGTGTACATAGGGTCCAATCCAGTAATGACAAAAGCTGCCTGGTAGGGGCTATGACACTAGTGTGCCCATGTTGAAGTCATTAGGTCTTAGGTAGTTTTTCCTTATGTAGGTTCTCGCAGTAGGTATTCCTGCCCAACTCCACATCCTGCCATATTCACTAATGAGCATCTAAGGTACCTAGAAATGTCCCAGACTAGATGGCTAGATAGACCACCCAGGTGTGTATCCATCCCGTTTAGAGCGTACACTCCATGTGGTTCGTACGATATAAAGGCCAAGAACTACCGACCGCCTTTATTCAATCGTCCGAGACAACAGCAACAGAGCATAAAACTCTGGCATAGCCTCAGCACTCCGCCCCAATTCTACATATTGCAGCGGATGTAACCGCTGCCCATCGAGGGCCGCGCCGTTAATGATATGTACCGGGATCAGGAGGCCGTTCGATCCGTCTTTCACCGGTACCGTCATGTGCGTGTGTACGTGGATCGAGGTGACACGCGTGTCATGCTTTTGGGGGTCGAAGTCTTCCTTAACAAGCAGATATCAATCAGTCAAAGTCCTAAGCCTCTTTATACTAGATAGATATTGATATGAGTGACGTCTAAGTAAGTACCTTGCATTTGTCAGGAAGATATTTGAGGATAGGGTTGCACCTCTCCACAAGACCAGGACCCGAGAAGAATCGAAGGCCGCTAAACTCAGTGAAAGGCTGGTCTTTTAGCCAGTCCCCGACCTCTTTCAGGGCCGCCGCAGCCTCCGATGGCAGTTCTGAGATACTGGCCATGGTAGAATAAAGTATGTCGGTCCTTTTGGGGGCGCTGGTGCTGCTTTGGGTTTATTCAATGCTGCCTTCACGACCTTGCCCAGATACTGTGGGGTCGCAAACGAAGCAAGGGCATATAAGGATAATCAGCTAGCACTGTAACCCACTAATGTTCGGGGATCGGCAAGGGGTATGATTCTTAGGATCACGAATTTGTGAAAGAAACCAGATATAAGGCTTCCAATGCAGGTATCGTTGATACTAAGGTCAGTTTTCTTGTTGGAAATATTAGTCGTAGCCGTCTGTTTTATCTTACTACTCAGTGTATCATTCAGGGTCTGCTTGAAAACATTTCCATTGCTATGGCAAGGGCTTATATACTAGGGCTTGGAACTGTATTTCGTATTGTCTCTTAGGTAGGACCTATCGTTTTACTCTCTTCTCAGTCGGGAATTTCCTGCCCTATGGGTCGCAGGATATGCGCAATTCAATTCAAGGGATACGCTTTCTGAAACAGCTGAAGTGCTAGTGAGCGAATTTCCACCCAATAAACTTACTTCATACAACTAAGAAGATCTCAGTTGGTCCCAGAATGATCTCTACCTAATACAAGGGCCCTTAATAGGCAGATGTGGCGCACAGCCCGTTCAGCCTCTCCCGAGGTCGATCTAGGTATCTGGAGCTGTGGCTCCTAGCCGTGTGATACTTAGGCATGCTTTGCAAAACGTTTCGAGGTTAATAAATAATTTATTATTTCCATAAACTAGATGTTGTGTTCGTAGATTCTGCTGTTATTTTCAATGAAATATACTGTTGCTGCGTAGTATGATGTCGAGCACAATTTTCCTATAAATTCATATGCTAACCTTAAACGCAAGCATGACAAGGGCTACCGAAATAGGTAATAAGCTAGGTACCTAACTGCTTATACATCAGCGAGCTCAGGTAGCTACCTAGGTAGATTAAAATGCGATTGGCGTCCGCCATTCATGCAATCAAGTATGCTGTACTTTGCTCCCTCCTGAACGATTGAACGACGCAGCGGACAGATGGGTCTCATCATGCCTTAGGTACCCAACCTTGATGAAACCATCCGCCCGCATATTCTATAATACTCGAGGTGGTCGCGGCTCAATAAAGTTAGCCTCCACTTAAGACTTAGCCCCCATCGAGCCGCCTTTTTCCTCCGCCTCAACCTTCCAAACGGCACTATGTTGGCAGCCTTTTCAACTCCTGCCAAGCACTTCGGCGCGACCATTGCAGCCGGGTGGGCTTTGTTGCTAGTATGAGCAGAAAGGCAGCAAGCAGGGTGGAAGGCGCAGCAACCAACAGAAAAGGCGATCGCAGTGCACGTCGGGATGGCTATATTTGCCTCACCTATGGGCACCACCAGGTCCAGCATGAACAGGATCATTGCTAGGTAACCCAAGCTCGTATCCATTCCGATAGGTGCGGAGCTAGGGACCGGTCGATGCCATGCTTGATACATCCCCCATGAACAATTCATCGCCAGCCCATAGGTACATCCTAGCCAATCATCCTCTCAAAAGGCGCCATGTCCACACCGGTCACCATATCACTTGCTCCCAATGAAAGTGAAGAATTCTTGCCGTGCTGGCGAGTCGTTTTTGCCTAAGACAGCGGGCAACGTGGCCACACATCATGATAAAATCCTATCCCTGGATTTGCTGGTCTTAAGGCTCCCCAGCTGCGTCGACAAGATAGCCCAAGGCATCATCGTTGGTCGCAGCCTAACCTAGACAGCTACAATTTGTACTGGGCAATTCGTTTAAGTATCATGTCGGATCTCAGCCTAGGGGTTAGGAGCCCACCAATGCACCGTCCGCAAGTGCAGTCGTACTTTAGTCGCAGCGTGTTGCAGATAGGGTTGCACCATGGTGTCTGCTAGCCGTTATATCTGATCTATCTCAGTCCCAGGCGTGAGATTGAAGGTTTACGTGTCTATAATGGCCAATTGGCAAAAGCCTTCAAAGCTATCTGATATCACACCTACCCTAGCCCCCCTGAGTCACCTCGTTCTCTGTAGCTCCATTCTACTCTATAGCACTTCTTAGGATATGTGGCCATTGACATCACATTTGCCTGCCGTCCGGATAGGGGCTTTTAGGCATGTTTGAAGTTGTGTCCGCCTCCCTGCCTATGGCGACCACGTGGAGAATTGTATTCTCAGTTTCGCTGATATACACCTGCAGGGCACATTTTCCTGTACTTGGGAGGTCAGGCAAGGATCACACGTATTGGCTAAGGGATTAGTCGCTCATAGTGACTTATCGCTGCCAGTAGAGGCCAGGCATGCCGATTTAGGTACTCTTCTAAAACCCAGTGACTGAGAGAAGTGATCGAAATCTTCCGGTCGCCCCTGAACGGTTCTCAAATCTATCTAATCGTCATTATTGTCTAAGTTGATGAAAACAACAAAAAGACTTACTCTACCAATCCTCTCGAAATTGCAGCACTTCATTGTTAGTCTTTAGTAAGACATCAGATTCACGAGGGTAAAAAGGCCCCCGACTTGTATCGCGCCTTCTTCAACCATAGGCAGTAGTACAACGAGAGGTTCTAATTTGAAAATGCAAGTGAAAGAACTTAAAGTTAAATATTCTTACCCCTGCAACGACAACAAGCAGTTAAAATACCAATAATGATGCCCGGCTGGCCTAATGGTTAAGGCGTATGACTTCTAATCATAAGATTGCGAGTTCGAGTCTCGCGTCGGGTTCTATTCCCTTCCTCTTTTTTTTTTCATTTAAGTCTACCCATTAGCCCAACCTTTCATTCCTTCTTAGAGTTACTCAAGTATAGTTGATAGTTTAGTGACCAAGGTGTTGTTCCGGCAGTAGGAATCTGTATAGATTACGTGCATATTTATAGTTTTCACCAAAAGTTAACTCGTTCGTCTCGAGCGCATACCCAATCTCAAATGCTTTCATTCATGAACTAAAATTGATCAACAAGAGCTTGCAGACGCTCGTCATCTCCATAATCCTTCAGCGCCGTCTCCCTCCAGATCGTCCAATCCTGGCTGACCCCGAAGATTTTGAGCAGTGCCTCTGCTAATGGCAAGGCGTACGACCATTTAGGCTCCGAGGCCAAGCCCCAGAAAAACCTTCTTACCTTTTCATCAGCCATACAACTAGCTAGTTCAGGAGATCCTCTATCCCTCAGAGCCTTTGCTAATGCGGTATCAGCGTCGCTTAACGAGATTTTGCCACTGCACAATGCATTCATGTCGGCAGTAACAAGTGACGCTCCGAAGGCTTCATGTCGAGGTACAACGCGTGCCATCTGCCAGTCAATAATGCCGGTGACGTTAAGGTTCTCATCGACGAGTAAGTGGTCGCCCTTGTCGTCAACGTGCTTTAGAAAGAATCTCGCCGGCGCTTGCGCTTCTGTATCTCGCTGGCCTAGCTGTACAGCAGCAGTGTCTCTTAGAAAGCGGTATACTAGATACGCATCGACAGGATACTGTGTATAGACTTGTCCATCCGCAATCAGCTCCAGGTATTGCGCGGCAAACGCTTTATAATAGGCGGTGGGAGTATCAAATGGGCCCTCGGGATCAAGGGTGACGAATCTGTCGCTCGCCACTGCTGACACCTCGATACCAGAATATTCGCAGCACAAAGACCCAGCCCTTGGGAAAGGGTGCTTTTCCAACTCAGCCAGGATATCAGCAGCAGCACCCCATATCTTTTCCTTCTCCTCCCTAGTTGCCTCGTTGCCAGAAACCCCATTGCCTATCCATGGTCGCCCCGGTAGTTCTTCGATGAGGAGGAAGCTTATGCCAACCCCGTGGTCTTTTTCGATTTCACTGCCACTTATACCATAGCCGAAAGCTCGAGGCGCCGGCACCGCAGTAGTTTCGAGGAACTTCAAGGTCGCGTATTCGCTACGTATCAGGTAGTTTGCCAACGGAACTGGGAAACCAACGGCACAGCTCGTAACTCGAGGGATCCGTATGAGCCAGGAAGGGGAACCGTCATGGAAGCGGATGCGGGCATGATAGTTGGCACAGCCCATGAGAATGCCCGGCCCAGTCACAGGAGAGTGTTCGATGCTGCAACTCTTGCCGTCATTCAGCCCGGACGCAAGTTTACGCACGGCCTCTTCGTTGATCCGAGACCGGAGATTCTCGATCTCAGCGGAAATCTGCGCCCCGTAGGCTGCATCATCTACGATCTAGCAGTATGGTCGCATTAGCAATAGCTTTCAAGCAACTCAAACATGAGCTATTGTGAGAAACGCAAGACTCCCTTACCTCTTCGCACTTGTGGAAAGAAGGAGACATGTGAGTGTAGCATAGGTAGCGATTACAACTATCACAGCTACCGCCGGCGGCCCTGACGCTTGGCTTTGAGCATTGCGGCACTGAGCATGTGAAGAATCTAGGCGTCATGGTGTGTTCGCCAGCTTAAGTTGGTGAGTAATGGGTGTTATCAGGTGGACATGGAATCCTGTCACACATTGATCAGTTGGTACAGTACCGAGTCGAATATTTACAGGCATGCAGCCCTCTATAGCAGATCCAATCGTTGAACACAGAGCCACTAAGCTACTACAGCTCGAAAGGTTCAATTGAAGGTGAAGAATCCAGTTCCTAATCGTGAAGGGTAGGAGATTTGAATACGCGATAGTCTTGTTTTGTTTTTGTTTTTCATTAGCCACAAGCTTTGGCTCGTGCCCTAAACGTGTTATCGCTCGGGATAAACCAATAGATAAATCACAATCCTCGACAACGTCACAATCACAATAGTAATTACTAGTAATATATCTTCGTACCACATTAACCGTTCAAAAAATACCCATTCTTTAGAAATATAGGGAAAGGTTGCGGCACCGGGCGTCGATAATGACACGAACTAATGCTATTAGCTAAAGAAACATTTATATAGTTATATTATTTATATAAACACGCTGGTTACTGTCAGTTTCCCTTTTATAATTTTAATAAACATTTATACCCTTATTTATTCAACGATAAGCAACTTAAGCGACTACAGTCCCGAATAACGACACCTCTTTCTTTTTTCTCACCTCCCTCTCGCTCAAATGCTTCCCATTCTCTAGTATATGAAGAATAGTAATTACCTCCAATAGCACGCATAATACCATGGAATGCCCCAGATGGGAACCCTACTAGCGCTCTAATCTTATTATTTTAATATAGTGCTGTAATTCTATTCACTGATACTAATATCACTTTTCTAGAAACATCATCACTTCAGAATATATTAATCAGTTGTTCATCGCACCTACATTCAATTTTACTTAACGTATGTTTGTGGCTTTAGTAACCAATCTACCTAAGAAACATGTTCCAAACTACAAATCGTTGCTTATCGGTAATATCTGATGTTGACTACTTGGATTCATTTAGTGACCATCCCAACCATGATCGATACTACCTTCACGTAAACAGAGAATTAGTCATCCTATTCCTTGAAACCAACTTGTAACCATAGCTGTGGCAATGTTATTAGAATCTAGGACTTGTCGTGTGTGGCTAATGTATTTATTTCGCTTACTCTGCAACAATGAGGGGTAGTCTAAATAGTTGGGGGCCATATTATTTGGCTTCCTCCCTGTCAGGTCGTGCCGTAGGATAGACAGCTTGCTTCGTCACGTAAAAACCAGTGTTATACTATTTCCCTACTCCCTACAAGCGTCATGAGGCTTATACACACTGCAAGCTTAGAATTCCACGAATTTGAGAAATCTAGTTCCAGCGTCCCGCCGTATGCAATACTATCACACACATGGGGCGACGACGAGGTCACATTCCGCGACATGGTATCGGGCCCTACGAAATCTACGACGAAAAAGAAGAAAGGGTATGATAAGATCACACAGACTTGCCGGCTAGCCCGAGAGGCCAAATTGGAATATGTGTGGATAGATACTTGCTGCATTGATAAGTCGAGCAGCGCCGAACTTTCCGAATCGATCAATTCTATGTTCGATTGGTACGCGAATTCGGCAGTTTGCTACGTTTTCCTATTTGACTATATCCCCGGTGAGCTTAGGTTGAAGAACTGCCGCTGGTGGGCTCGTGGTTGGACATTACAAGAGCTACTCGCCCCAAGGAAGTTGGTGTTTTATGATGCCAAATGGGCACATGCAGGCACAAAAGTGTCCCGTGTCGACCAAATACACGAGATTACTGAGATTAAAGTGAGCGTTCTAATGGAAAAGAGCTATATTTATCATTGTCCCGTGGCGGAAAGGATGTCCTGGGCTGCGTCCCGACAAACAACACGCATTGAAGATGAGGCATACTGTCTATTTGGAATCTTTGGTATACACCTACCCCTAATCTACGGGGAGGGACGAATGGCGTTTCGTCGACTACAGGAGGAGATTATCAAACACAGCGCAGACTTGTCTATATTCTTCTGGCACACTCCAGTACGCAACGATGGTGCTAGACCGGAATACCTAAGCATGTTCGCTGAATCGCCTAGCAACTTTAGCAATGCTATGTTTTCCAACCCCGATGCGTCCCAGTTTCCAGAGTTCTTTATAACCAACAAAGGGGTTCTATTCTCCGACGTGGAGACGTGGGTGGAGATGACTGTCCATGATGAAGAAGGAAAACAGTATAAATTTTATGGCATCGCCTTGGGAGGGGCGAATCTTAATGATATTCAAATGGCCATCCCACTCCGCAAGATCCGCCCGGGGTTATTCTATCGTACTGGACGCATTCTGACACAGTCCTTATCTGGTCGAATTCAATGGGACCGGCTGGCAAAACATTATCCCACTCGCTTCTACGTCATTACAGATCCTACGATAATGCTCCAAGACTCTGCATACTTCTTTCGCCGCAACTGCATTCACGTGCGTGACAGCGGGCAGTTTCGACTTTCTGATGTGGCTCCACGTCATTTATGGGATGTAACAGATCGTGTATTCTTATACGCGCCGGCGTTCATCCGAAGCCCTATCAGTGTGCTTGCTGCAATGTTCAATGCTACATTCAGCACATTGGATCTAAATCTTGTTGTTCTCTTCCAGGCTGGAGCCCTCCGTTCTCGAAGCTGGTTGAAAATTTTCCAAAGAGATCGGTACCCAAACCAAGTCGACAGCATTTTTTGGATGAACCCAGAGAAGATATTAACGCTAGGGGATTTTAAGGAGCTAATACCAAATATCGAATCACTTCAGGACTATGTAGATATCGACTTACCTGGCGGCAGCGGAGTAAGGATACAGGTATCGTTAGAACCCGGACAAATTACCACGCCAGAGCGACGAGCCCCGGAAGTAAGCGCCGTGACCTTTCATTTAACACCTAATCCGGCGAAGGAATGATCACATGCTAGATCATCTTTTATTCTTACTCTATCTTGAGTCGTGGAGTATTTAGCTTGGAACAGAATGAACGGGGGTTATTTAAGCAAGAACCTCATGGGTTTTCTATAGTTGAAAATTGCTAGGATAGGGCGCAAATGTAGATAGATTACATGTACTATATTGCCACCCAACAAAGAAATATCATTTGCTAATAGAACCCCGATATGTGGTTTGGAGTATTATCGAAATAGATAATTGCGCGTGGATGTATAGAGGCCGACCCTATATTGTTTGTATTAAGAATAATGACGGATGTATGCAACTACGATAACGTGCATTGGGAGGTGATGCTACGCCAGCTAGCGTGGGATGTTTATGTGTTGTATCATGAGTTAAATAGAGGCTCGTGGTATCGATATGAACCTGGAGAAGCATCTCAGATTGATGTTATGTATGTATAAAGGTTAACGTGGGGTGTGTCAGATCGATCATAGGCCATATACTCTCTAATGTCCCTTGTGTCCGTCTAGGTCCCTTTCCATGTTGTTGCTTGATCGCCTCCGCCAACCGTACCATGCTAAAGTCGTATAATCAAGGGGTAAAATAAATATCTACCGACCGCATTTTGTTTTCATGAGAGGAGCATCTTTTATACACATTACAGTAATACCCAACGCCAGGCCCCGGGATATGGTCATCAAGCGTTGAACTTTTTTGTTGGTTATACAAGGTTGATCTTTGTACAGGGAGCATCCCGTGCTCCGGATATCATAGACGTAAAATCATGATGTGGTGAGCTTATTGGCTCTTGACGACGCCGACCTTGGCGGCGCGCAATACCCTTCCATTGAGCTTGTAGCCCTTCTGCTGGACATGGAAGACGGTATTTTCCTCCTTACCGGGCATCGGTGTCATGAAAGTAGCTTCGTGCTCGTTGGGATTGAATTTCTCTCCCTCTGGATCGAACCGGTCGAGGCCGTGCCGAGATAGGGTTTGGAGCATGCCGCTCTCCGTCATCTTGACACCCTCGTAAAAGTTGCTGAGGTCTGCGTTGGGTTCCTTGCCTTCCTCGACCTTCATCTTCTCGAGGCCCATGGTTAGGGCGCGGTCTAGGTTGTCGACGCTTTCAACGAGGTCCTTAGCAAACCGTTGGATGGCGAAGTCGCGAGCGGCCTTCACTTCTCGCTGGGTACGATCTTGAAGGTTGCGGAAGTCGGCTACGGAGCGGAGGTATTTATCCTATTGCGGCTAGTGTTAGTTGATTGTTTGTGGTATTATTCATCGGGTAATGGTAGATGGTATTGCTGTCATGCGAGCACGAACCTTCCAATCAATGGCCTCTTTCTCTTTGGCCTCGAGCTTCTTCTTCAGCTCAGCCTCAACAGTTGGGGGTGCACTAGCATCTGTGCTTTCTTTTGCCTCGGCCTCTGGCGCTGTCTCTTCACCCTCTTTCTTTTCTGCTGCGTCTGCCTGATTGCTATACCATCTTGTCCTCGGCGATAATGTGGATCGTAGAGGAGTTAATGGTGCAGGAGAGAAGCGTGATTGTAATATGGGACGTTGCGCAATTGTTCTTGAGCTAGACGAAATGGCTCTGGTAGACGCAGTCAACGCTTGTCGGAACATAGTGACGAGGGTTTATTGTTTGGACGTATACAAAAAGTGAGGGAATGATGTACAACTCGAGGCGCAAAAAAAAAGCCAATGCGGGCAAGCTTATGCTGGTAGGTAGGTACTTTCTTGCTCATAAGACTGGGGTAACGACGAATAATTTTTTGCCGACGACGGATGTGGCTTGTGCCTGAGTTTGTTCACCCAGTGTGACCAAGTACTGAGTACCGCTGTAACGAGCCAGTGGCGCTGAAGCTGCCTAAAGCTCAGACCTCTTGCCCGCCTCCAATGGTGACAATAGGTACCTAGGTAGGCAGGTGGGGTAATAAAATTTCAACAGGCAGAATCGTTCACCGCCCCCCACACCGCCCTAGAATTGTCTATATATACTTCGCGCTCCTCCCAGGCTTTGGCAGTTTCTCTCTTTCTTCTTTAGCTCTCTTTGCCTTTTGGCTTAGATCAAGTGTAGTATCTGTTCTTTTCAGTTTAATCTCTGAAAGAGTCCTACTTGGACTCAATCGTGATTATTCTAATTTTTATCTCTGGGAAGCGCATCCTCTGTGCTTGCGCATGATCGCTTCCACCGTGTCCTTGGTATTACACTGCCTCCAGGAGACGCGAACCCCTGTTTTCATTGCTATGCCTGGCGAGTCCAGGGTAGCGAAGAAGACTTCAAATGCATTACTTCGACATGACGACTAAATCCCCTTATGGGTTGTATTAATCATAGATGTAATCGTAGTATACGGGTGGGATGAGTGTATATTCTGTAAATAAATCTTCACCAACTATAGGCCGTAGCGCGGATATTGAAGATGAAGATCAGACTTCGTAATTTCCCATGTGTGGTGACGCAAGATTGAACTCCCTATCGCAAGTGCAGGCAGCTGTTCCCACTAGGTACATTCGTAACTTACCTAAGCCTGTATGCAGCCTTGCATTGATCCCTGCAGAAATATACTGCAGGGGTTATCTTCCCGCGCTTCAGCCTTGAAGAAGCGCATTCATTTCTTTATTTTCATTACCGCCACCCTGCTGATCCCATCCACCCCCATCCACCATTGACTTGCGCGCGCTTTCAACAGACCACAGACCGTCCCTCAGTCTATCCAATAATAATAATCTACGTCGTGGTCTTTGCGCATCTGTCACAATGGAGTATGATACTATGATGATGGACGGCGAGTCCCTGGGACCGTCTGTCAAAATCTCAGCCGTAGGTTGATGAGGTTGTCTTCATTGTTGCAATATGCGCACTAGCAGCCCTCGCTTTCTCCTGCGCTACTATGTCTAACGGATTTGCTTTGGATTGTAGGCCGATAGTTCACACGTCGATTTCGAACTGAGCAACGTCGATCTATCGTTTGCGAATTCGCTGCGTCGCGTCATCCAGGCTGAAGTACCCACAATCGCCATCGACCTGGTCGAAATAGAGGTTAACACGTCCGTGCTGGCCGATGAGTTCATCGCTCACCGGCTAGGCCTTATTCCCCTCGACTCCCGCGAAATCGATCAGTTGAACTACACACGCGACTGCGACTGTGATCAATCCTGCGGGAAGTGCACCGTCACCCTTACACTCCACGCCAAGTGCTCGTCAGACGAGGTTATGAAGGTCTACGCGCGAGATCTCATCGTCGGCATCGACCGGCCAAACAACCATATCGGAAACCCCGTCATCATAGATCCGGAAGGCCACGGATCGTTAATAGCGAAGCTACGGAAGGGCCAAGAGCTGAAACTTACGTGCATTGCGAAGAAAGGTATCGCAAAGGAGCACGCAAAATGGTCGCCGACTGCTGCCGTCGGCTTCGAGTATGACCCACATAATAAGCTGCATCATCTAGACCTGTGGTATGAAACAGATGCGGCCGCAGAGTGGTGAGTTCGGATGTCCATCGCCTATATATTCCCGTTTCACCGGCTAACAACCAGGGATAGGCCTAAGAGCAAATACGCAGAATGGGAGGAACCACCTGCAGAAGGTGAACCGTTTGACTACGATGCTGTTCCTAGCCGATTCTACTTCGAAGTGGAAAGCGTGGGAAATATTGAGCCCGATGCCATCATCCAAGAAGGTATCAAGGAACTACAACGCAAACTCGCCGGCCTGATTCATGGCATGGGTGAGAACGATGATATGAACGGCGATTACAATGGCCCCAGAAGCCCTGAAGGTATGGATGGAGGCGTATCTTGGCAAGATCAAGGCTACACTACTCCATATGCCGGGGCAGGCAATGCAAGTGCATGGGGTGGAGGTGCTACTGCCTATGGCACTACGCCCTATGGTAACTCAGGGGCGGCTGGTTGGTGAGGATAATCAGCCATGGGGGATGAGGTCAGATTTACCGACAATATTTGAATGGTTATTCTTGCATGTCGTTCTGTACAATACGAAGAACTGCCTAGTGGGCACAATGATTGCTAGTCTATGGTTCTGCCAAGCATAACCAATCGTCGCACGGAGTTGGGGGGCTTGAGAATTTGAATAAGGGGCATCGAGCATTTGCATTCTAGACATCTGGAGGTTAGACCTTGTCACGGGCATTGTTCATTGCTCCTCAGCGTCAGATATCACCAGATTATACGGAGTCCAAGACAAAAAAAAATATACTAATAGAAATCAATTGCTGGCTAATGTAGTACCATGGTCCCGATTACATTATCCAACCAAGTTGAGAAAAAAATAAATAGAACGAGCCGTCCAGCCAACGCCTATGCGGTATGCAAGTTGACGTAAGTCGCTAAGTCATGCATGCATACGTCGTGCTCTCTATCTAAACGCCTTTATCCCGGATCGACCGTGTATATCTACATATGTAAAGTGTATGCCGACCGTCATGATCCTATCTATCCTGTTTACCGCATTCTATTTGTATGAGAGCCCAGATTCCAATTCATTGGTTCCAGGCGTTGTTAAGTACGCTGAGGGGTCTCACTCATCGAGCCCCTTGATTCTTCTATATGCTGTGCGGTGCGCTTCGAGGAACAAAAATGTACATATCGTTTGTCTGTTACATGCCGTTAGCATTTCACGCAGAATTCTCCGCCATGATCCGAGATAAGAGGGATTGAGGGTGGGCTTACGGTCCTAATCTTAAAAAAGCTGGCACCCAGCCTTTGAACATCCAAGTAACGCCCTCCTTAGCGTAAATCTCGGAGATGAGGCTGAGGAGGCCCTTGTTCGTATGTGCACTCATGACACGGCTCTTAATTACATCGACAGGGGAGCAGATAGTAGTAGCAACGAAACCTGCAAGAAGAGAACTGGCGAAGTGGGTCGTCGTCGTATCGCCCAGCGGTGTGTATGACATCAACATAACCTTGAATGTGTCGTAACTGGCGAGCTGGCTGGCGTTCATAAGGGCAGCGCGTGTAGAGTTGGGCCACACGCCGCGGAACCAGCTGGATAAGCCTTCCGTACGCGCCATCTTAATCATGCCGTCTAGTCCGTGTCGGTAGTGCCGCTTATGCGCTGCCGGGAGTGTCGCGTCCTGCTGCATTCGCACATTCACCACGTCTGCCGCATTTCCAGACAGACCGCCTAGAAGCCCGGAAAACGCCGATAGCCCAATGAGCAGCGGTAGTGTCGGCTTCTGCCCCTCCGGCGTGAACCGGCGCTTAAGGTCTTCGTATACACCGAACCGCACCGTGGAGTATGTCATCTGCCTTAGTAGCGACGCCGTGAGCCCGTCGTAGAGACCTCGTGGCCCCGATGCTCGCACGATGTGCATGAAGGTGCCGCTCATATTTTTCGGTGCATCGCCCGAGCGGAGCTGTAGTCGGACTTTGACTATATCACGGGGGAAAATTGGTCAGTGGAGGCCGAACCAGCTAATCACAAGAATTACAAGAGATTGAACAAACGAAACTTACCAAGATCAAGTGGGTGAGTCACACAGGCCGCCATACTACTCGCACTGCCGCCAAACCAGAAGGGATATGCGATTTGTTTCAAAGTAATCTGTTTCTTCTGCAGCTTCGGTTTGGCGCCGGCGCTTGGCAGTGCCGATGAGGGTGACACGGCGGCCGAATCGCTCGGAGGAGTTTGAGGCATCGTAACCGGCTGCATCGTAACGTGGTACTGGGCGTGTTGGGTACAGATGCTGCTTTCCCAACGTGCCGTGCTCGCGTTTTCACCGCCGTTCGCAAGTAATCACAAGCCGGAAAAATGTACCCGAATTGGCAGAATCACGAACTAGTCTAAAATCTCAATAATGATGTATGAAGAAGCGATCCTACTTTCGCCACCAGCAGCAAACGACGGCAAGGCCCAGCCATTAAAGAACAGAATGGGGTATGGGTACGGGAGAAGCACACAATGGTGGTGGTGAGGAGTTGACGTTGCAGGTGATCTTTGGACGGTAATTGTTTTTCAAGCGATTCGACTAGATGAATTTCCCATCTGGTCGGTACTATTAAACTGGGGCGCCATCTTCGAAAAAAGTTCAATGCCGCCAAACGTGGGCGACCCCTGAAAGGCCCCGCCTTACCTCATCGTGCAGTAGTCGGACTTATAAACACCGAGAAGGCCGAATCATATGCCACGGTTACACAGTTGTAAAATTGTAGAGGGAGCTAAGGAGCACGGGCCTGCACGGGCCATGGCTTGTCATGCAATTCTTCAATTGGCCTCTAAGATAGGATTTCATTGTCGCGATAGCCTCAATAACCCGTCTGAGGTCTGCGCACAATGTGGGTGTCCCGGTTCAACATCGCTCCTAGAAGCATCAGGAGAGCAGCGGGCCCTGCTTTAAGGGCCTGCCAGCCCTGCTGGTCTCATCACAGATTCTTTTCTCAGCGTACGTCTGCTATAGACCTCACAAATGGCTCTAGTTACCGCTGGTCTAATTCGCTCCTATAGCAGCCGCACTAGCCTCACAACAACACCAAACCGAGATCAACGGGCAAAAATACGAAACTGATTCATGGTTCAACATACCACCAAACGTTATAAACAAGGTCCCACGCAAGTTACATTTACAAAAAGACCATCCCATATACATTACCCGGCAGATAATCCAGTCCGTCTTTCCCACGCCCACCTTTAAATACCACGACAGTCTCGACCCCGTCGTAACCACACACCAGAACTTTGATTCATTAGGATTCGAGAAGGACCATCCTGGCCGCGCCAAGTCGGACACATATTATGTCAACAGCGACACCTTACTCCGAACACACACGAGCGCGCACCAAGCCGAAACGTTTCGTGCCAATCTAAGCGACGGTTACCTAATCAGCGCCGATGTGTACCGGCGCGATGAAATTGATCGCAGCCACTATCCTATCTTCCACCAGATGGAAGGGGCGCGTTCGTGGGACCGCACCACGGTGCCCAATGGCGATATCGCGGCTGCGGTGTGGTCGGATATAGAAAAATTGCCGAAGCATAGCGTCGAGGTTCAGGACCCCAACCCGCCGTTCCACAACGAGCGGAACCCACTGCAGGAGGGCCACCACTCCGCCGCCGAGGCGGAGGCCATCGCAGCCCATCTAAAAAGGTCACTAGAGCTCATGGTTGTAGAGATATTCACAAGAGCCAAAGCAGCCGCCAAAAAGGCCGACCCTGACTTCGTCGATGAGCCCCTCCAGGTTCGCTGGGTGGAAGCGTACTTCCCCTTTACGAGCCCCTCATGGGAGCTTGAGGTGTACTATGATGGTGACTGGCTTGAATGCTTGGGCTGTGGCGTGGTCAAGCAAAAGCTCTATATAAACGCGGGTGTGCCAAATCAACTCGGATGGGCCTTCGGTATAGGTCTTGACCGCATTGCTATGCTATTATTTAAGATCCCCGATATCCGGCTCTTCTGGTCGCAGGATGACCGATTTCTCAAACAGTTTAGAGGTGTCTCAGACGATCTAGACTCGTTACGGCGTTTCAAGCCCTTTTCCAAATACCCAGGCTGCTACAAGGACGTGTCGTTCTGGCTCAGCTCGACGTCCGCAGCCGGAGGCAGCATAAAGGCTAATGTGCATGACTTCCACACGAATGATGTGATGGAGATTGTGCGCAGCGTGGCCGGAGACGATGTCGAAGACGTCAAGCTGGTTGACGAATTCACACACCCGAAGACTGGGCGGAGAAGCATGTGCTACCGCATTAACTACCGTAGTCCCGAGCGCACCCTTACCAACCAGCAGACCAACTATTTCCATGACAAGGTCCGGGAAGCATTGGTGAAAAGGCTCGGCGTTGAAATACGGTGATACGATAGGTGCGACATATCTTAGATCGACTCAATCAAAACGCAACTGGCCTTCGGTTTTACTACCTATACTGCAAGGCGGCCCGATACACACCAGAGCCCAAATCATGAGTCCAGATGCCCAGAAACTTATGTTACCGTCTACTTTGCCTCTCTGCCAAGCTATCTACGGTCAAACCCGAGAGGCCTGTACAACAACTCTCGTCGTCATCCGCCTTTTAAGCACTACCATAAATTCAGTAGGGCAGGTCGAGCCGAAGGAGAAAGACATGTAAAAATCTGTATAAGACGCCACTGAGAATCTAGTAATATTGTACGACGGAGTTAGTCATTAATTACTACACTCCAAGCTATGAGTGTCTATGCATTCCATCATCTCTCACTACAATCATCTATCTAGACGACAACTAGGTACTCCATTCTCACTCTAAAACACCACTTTCGGGTCTGGCAAAAAGAAAGCACATTACGTATCACATGATTGGTTAGATATCTCTTGGTGCAATCCGACCGCGTTGGTGAATTACAAAGCCAATGAAAATGTAGAGAAAGGCTTGATATCAAATCTGGCTACGTACTCGCCGAGGCTTGGGTCGCAGAAGCAGTATTAGCTCCTTGGCTCAGGTTAGCATTGCCTATTTCGACCCGCTGATCTGCGAAACTTAGCGAAACTTGGCATAATTTTACCCTTAATTAGGTATATCATATAATTTTGAGTAGCCATTCATCAGAGACACTATCAGTGTCGGCCAAGGCTCAACAAGGCTTTGGCTGAGCCTTCTGTCACGACTGATGGGCGAATAGCTTTGCAATCCCCCCATACCCTATGCATATGGAATAATCATCGGAATTAAGTTGAGCTTGGCTTTACTTGGCTTCGCTTGGCAGAATCAGAGTGGCTTACGGATCTGTAGCAACCGCAAGACAATTATTCAGTCGACCAAGCTTGACAGGCCAAATCAAGACACCCCTGCCGAGCCGGAAACCCAACTGGGAAGACATCCATGCCGGAACCCATGCACGTGCGGACTAACATTGTGGGAAATGCCTCAGCCTACAGTTGCTGGAGGCACCCCGATTCGCGGTTTGCTGGTTATTTTCGCCAACCACTTAGTCGAGGTGGTGTCGCGGCGGTAAAGATTGGTAAACATGGCAATGCGATGGCGTTCCCACCGCGCAGGGTATACGCATATCATGTCGGACTTAGGCATATCAGCAAAAGCTTATCACAGCTCCCAAGATCTGTCACGTCCTACATAGATAGAATGTCTCATGGGCCACCTACCGAGCCTACCTGGAAAGACAGACAGACAGACAGGATCAGGGAGCCTGGAACGGCACGCTGCTTCAATATTCTTTCTGTACATGCATCCATCCATACACCATTTCAAACTCACCCTCTAGGTAGGCCTACTATATTATGTACATGCGCCTAGAAATCCCTCACAGGAGCCCTACCTACCGCCGTCCGTGCCTCTGTTTCAACGGCAACGAATGCTGCTGTTGGGCCAAACCACGTGTACTAACGTTTGGCTATCGGGGCGGTCGTTGTTGGTCGTTTCATCCCACCACCAGTGATACATTTCTTGTCGCAATTCTAGACGACCAAGTTTACACGACCTATCTACTTGTACATAGTGAGTGAGTGCAGTGAGTGAGTGCAGTGAGTGAGGTCATATCTCCCCCGGACTCCACATGTTAGGCTGTGCCTAGGTCGATCAGCCAGCGAAGTGATCCCCTAGCAGCCCCATCAGAACCCCATCAAGTGCCGACTGCCCTATAATTGTATTGCGTAACAACGAATCTGATAGCTTACCCAGCTTGAAGAGCCTTACTCATCTCGTAACTGATCACTCCATAAATTCAAAAGCTGGGTCTCAACAAATTCGAGGTGCTACTGCTACCTAGGCAGCACACCATGCCGTCATTGATAAGACGAGATATATGGGTAGCACGAATCGAAGGCGGCTTATCTTGCAGCACATCTCTCGTCTGCGCATGCGCATATGCTGTGAGTGTGAGCTGACCTCAGACCGCGACTCGAGGAGGGGGGGAGAGAGAGAAAGAATGAGAACGAGATAGACCTGAGCGTTGGCTTTCTTTGGAGAAGGCCGGCGGATACGGAGGCGGAGATGATCACCGATGACGCACCCTCCCCAGCCAGCCGCACTCCTCGCGGGACAGACCCATCATCTGTCAATTCTATTTGTATGCGTTTTGAAGCCAAGAGTGATTTGCAGAACCCTGGTGCAGGCAGGCACTGTACCGCCCCGACGGCCTCAACCGTACCGTCTCGGCGCGCCTGTCGTCTGCCTGTAGCCATCTCGTGCCCAGACTCGTCCTTTATAACGGGATCTGAAGTGATAGGCAAAATAGGACACGTAGCGGAAACACAGCCAAGCTGGGCATGGGACCGAATTGTCCGAACAGAAGTCCGAAGCCGTCGCCCTACGCGCTGTAGAGGAGGTGTGCGGGTTTTACAAACACCACGTCGTGACCAACCCCCAAGGCGGCTGCGTAGCACCATCTCTCAATCGAGGGGTGTACAGGGCATGGGGGGCAGAAGCGTCCCTAGCCAACCTATGTTGCGCTACTAGTACTTAGGTAAGTAGTAGTTATTGGTGGGATGCGAATACGGACAAGACAGAACGGTGGAAAAAGGAATGTTCAAGCCGTGAATAAGTGCTCACCCACGTCCACGCCCACGCCCATACCTATAATACCTATACCCATACCATACCATACCATACCATACCATACCCACGCCCTTGTACGTAGGCTACACTACGCATCACTACGCATAGGTAGGTAGGTGATCAACCAGGCATCTTGAGTGCGGTGTCTTGTATGTATGTAGGTAGGTATGTGTGTGTATATGCCTGTTATTGTATGCCTGTATGCCTGTAGATGCCCCCTCCGGATCTGTAATCCTGCGAGGGATGCTGCGGGCTTTTTGGACAGAAAAGCCTCATCTTGCAGCGTTCTTCGCATGTCTCTATGCATGCCTCTTTGCATGTCGTGTAATGTCAAGTACCCAGACCACATATTTATGTATAAGGCTTCGCTGTCCGAGTCTAGGATTTGCCTGCCAAGTTGACTGTCGGCTGGGCACCACGCTCGGGTTACATCTGCCAACATCACTACTTAACTACGGCCATCCTCTGCCACCGGCATTGCCTTGAACTAAGCAAAACAGATCTCGGGCCAAGCGCACTACGGCTTATTACATTAAGACATCTCTGGGCATTGCCATCGGCTATCAGCTTTTGTCCCAAGTCTCTCAAGCCTTACCACCATATTACATTGCTTATTTACCTCCACTATTAGGCTAGCTGGTAGTTTAATAGTCAAGGAGTTTTGTCTACCTACCTCTCTTCGACTCCTATTATTCAGATATAAGCCTCGAGCTCATCCACAACTCGGCCCCCTTGAGCATTCTCGAGGCTTCGGTCAAAGCAAACTATTTGCCTAGATTTACTGCGCCTATTCCACCGACGCGAGGATCTCATACGAAGGTTATCAAGCTTACCGGAGTATTAATCCTCGTGTTAACTAACGATCACTACTTAGATGAGCGTGAGCCCACATACTACGGAGAAACAGCCCACTCAACAGCCGACTGACGTTGACGCCGAAATTCGACGTTCGTTGGCAAGATTAAGTGAAAGGCTGAGCTGGGCCCGGTGGACAGAGATGACGTGAACAGCATTCGACAAACAGAATTGGTGTCCTACTCTGCCGCTCCCTGGGGCTTCTTGGGATCGGTCCCTACTATTTTACTCGGTGGGTACTAGGATCCTCCTTGAGGACCAATCGCGAGTGGTCCCGCTCCGCACGTTTTGCCCCGATCCCAACTGACCGGATTTAGATATCATCATCAGAAGTTCCCTCGAAGTAGCTACCTACTTGACCAGGTTGCAGCAACTCCCTACAGTACCTAAAATAGGTCGGACCTCTATCGGATCGGTTGTCGCAAAAAGGTCTAAGAGCGCCTCTTCTGCACAGGTATCTGTGCTCCCACTGCAGCTAAGTGTCTTCTGCAGGACCTCCTGCAGTACAAGGTACCCTCCGCCTACCCAAGGGGAACTAGCCTACCTGCCAGGGTCCAGAGCCCCACATTATCCCGCCGTTAGGTACAGAGCACTGTACAGACCCTTGGCCGCGATACCTAGTTACCTTCTCTATCAGTGGACGCCACTGTACTCGGCCCCACTCAGATCCAGCGCGTGCACCATCGAGTCTGCACTCCGCAGTCGCTAGACGTCGCCTATACTAAGCAGGGGGTATCTCTTGCCATACCTAGCTAGGAGGTAGCTAGTAGTGTAAGACACTGTAGTGACCCAAGCTCTGTGTGAACCCATTCACTGGAGTGGTCTCACCCCACCACGACCTGCCTTACCTGCCTGCCTTGTTGTCGAGAACCCCTGGACGCTTGCCCTGGAAACCATGACTACCATGACTCCTCGTCCGAAAATGGCCTCCGGCCCACTTGTTGCGCAACCGGCTCTGCCACTTGCAGGGCCTGTCAGCACCTCGCACCGCGCTACAACCACCACAACCATCAAAGCTGGTGAGTTTATGCTTTCTTGCTTCAACCTAGAATCTTTTTTTCCTTGTATGCCTTACATTACCTACCTTCATGCCCTATTGATCTGTTAAGGTTTTCCTAAATTGAGCTTGATAAACGTACTTCAATTTGTTTCTTCCATCGCCTTCTCACTTCACAATTCTCTCTAATCCTCCACTATTCACCATCCAACGATCGCAACCAATTCCCACGCTGTTGGTTTCCTCCAAATAAAGCTTGTACCCCCCGATTATCGGCACGTCACCGTTTTGCGCCAACCACCATATTAACTGGAGCTTTGCAATCACAACAGAATTTCGCATCGCTCACAAACAGTCTGGTCTGTCCACTCTCGCCATAGTGGCAATGACGAATCGGCGACTCGTCGCAACTTCAAATGTCGACCCATCCACAATCCCGCGATCTCTGGCAACGCAGCCTCAAACGCAGATAGCCAAGAGTTCCGAAACTGCCGTCGCAAAATTCAACGATGGAAGAGTCTCGCCACCTACCCCAACGTCCTTGAACGGAGACAACGCAATGACCTCGCAATTCCCAGTCTTCGAACATGCCCTCTACATGCCATCTCCCGCTCTTCCTCTACACGGCTTTGAAGCCCCCACAACCACAACCCCCTCCTCTCTCGCCAACGCACTCCGTGCCATCAACGACAACCATGGTGCTCCCGCTATTCCCGCGCCGCGGCGACCTTCTGCAGAATACTCACCCTACACCAAGAGCTTATCATCCACAGCTCCTGCATCACCCAGGATGTGAGTAGTTCGAGCTTTGAAATTAGATATTCATTTCCCGCAGCTCGTCACTAATACTAGGTTGTGTAGACCACCTGTACGGCAGAACTCTGGCTCGCAAACACCACGGGTACGCCCACATGCTACCACCCTTAGCATCCCCGGCATGACCCGGTCCCTTGTCTCACCCGATGGAAGAATCGCCGACCGCGACGTCGCCGCGAAGTTGGTTATAGTCATGGTGGGCCTTCCAGCTCGAGGCAAATCCTATATCACCAAGAAACTTCGGCGATATCTGGCTTGGCAACAACACAACACTAAGATATTTAACGTTGGCAATCGCCGCCGTACCCAAGCCAATGTGATGTCCCCGACAAAGCCAAGCCCAGCGAAGCCAGTTCACACGTCAAAAGAAACCGGAACGTTTACTCTAAATGGAGCACAATCCAACTCTAATACCACGAATCATCCACCATCCAACCCGGATACTCCGACGCTTGCCGACCACTCGGCTAAATTCTTCGACCCGAAGAATTCGGAGGCCTTTAAACTCCGAGAAGAAATGGCAATTGATACCCTAGATGAATTATTGGACTACTTGCTTTGTGGTGGCGGATCGATCGGTATCCTTGATGCCACAAACAGCACGATCGAACGCCGCCAGCACGTATTCGATCACATCAAGGCTCGGGAGCCAAAACTTGGGATTTTGTTCATTGAGAGCGTTTGCAAGAATCCAATGGTACGCATCGAGCCTAGTCTACCTCGGGTGCCCACGATATACTAACATTTGATAGCTCCTCGAAGCGAATATGCGCCTTAAATTGTCCGGCCCAGACTACAAGGACAAAGATCCAGTCAAGTCCTTGGCTGACTTCAGAGAGCGGGTTAAAGCCTACGAAAGTGCATATGTGCCTCTAGGTGATTACGAAGAGGATCACGGGATGCAGTACATAAAGGTAAGCGCTACATCCTCAGCATCGCACTAGCCAGAGACTAATAGTAGAGTAGATGATTGATGTTGGCAAGAAGATTACCCACTACGGATTGGAGGGTTTCCTTAGCACCGGAATCGCTACATACCTGTCATCTTTCAATTTATCCCCCAGGCAAATATGGATCACACGTCATGGCCAATCTACTGACAACCAGCTTGGGAAGATTGGAGGCAACTCGGAACTCACGGACCGTGGGCATGTTTACAGTGAAGTACTGTACAGGTTCATCACTAAAAAGCGGCAAGAGTGGCTAGTCGAACAGAAGGATAAAATCGCGCAGTCATCATTCCCTCCTCATCGTGGCGATCAATCACCGCCTTATCCGGATATCAACGAGAATCTCGATGAGAAGAACACTTGCGTGTGGACATCAATGTTGACACGTAGCATAGAAACGGCACAGTTCTTTGAGGCCGATGAGGATTACGATGTGAAGCATTGGGAAATGCTCAACGAGCTAAACTCAGGAAAGTTCGAGGGCTTGACATATGACGAAATTGCTCGCGATCATAGTGACGAGTATGTTAAGCGCCAGATGGATAAGCTTCACTACGTCTACCCTGGGGTTGGAGGGGAGGGCTATCTGCAGGTGATCAGCCGACTTCGAGATATGGTCCGTGAAATTGAGCGGATTAAAGACCACCTCGTCATCATCGGCCATCGATCGGTCTGCCGAGTGCTCATGGCCTACTTCATGGATCTCACGAGAGATGATATTGCCGACCTCGACATGCCTCTCGGAGTAGTTTACGCCATAGAGCCAAAGCCATACGGCATCGAGTTTCACGCATACAAATACAACGAGGCGCAAGGATGGTTCGACGAGATCCCAGACTATAAGCCTCAGAAAACGGTCGATCGACACGCATAATAGGTTTCTATTTTGGTCGGCATGCTTCTTCTAGGCAGGACCGCGAACCAATGTACATTACTAGAACTACTTTCCGGCGTCAATGTTTTGAGTCAAGATACCAAGGGATAAAGGACGGGTAAAGGGTTGTGGCTTCCGATGAGGCGATTTCTATCGTGTGCGCGAAGCGAGGCGAGAACCAAACTGGCAGCCTCATTGTATTGGAATTTTCCGGCGTTTGGAAGGGGATACGCTTTTACGGCTCCGAATACGGAATGCATCCGTCGACGCGCGGCAAACGGAACGCGCCGCAATAGGGTTAGACGCCTGTAATATCTGCTGCTCTTATGCTCATCCATAGAGCGCTTAGTGATGAGATGAGTGGATGTGAAGGAGCCGGGATGTTTATCCTAATGTACTTAGTTGATGTTAGTTTTACCTACATCATAATTAGGTTCACTTCCTCAATTGCTACATACTTAGCATACAATGAGTAGATATGGGAATAAGTGATCTATGTGATATCTATTCACTTCGCACTATGTACCATTGACCAAGATTACTGTTATTTAGGTACGATATCGTCGAAGAGCATCTTACTATCCATGTGATTATTTCCAAGCTAATCTAATAAGTTTCGTCGACGCTTACTGAGGCATGCTGATGAATCATGTAAGTCGGGCATGTTATCAACAGATGTGAGAACATAGCATCGCATAATACACCGGGGTTTATGCTTTCCAAAAATCAGTACGGATACACGGCACTGCTATCTTCTTTTTAACGGCAAAGCTTCATACTGCATATTACTACATCGATGTCAGCGTATTAATAGCTCGGAAACAGCCGTGCCAATAAGAGACACGGCTAACAGCAATGACTTAGTGGTAAGGGCTTATATATGCTTCTTTTGCTTCTCTATAAAACTAGACTCTATGCAGGGCTCTATGCAGGGCTCTCACTAACAGCTGCTTGTCAGATATATCCGTATTACTATGATTTAACTCTGGTGTTAAGGTATATCCTGTTGTCTCGCTATTTGGTGTCGGCGAGCTAGATAAGAGTTACTAGTAAGGATGCTTAATATTATGGCTACATGGGTTGAATTAAGACTCTGAAACTAAGTATCTACTAAGATCTACGTATTTTTCATTGAGTCTAGTGTTCCTTTCAATTTTTTCGTTAGATTCCATAATCCCAACAAGAATGAACCGGAAACTTCCTAATTGGGGATATGACCGGACAAGCCATACATACAATGTTAAGCTAAGAGTTACATAGCGAGTATACACAATAACTATATGGAATTTACCTACCAAGTATTGCTCTATTAACTCAAATATTTCTCATTTACGACATGTGGTAATCTTTATCTTGTGGAAGTATTCTAGGTATCTATGGTTGTTAGGTGATAACCTCGCCTTCTACCTAACTGTAGCCTACTTATTTGCCTCAAGGCCTATTTCTTCTGACAGAGATTGTCCGAACTAATGAAATCTTGCTGCTAGTTACATAAGCTTTTTACCTAGAGCAACCCGATCGTGAGCGTTATCCTAAGTATTCCGTCTACTTTAAAGATAGGAATGAGATGGAAACAGTCCTAGCTATCGTCTTCAAAATATGTTCTCAGCTGCCAACTTAGTATATGTATCAACAATATTTACTCCCTAAATTAGCTAGTTGAGAAAGCAGAGCAAGAATAGCCGATTAAGTTCTCCTCGGAGTTTGCGTTGTACCAGATTTCAAAGTTACGGGTTATGTCTATATGATGCAGTTTTAACCAGAAGGGCTTCATATTTGTTACCAAGTTATCCCTAAATAAAGCTTCCCCTAACATATAAAGAAACCAAAGGGAGAAAGGGGCAAAAAATAACTTCCCCTTGACCTAAGTTAATGCCACGGGGCGTTCTATAAGGCGACGCCTTTATAATTAATCATAGTCTTATATATACAATTTAAATAGATGCCTAAAATAATATGGCGGCCCAAGTAGGGGTCTCGCGTAACTCGAGGGTTTTCAACATTTATTTTCTATGAAGCTCTTTAAGTAAAAACCGTCATGAGGTATGTGAAATACGTGGGGAGGGAACATTGGTGGCCTGCTGACATCATTCTGAAGTGGCATGTGACAGTGGCACCCGTCATAGCTGATCTGGCAGCTGCTATCACACAGCGGGAGGGATTTCGCACTAGCCATAGCTTAGGTACCTAAATAAATTACCCAATGCCAATTGATTTGCCCTCATGTCTCATGCAGGCGCAAAGAATGAATGGTACCTAGGTCATTATCTCTAGTAAGTGGGCTCAAGCCACAGTTGCCCCCCAGTCCAAGTAACCTATCAGCTAGATACCTATCACACCAACAAGGGATGTCCTTCCCTCGCTTGTTGTTGTGTACAGGTGTATTCGATTGAACACTGAACACCCTCTGTAGTTTGTAAATATTCCCTACAGCTAACCTGTTCAACCTGTCCCCCTCAAATCACTTAAGCTCGCACGCCTTTAAGAGAGCTGTGCTGCGTCGTGTCCTGAGCCTGTGTACCCGATCCCCCGTTTCTGCGATGGCAATAGGTGTCCTCACCACACCTTGAGCTACCTACAACCTACATCGACCCCTTCTACATTGCTGTGACAACCTACTGCGAAAATGAACGGCCACTTCGCTGCCGTCGGTGATGCGCCCGACAAGGCGCACTATGGCCATGGCGTTCAAGTTATTGACGAGGACAAGGCCTTCAAGTGCGCTGCAGCCCGTTTGCCTCTTCGTTGCCGTTTCCGCTAACGTTATGTGCAACCACTTGTAGCTCCAACCTGAGTTCGTATTTAGTGGCCACCGATGTTGCCGACAGTGGCTTCAACTACCACCTGATATCTGTCTTTGGGTCCCAGTCGACCGGAAAGTCGACCCTGCTTAATAACCTGTTCGGAACCGATTTCAATGTTATGTCCGAGACGGAGCGCCGTCAGACGACCAAGGGAATATGGATGTCCAAGAACAAGACTACCTCCATGACAGACAATATCCTAGTTATGGATGTCGAAGGTACAGACGGGCGCGAACGTGGCGAGGACCAGGACTTTGAGAGAAAGAGCGCACTATTCGCCCTGGCGACTAGCGAAGTTCTGATAGTTAATATATGGGAACACCAGGTCGGCTTATACCAAGGCGCCAATATGGGTTTACTCAAGACTGTCTTCGAGGTCAATTTACAGCTATTCCTTAAGGACAAACAGTACGTATGGAGGTAGAGTATGGCATGCAAGATCTGAGCGCTAATATTTCCTTCAGGTCTAATCCGAGGTCCCTGTTATTTTTCGTCATTCGTGATCACATCGGCAATACGCCGCTTGCCAACCTTCGAAATACCTTGATCCAGGATCTCACGAAAATCTGGTCGTCTATATCAAAGCCACAGGGCCTAGAAAGCTCCCGTATCGAAGATTACTTCGATTTTGCTTTCGCTGCCCTACCGCACAAAATTTTACAGCCCGAGAAATTCGTAGACGAGGTGAAGAACTTAGGGAAACGGTTCGTTACTGGCACCCGCAGCTCGAAAGCGCAGCAAGGGCATGGTAAACAAGAACTGGAAGGAGGTGTCTTTTTACCTGAATATCACCGAAGGATTCCAGCCGATGGTTTCTCCGTATATGCTGAAGGTGTCTGGGACCAGATCGTCAACAACAAGGATCTCGATTTACCTACCCAACAGGAACTTCTCGCGCAGTTCCGTTGTGACGAGATTTCCCGAGAAGTCTTGATTTCATTTGACATGTCCATCGGGCCGCTTGAGGAACAACAAGCTGAAGCTTCTCGCATCGGAAAGCCACTTGTCCTAGCAGATCTTGGCGAGACTGGAAAGCAAACTAGGGAGAAATGCGTCAAAGCATTTGAAACACAGGCTGGTAGATATCACAAGGCTGTTTATGCACGAAAGCGCACAGAGCTCGAGGGCAAGATTGATCAGCGACTGAGGGCTCTTTATCAGGGGCAGCTCGCGGCAGCACACAAATCTGGCGTCGCCTCCTTTAGTGATGCTGTCTCTGGTGCCGTGAAAGCTGGCCAGAAATCAGGAGCGGCCTATGAGTTTGCAGAGATTGTCGGAACAGAAAAAGCGAAATGTTTGGATCGTTTTAAGACTGAGGTCCAGAATTTGGCTATACCAGGTGTTGCGTGGACTAACTTTAGCTCACAATTGTCTCTTTTCGAAAAAGAATTGGATGAAGCTAGCGCTCGCTTGCGAAAGGAAGAGATGCGGAGACTTGCCACACGTGTTGAACGATGGGTTAAATCGCGACTTGGCGATGCTGTGGGTTTGGAATTCAACAAACTTGGGTCTGGGAGAGGTGGCTCGGGTGCCCCGGAGGAAGGCGAGAAACCGGCTACGGAGAAGGACCTTTGGGATCGCATCTGGACTGTGTTCACTTCCATTGTTAGGGAAGCAGAGAGCCGCTTCACCGATCGGGCGAAGAGCTTTGAAGCAAGTGAGGCTGAAGTCGAGGTTGGGCTTTGGCGTCTTAGGCGTAAGAGCTGGGTTGCTCTGAGGGAAAAGGTCGATGAAGAGGTTATGGAAGGGAATATCCTGCTTAAGCTTCGTGAGAATTTCGAGGATAAGTTCAGATACGATGAAGCTGGAGTCCCCCGGATATGGCGGCCCGCAGACGATATCGAGGGTATCTATACCCGAGCACGAGAGTCAACTCTTACTCTCGTTCCCCTCCTCTCGAGATTCCGGCTCCTGTCTACCTATGGTCCACCGGACCTACCTTCCTTCATTGGTCATCAGCCTGTTGGAGCAGAGCCTGAGGATGAGGACGATCTAACCCCAATTGGCGGTGTTGACGAGGAAGAGGGAAAGAGTCTCGAAGAGGAAATGACGGTTTTGAGTGAGGGTAAACGTCAAGATTTGGTCGTCCGATTCAAGAAGATGGCTGATGGCGTATACGTCGAGGCGAAACGAAGCGCCATCGGTGGAGTCGCCCAGGTGCCGTTGTATTTCTACGGAATACTGTTGGCTCTAGGATGGAATGAGCTCCTAACCGGTGAGTTGCAGTCACTAAGCTAAGCATGCTTTCCGGATACTAACACACTTTAGTCTTGCGCAACCCGATGCTCTTCCTGCTCCTAATTATTATAGCTGGTGGAACCTATGTTGCGTATAACCTGAACCTGCTGGGTCCGATGATGCAGATGTCGAGTGCGGCCTGGAACCAGGCTCTTGAAATTGGCAAGCAGAGGCTCCGGGAGTTCTTAGAAAACAATGAGACAGCCCGTCAAGCTATCGCCCTTCCTTCTCGAGACAGTGACTCGATCAGCTGTGAGTAACCCAAGCCTATCTCTTTATCATTTCGCTCTTCGCAGTAAACCAGGTCCATTTTAAAGGGCCTATACATACGTTCTACGAGCTTCCCATAGACCTGAATTACTCGCAGGTTATCCTTACAATGGTGATAACTGACGGGGAATGTTATAGTGGATACCTTGGACAGCCGGGGGAAGAAGGCTAGCCCAGGCGTGGATGATGACGATATTTAATTAGACTACGAGTGTACGCATTGGGCTTGGAATTGCATACGAGGGTATGATGAAGGATATAATATAAAACATGTAAGATTGGTGTCAGGGCGACCACTTGAAAATTTAGACCGTCCGTTTGCCAAGCCAGTACCATAAGTCCAAACGCCATGATAATGCAAGAATTGTGTACAAATCAGAATGCCTCCAAGCCAGCCGGAGTACCGAACCATGTGCCGAGCTCGTCCGCGTCCTTTTCTCTATCCCCACTGGCAGCGAAGAAATCGGTTAAACGACTTGTGGACTCGTCATCATCAGCCGGCCAATCCACCTTGACGCCGCCCTTGGCCTCTAGCATGTCCTTCGCCGTGCCCCAACTGAATCTACACTCGGGCCCCCAGCCGAAGACGGGATGCATATTCTGTTTCAGCCAGGCCACACACCGCCCATCCGACGGGTATCCAGAACCCCAGAATAAAGCCTCTTCCCCCTCCCCTTCCCCCTCCGCTCCCTTCCCGCCTTCCGCATCCCTGGCGCTCTGCACCCAGGCCTCGTACAGGACCTCAAGCGCGGCGTCGCGCGTGACCTTGGCACAGACGCTGGCGGCGCTGACGCAGGGGTACAGACTGTCGGCCTTCTTAGCAACGGTGATGCTGATCGTGGGGAACAGGCGCTCGAGGCGGCGCTGGTACGCGGCGGGCTGGCCGATGGTGTCCACGTAGATCTCGCGCACGTTGACGCCCCGGGCGAGGACGCCCTGTATGAGCTCCGCCGTGGCGTCCATGGCCTGCGCGTTGAGATTATACGTCTGCCCCCCCGGCCGCAGCATGTTCGCCCCTATATCCCGCGCTGATAAGCTCGAGATGGCCCAGCCGCAGGAGGAATGCAGGTCTGTGGATGCTGTGCAGAGGGCTTCCATCAGGGAGGAGCGGACAGCCGGCGTTAGGACTTTGGAGTCGTCGAAGTGGTGTGTTTCTTTGAGGAGCGGTTCGGAGAGGGTGAGAGGTAGGTAGAAGACGCCGTAGACCATGGGCCCGAGAACGGGGCCGCGGCCGGCTTCGTCGACGCCGAGGACGCAGGGGAGGCCGGTTGAGGGGGAGGTGGGTGAGGCGGAGAGGGAGGGGGGGACCGGGGAGTAGTGGGTGTAGGAGTCGCCGCGGAGGGTTGGGGCGTGGTGGATTGAGGGTGGGACGAATACGTCGGGGGCAGGTGTCTCGAGGGCGACGTTGGCGTCGTCCATTTGTGTGTCTTCCATGATGATGGTTGTATGTACTATTTGGTGGGGTTATGGAGGTTGGTTCTTTCGTTTGATAGCTTGGTTCGAGGCTTATTTTACCAATTGGAAACAAGATTTAGTAATCCAAATATCCAATTACTTAGATCGGTGAAGTTCAGCTGTCAAAGTGGCTTTAATGGGAAGTTGTCTTGTAGATAAAATATATTGATGGGACTTATTGAAGGGACAAAACGCTGGGAGATACTGGTAGTATGCTCTGGGGGACCCACACTGTACCTTCACTGCCTTAGGTAGGTGCGCTAGGTACATAGTAGCGGCCTTGAACAGCGCGTCCTTAAATCGTCCTCAAATGTTAGGCGCGTCTTCAAGACCACTAAACAATAAGCCCCACCCTGTGTTGCCAAGGCCAATTAACAGTCCAAAAGGGGAGTCAAGTAAACATGCACGCTGCTGTCGGCGCAACACCTGGATACATACCTACTTACCTTTGCATTCACTCTCCCCACCACTTCGCATTTTGTCTGGGTTTCGCAATTCTCGGTCGCCCAAGATCTGAGTGCGCACCCATCTTTTGGTCGATTTGCTAAGGACGCAATTTCTCTGTGGCCAACCAAGATTTGGTTCTCATTTTTTTTCAGGTAGACAGCACAAATTTAATCTCAAGTACAGGCAAGCAAGCAAGCAACTATGGCGCCTCGCCTCACAGCGCAGCGCCGACAAACCCAGTCGCAAAATGAGCACATCTTTGCACTAGGCAAAGCTGGGAGGTATTTTACTCTTGCGCCAATCTATTTCATAATAATCGTTGACCGGTACCATTCAGGAAAACGGGCATCACGATACCCGACGATGGCCGGCGCGACGTAGAAGGATTCGAAGTGTTAGACAATCTATTCTCGTCACCCGACAGGGAATTGCAAGAAAATACACGTGGAAAAATTAGCGCAATGCTAGAGGAGGAGACAGAGGAACAGGATATGGAGATTGATGATGGTAGGTTGTGAATTACTAGGAGGCTGGCTGATGGATGAGACAATCGTTCCCGTATAAACTAACTCGCTTGGTTTCGCAATTTAGGTTCCGAACTTGGTCCAGCAACAACCCGGAAACTTCAACAAGGCCGCCCATCTCTTCCCCGCGCCCGATCACCTATCAAGACAAACCTCAAATCCCCTGCCCGCCAGAACCCCCACATGCCACCTACCTCTTCACCAGCAAGGGGGACAGTTATGACCACCCGTGAACGGAGTCCCAGACCTGAGGTGGCGCGGCGATTAGACTTTTCACGTTCACAAGACAAAACGTTAAGTAGTGCACATGCTGCAGTCAATGGCGCCGGTGCGCGCAACAGAGTGTTAACGAACGGTCGTTCTCAATTAGCCCGTGCGAATGAGCGACATGCTTCCAGCAGCAGCTCAGTTGAGACCCAAGAAGAAGAAGAAGTAGACGAGGAAGAAGACGAGCCCTTAGAACTGCTTGATGCTGGCATCGATGACGGAGGCGACGTTGAGTATGAAGCTCCTGAAGAACCCCAGCAAGAAATAGAAGAAGAGGAGGAGGAGGAGGCCCCTGTAGTCCAGGAACGCAAATCAACAAATAAGCCAAAGGCTCCCGGGCGCAGAGGCCGTAAGGCTAAAACCACTCCCGAGCAGGAGAACGATGATCCAGCGGACCCCCCATTGGCTGCAACTATGGACGAAAGTGTAGAAGATGAAGAGCCAGTGAAGAAAAGGAAAGGGCGACCAAAGGCCGCCGCAAGACAAGAAAGAGACCCAACCCCTCCTGCCGATCCCACGCCCCCACCTAAAGCTTCGAAGCGTGGAAGGCCAAGGACCTCCATAGATAGTGTTGATGAAAGTAACGCTGAGTCAAAGGGCAAGAAACGCCAGAAGACCTCGGAAAAGGCCAACAAAGCAGAGCAGAGCACTTCATCAAAACCGGCGCCAACAAAGGAAAAAGGAAAACAGGGGCGAAAGCGAAAATCTTCAGGTGTTGGTGTTGATTCGCCCATGATTCAACGAGGCCCCCCCCTCCCCAAGAGTCGCGGGCTTGTGACCATACGACGAGAAGAAACCACCGCTATGAAGACGACGCGGTCCGGTCGGGCTTCCTTCAAGCCGCTAGAATGGTGGAGGGGCGAGCATGTTGAGTATGATGAAGACGAGGAAAACCTTTTCCAGGACGCTGGTGGCAAGCGGCATTTCAAGATGCCCACTGTTAAGGGTGTCGTACGTACAGAAGAGAACCCCGAGGTACCCAAACGTCGCGGTCGCCCGCCGACCGGACGCAAACCAGGCCGGCGAACATCAGCAATCGTAGAGGAAGAGGAGGTAGAGCGCGAAGACTGGGAATACGAGCCCGGCCGCGTCATCGGCGACATAGTCTGCTGGCGGTCAGAGTATGAACACGAACCGGCAGGGTCGGAGGACGAGGTCGAGATCATGCCCGAGGAATTGGCCATCTCGGAGAACGCGATCCAGTTGAAGGACATCAAGGACGCGACATTCAAGTTTGCCAAGACCCTCACACTGCCATTCTTCGGCTCCGGCATCGTGGACCTGCCCCCGGGCGCGGAAAAGAGATCTAAGAATTCTCGCATGAGGCATCTCGTCTTTTTCGTGCACACAGGCAACGTCCGCGTGACCATATCGCAGAGCGAGTTTGGGATCGCTAAAGGTGGCATGTTCTTTGTTCCAAGAGGTTCGTTCTAACATTATACATATGTCTAGTCTACTTCTCACACTAGAGAAATGTTGAAAAGAGAGGGCTAACAAGAAATGTGAATAGGGAACGACTACCAGATTCAGAACGAGACAGACAGGCCCGCGCGCATTTTCTTCGCACAAGGCTGCGAAATATTCGTACATCCTGAAGAAGAGGCTGAGGAATAAGACGTGTGAATAAAACGAATGAATCAAATCAACCCATCTTAAGAGCTTCATTTCTGCTTTTATGCACAAGCCCACTTCGAAACCGACGTGTATACAGAGCAATGAATTCAACTCAATGCAAAACCTAGGCATTTGTTTACAACTACCTCAAGGCTGGGACGTGGTATATATCCAACACAAACGTCGTGCGGGAGCATGTCTTACTCCCCACCTATGACCACAATCGGTTCGGCATGCAAATATGCAAGTATGCGATGGTCAAGGGCTGAATTGGGTGCCTAGATACTTGACACTCACATCTCCGTTCATTCTCACCTCTCACACACTACTATCTCTCTCTCATCAAACGACACAACAATACTTCTTTCGTTTACTCACCGTAAATCACGGGGTCATGAGTGACCCTCAGCACGATTTATAGACCGCTTTCTCCCTTCTTCTCGTATCTACACTACATATCCACTCAGGTTCCCGGCGTTTGCGGTGACAATGGGGGATTTGAAAAATGGAAGGATGGCCGGTTCGGGTGTTGTTGGCAACGAGATCAAGAGGATACTACATGCGGGACGGATATCATTGGAGGGCTGATAGGGGGTGGCCAGTAATGGCTCGTTCTATCTCTCTGTCTCGGCTTTTCTTACGTTTTTCTCTTCTATCCGGGTAGTGCTTTCTGTAGCCTGTTATATTTGGCATTTGCTGCCTTCACGATACTTGATACCAATCACAACCGATCAATACGATATCTATACGTTTACCCTTGTTGTTTTCGCACCGTAATTGCCAAGTTGTAATGTCATTAGCAAAGTTCTTTCGCTATGACCGAGTCAAGTAAGATGAAGTGTTTATCACGTAGGTAAGGAAAAGAGGGAGAAAACGTATCGCGGTACGGGTTAAGTTATACGGCCTGTTTTGTCTCCTCAGGAACGAGCCGTAAGACCGAAATGAGATGGGTATCTAATCATACACGCCTTTTCGTATCAACAATTGCTATACCAAGCCATGCCATGCTGTGCTGTGCTATGCTATGCCACCCAATATTTTACTCTCCGCTCACCTTCGTAACCATCAACCATCACTCGTAACACCATCGCACCCCCTGCATCCGTATATACTCCCTACTATACACCAAATCCCCCCCCTCTAAAACTGCGTAGAAAGCACCTTCTTCAACGCCCCCATCTCATGCTCATACCCCGCCACCTTCCTCTGCGCACCCTCAATCTTGCCCACCAGGTACTGCACCCTCTCACGCGTGCCATACGGCTGACTAGGCAGCGACCCCAGCAACGCGAGCTCGCTCTCCGCCTTCTCGATATTCCTGCCCTCGATCTTGACCAGCTCCTTCAGGCGCGCGAGCTCCATCTTCGCGGCGAGGGGCGCGTCGGCGGCGAGCTGGCGGAAGGCGGCCTGGTAGACGGGCTTGCCGGCGACGATGGCGGAGGGCCGGCCGCCTGCCGCCGATTTGACGACGGTGATGAGCTCGGCGTTGGCGAGCCCTTCGAGCGCGGACTCGCCGTCGGGCGCGGTGAGAGAGGAGGAGAAGGTGTCGGAGAGGAGCACCTCGTTGTACCGTAGCGTATCCTCCCTAGAGAGGAGCTTGACCAGGTACCAGGCTTGCTCGGCGGACCATTTGTGCTCGCCGTCGGTGCTGCCGGTGGATTTGCCGGGGAGCAGGAACATTTTTAGGATCTCGGAGGCGGATTGCTCGGTGATCTCGGCGACGGCTTGTGCGGGGGACTGCCCGGCCTTGATGCGGCGGGCGAGGTACTCGAGGTCGGTGAGGCGCCCGCCGAGGGTGCCGATGCAGTCGTCTAGTTCTGCCAGGTCTGGCGCGGCTACGAGACTTTTGCTTTCTTCGGGGCTGGGACTGGGGGTGCTTATGCTGCCTGTCTTTTCGTTGAGGGTGGCGCCGCCGGATACGTGGCCGAGAATGAACCACTTTGCTACTTCTGGCGAGAGGTCTCCTAGTGCAACGTGGCGGAAGACTCTATCTGGGAGGGATTTGGATAGGACTTTGGTGTATGAGGAGTCGTTAGTGAGGAAAACGACGTGGGCAACGTCAGATTGAACGAGTGCGGCAGCCCAGTCGGCAATCTTTTCGTAGATGAGAGTGTTGTCTTCGCTCCGGTATACGAAGTTGTCAATTACAACCACGGCCCTCTTCTCGGGGTGAGCTTCCAAGTAGGCATCCGGCGGGAGAGAGGCGTCTGAGTCGTTCTTGGACCGACTGTCTAGGTCGAGGCTTTGTAGGGCCCCGGCTGCCGTCTGTAGGATTTTCTGTAGTTGCGACTCTAGTGTCTCCGAGAAACCAGCTTTTACGCCCGTGGTACTCTGGATAGCCAGGTCGACCATGCTGCTCATACTATTGGCCCACGAGAAGATTGGGCGGTAACCAACTTCGGAAGCCATCTTCTTGATAATGGCCGATTCGCCTCTGGCTTCGATGATCTGCTTGCAGTCAATGACTAGTACGTTTTGCCTATCCTTCAGAGCCTGCTCAAGGACGAGTTCTTTCTTCCCTGATCCACGAGGGCCCTGGACCACGATAAAGGTCTCGGCCGTTTCCATTAACCACGCCTGGATCTGCTCAATTACATCCTTCCGATGGGACCAAACCGCATTCAAGCCCGCTTGATCGTCTCCCCCACGGCGGAAATCAAATATGTCGGATGTCTGTTTCCGAAGCCATCGGTACACGCTATTATTACTTAGACGATATTTTTGTGAGACATGGGCCCTAACAAAAAACGAGCGAATAGGATCAAAGACGACGACTGTAATACCCGTGAGTATAGCTACGACGACTGGGATGACGATTCGAGGATGATTGGTGATCCAATCCCAGATGCGGTGTGGTTTCGTTCTTCGCTCGTAGGATATGCGGAACTTGGTGCCGAGTTTTCCTCCACCAAGCTCTTCTGTGACAACAAATCCATGAAGGCAGTTGCGGGCCATGATAGCATCTCTCACGAAGCCAAAGTCGACATAGGCGTATTTAGGGAAGACTTTTGAGTCCCACGGCTGAGACGTAATCTCAGCAATGGAGCCATATCGACGAAACATACTGTACAGGGTCTCTTGTGAGAGTTCAACAGCTTCCTCGCCGGGGTTTTTGGGGACGAACTCGATACGCAGTCGACTCTTGGGGTACCTCTGCAGATCTTCAAGCCAGGGGACTCCCTTCACCAAACCGGCTTGCACGGTGCGGAAGGGACTGAAGAATGGCTTAATTGGCTTCTCGGTTAGTAGCTTGGAGACGGTCTTTTCAATATCCTTTGGTACCACATTAGGCGGATGAGCGAATTTGACGAATGCACCACCGTCCTTAAGACGAGGGAGGATCTCGGTGACTTTCATGGTGGCATCGTCAGGTACTGCACGCTTGACCATGCTGGCCGGGTCCATGATGCCTAAGCTCGAGTTTTCAAAGCGCTTCATCAGCCCGCGTACGTCATTCTCAGGGCTCTGCCATGGCAAACGAAGACCAGATAACTTGAGTGGGAATAAGTCTATCGTAGCCAAAATGTTAGCAACTAGGCACCATAGTGTGGTAATCATCAATACCTACTATCGAACCAGAGAATCGACTCGTTGGGAGCGAGTTCTATATGACCATCCTTGTCATCGTCGACAGCTATGGTGCTCTCCCACGCCCGTTGGGTCACACGTATTTGTGACCTCCATCCTGTCTGTAACCTCGGAGTGAAGTATGCGTGGCTCAGGGCTCTTGGGGCTCTGCAGCCAGGTAAGGTGCGGAACCCGGTTCCGAATTGTCTTATACTAGACATTATCCTCGGTAGCTTCAGTGAGGCTCTTCTTCTCCATGCCCTCCCCGTGCAGAACCTGAAGGTGATTCTCCGAAGCGTATGACCTGCGGCTAGACCAAAATGCGTCACATATGCCTAAGCGGATCTTGCGTGTCCAGCCACTAAATATTGGCCATGGCGTCCGACAACAACACAACGAATATTGATGATATCATAGGTCTAAATTGCCAAGCCCCGGTCGACTGGATGTGCCTACCCACTGATATATATTGTGCTAGTTGATGTTAGCCACACTGTAGAGAGCCACAGACTCAAGCCAAGCCACAATGTTCAATTGAAGAAAAGAATGAACTATCGCGACGCGATTTGTATGTTGGCGCAAAAGAGTCGAAAGAATACCTACTGCAGAGCGGCATAAATAGACCAGGGTCATTCATGTACTAATTTATAACAGACATTCCTCCAATTGCCATCGAAGGTTATTTCTATCCGTATTTAGGGTTTAACACCTCTCATCTTCTGCTATTGGTTAAAGTGTCTCAAGGGTCATCATACGATCTTTGTTACCTTACCTAACCTACAAAAGCAGCAACCGACCGGGGGACGGAAAACGAAGCTGCATACTTCCCTTACACATACATACATCACCGTAACCCCACGTTCGTCAACCCCCGCACGAATAACACCTCACATCGCATCACCTCACCTCACTTTACTCACTTTTAATTCTCTCACATTCTCTGCTATATCAATTATATTTCCAACACAAAGACGAATTATAAGCTGACAACCCCATACCAACTGAAGACCAAACCCTCCATAGCAAATCTACCGGCCGAAGAAGAACAAGATGGGTTGGCTATGGTCATCTGGCCCCGCGCCAAAGAACACCGTCCAAGATACTCCCAGCACAACCAAGAACCAATCCCCTCCAAAGGCTCCCGAGCCTACGTACAGCGACCCCGAGATCGCAAAGTTCATGGCGCAGATACAGCAAGAATTCGGCGGCAGCAATAATAATAATAAAAACAACAACACTGCCCCTCCACCCCGAAGTCCACCCATCCCCGCGCCAAAAGCAGACCCGACGCCGGCACGCTCACAAACAACATCTTCATCCTCATGGTGGCCCTGGGGCTCATCCACCCAACCAACTCAACCCACCACCACCACCTCTCCTCCTCCTACTCCCTCCCAATCAACCTTCTCCCCATCACCTCCCTCCCCCGCAGCCGAACCAGACCAACCCGCCCGCCTAGACCCTCTCTCCGAGTCCCTGCTCCCAACCACCATGTCCTGCCGGCAAGCCTTCGACCAAGCCTTCCACTGCAACAGCGTCGGGGGCCAATGGACCTCCGTGTACCGCTCGGGCAGCGTGCGCTCCTGCAGCGAGCAATGGGACGACTTCTGGTTCTGCATGCGCACGCGGGCGTACTCCGGCCCCGTCAAGGAGGAGGCCATCCGCGACTACTACCGCCAGAAGGAGCTGCGCAAGTACGGCCCCGGGATGCCGAGCAGCACCGACGTCTGGGAGCCGCGCACTGAGAAACTACCGCCCGGCTCCGCCTTCCAGGTCCGCTACCAGAAGCCCGATATCGACGACGAGGAGTGGAGGCGGCTGGAGATCCAGCATCGGAGGCAGGTCCAGCGCATGTTGAGGGAGGAGGAGGAGAGGGAGAGGAGGGGGTCGTAGGGGTTGGTTTCACATATTGTATTCGACGGAATAGGGAAGTGGGATGAGAATACATAGTAAAGCAATTGTAATAACACAACTAGAGGGCAATGAGTTAAGCCCATTGGATATCGTGATCACACTAGTATGTATGTGTATGCCTATTGCAAAGAGGTGAATCTCAAATATGGTATATGCGCCATACGATTCCGACCTTTGGAAGTACTCGACTGAAGTTGTTTACTCCTAAAAAAAAGTTCTTACACTTTCACCGGTTAGCGAGACGATTAGAACTATCTATAGTTAGAGATCGCAAACAATTAGTATCACTGCTAACTGCGAAAATACTGGTTTTACCAAGGTATGGAGTTCATATAATATTACCAATTATTCGCTTTAAGGTAGATCTGAAAGTTTGAGGGCGTGCGTGATACTGCCGCAATACTAGCCAGAAGCGCTATTAAAGCGTTAATTGCTTTATATGCTACGAAACGAGTTACATTCATACATATCACATTCAAAAGTCATGAGCAATTTTGATAGAATTATTTTTCATTTCTTCATCCGGGAGGAGTCCATGCTAAGGTACATCCATGCAAGTCGTCAAAACGCAACTTTTGTGCCTGTATCATTACCGCAGAAAAATCTAGGTCGAACCGCATTACCCATACCGCCTGTCATGATGCCATAGACACCAGATAACGCCGTAAAAAAAGAGAGTTTAAAGAAGTCGCCAAAGAGCATTGAAGGAATTTAGTCAACCTCCTCGACGGTCGGGCCGTCATCGCCACCAGCACCGGGGGCACCGGCGCCAGGGAAGCCACCGGGACCACCACCGGGCATGCCGCCGGGCATACCGCCAGCGCCGCCAGCACCACCGTAGAACTTCATCATGATGGGGTTGGCAATGCCCTCAAGCTCCTTCTGCTTCTCCTCGTACTCCTCACGGGTGGCCTGCTGGTTCTCATCCAACCAGGAGACGACAGAGTCGATCTCGGTCTTGAGCTTCTCCTTGTCACCAGCCTCAAGCTTCTCATCGACCTTGGAGTCGCTGAGGGTGTTGCGGAGAGAGTAGGCATAAGACTCAAGGCCGTTCTTGGCACCAATGCGGCGACCCTCGGCCTCATCCTCCTCCTTGTACTTCTCGGCCTCAGCCAACATACGCTCGATCTCCTCCTTGGACAGGCGGCCCTTGTCGTTGGTGATGGTGATCTTGTTGGACTTGCCAGTGCCCTTCTCAACGGCAGAGACGTTCATGATTCCGTTGGCATCGAGATCGAAAGTGACCTCAATTTGGGGAACACCACGAGGGGCGGGAGGAATACCGGTAAGTTCGAACTTGCCGAGCAGGTTGTTGTCCTTGGTGCGTTGACGCTCACCCTCGTAGACCTGGATAAGCACACCGGGCTGGTTGTCGGAGAAGGTAGAGAAGACCTCGGACTTCTTGGTGGGGATGGTGGTGTTGCGGGGGATAAGCTTGGTCATCATACCACCAGCAGTCTCGATACCGAGAGAGAGGGCGGCAACATCGAGAAGCAGGATCTCGTTGGTGGACTTAGAGCTGGTGTCACCAGACAGGATGGCAGCCTGGACGGCAGCACCGTAGGCAACAGCCTCATCGGGGTTGATGGACTTGTTGGGTTCCTTACCGTTGAAGTAGTCGGTAATAAGCTTTTGAACACGGGGGATACGGGTGGAACCACCGACGAGGACAATCTCGTGGACTTGAGACTTGTCGATCTTGGCGTCAGCCAAAACTCGGTCGACGGGCTGGATGGTGGATCGGAAGAGGTCCTGGCAGAGCTCCTCGAATCTAGCACGGGTGATAGAAGTGTAGAAGTCGATACCCTCGAAGAGAGAGTCGATCTCAATGGAGGTCTGGGCAGACGAAGAAAGGGTACGCTTGGCACGCTCGCAAGCGGTACGAAGACGACGGAGAGCACGAGCGTTGGTAGAGAGATCTAAATAGGAAGTTAGTTATGAGTCTTGAATATAAAGAATTTGCATTTCTGAGTATAGGGGGTTTACGAACCTTTCTTGTACTTGCGCTTGAACTCGGTAACGAAGTGGTTAACCAGTCTGTTGTCGAAATCCTCACCACCCAAGTGAGTGTCACCGGCAGTAGACTTGACCTCGAAGATACCCTCCTCAATGGTTAGGAGAGACACATCAAAAGTACCACCACCAAGATCGAAGAT
Organism: Nemania sp. FL0031; assembly: GCA_022432375.1. Taxonomy (NCBI): domain Eukaryota; kingdom Fungi; phylum Ascomycota; class Sordariomycetes; order Xylariales; family Xylariaceae; genus Nemania; species Nemania sp. FL0031. The sequence goes on along the minus strand of JAJKKK010000012.1, from coordinate 689,518 downwards.
CAGGACGTTGCGCTCGCCCTCGACCTTCTTGTCAAGACCGTAAGCGATAGCAGCGGCTGTAGGCTCGTTGATGATACGGAGGACGTTGAGGCCAGCAATGAGACCGGCATCCTTGGTGGCTTGACGCTGGGCGTCGTTGAAGTAGGCGGGGACGGTGATAACAGCATTGTTGACGGTGCCACCAAGGTAAGCCTCGGCAGTCTCACGCATCTTGGTGAGGACCATGGAGGAGATTTCCTCGGGTGTGAAGGTCTTGGTCTCGCCCTTGTACTCAACCTCAACAATGGGCTTACCGCTCTTATCGATAATCTTGAAGGGGAAGTGCTTCATATCAGCCTGGACCTCAGCATCGGCGAACTTGCGGCCGATCAGGCGCTTGGCATCGAAGACTGTGTTGGAGGGGTTCATAGCGACCTGGTTCTTGGCGGCATCTCCGATCAGACGCTCTGTATCTGTGAAGGCGACGAATGAGGGTGTTGTGCGGTTACCCTGGTCATTGGCAATGATTTCGATTCTATCATCTCGGTAAACACCGACACACGAGTATGTCGTGCCCAAGTCAATACCAACGGCAGCAACCATGGTGGGCTATGTATGTATGTGGATGGATTACAACGAAGAAAAAGGGAAAAGAAATGGGAGTTGCTCGCGATGCGATGGAGAGAAAAAGAGTCTGCGAGATCTAGATTGAGATTTGATTATGGGTATCTCAGAGTATGGAGAGTATGGAGAGAGAGAGAGAATGTTGATGCAGAGAGAAGAGTGAGATTCGGGAAGTTGTGAGAGTGCAAAGCCTTAAATCTATCGGTTGCAGGTACTTAGGGTGGACCCGCACCCTCTTCAGAAGCTTCTGGAATGGGCTTGCGAGGGTGCGACGCCGTTTCTTGCTCTTTCCAGCACCCTCTAGCGGAAACCACAGCGGAAAACTGGTAAACAACAAACTCCAAGATGCACAGTGTTCACTAATCCCCCTTTTAGATCCCCTACGGCCCCGTATGGGTTGAATAATGTCTTTTTCTCCCTCGAAAATTGGCATCTTTCTACGATTCTACGATTCTGCTACAGAGCTGTGGTGGGGTAGAATGAGGTCACTACTGTGAACCCCGCCATCGAGGATCTACCTGGGTTAGAAGTACCTCCCAAGGCTGTCGTCGCCCACACTCTACCTGCATCACCAAGGTGGGGGAAGGTACCTATCTAGTGTAAAGGCCCAAACTTTTGGGCAGAAAAAAATTTGGCGGCCTGGTAACTGCAAAGCAACCCATGCTCGCCCAGGGGGTTTGGGGTTGGCAGAGCAGCAACAGCAGCAGAGTAGCAGCAGCCTCCTTTTGCATTCATTGGCTTGTATCCTGTATTCTGTATGTACATACGTACATATGTCCAGTCCACATGTGATACATGTAGCCCTGATGTAAACAGGGGCAGGCAGGGACTTCAAACGTTTTGGTACTTCGCAATTGTACCTATACAAAGTACCTTACACTACCTTCTAACCTACCTAAGGTACCTATCTCAGGTAGATACTTTGGTGTGCCTAAGAAATGATCTGAATCTTACCGCTGCTTTTTTTTTTTTTTTTGCCTTGCTCCTAATCCAGGTACGGAATATCTAGTGCACTCAACTGACTGGTTCTTTCTCAAACACAAGTCCTCATGAATCAGTCTACGTGACGTTTTCGGCAAATTTTTATCCAAGCCTAGTCCAGATTTTGCCCTCCCATTACAGGCACCTTAACTTTTCGTCCCAGAGTTGCCACTAGATCCATAGCGGAACCCCTGTCAAGATCCCTTGGTCCTCATGCAAACATCATACTGCACAAATATGGAACATTCTAGGTAGGTAGGGTCAACGTGAAGTGGCTAGGCTAAGCCAGGACAGCCTTTTTTTTCTTCTCTTTGTCTGCCTACCTACTCATGTTGATAGTTATTTGTCTTCGTGTTACATTTGGATTCTGGTAGAAACCGCACGAAGCCACAAGTTGCATCTACTGTAGTACGTAGGTAGGTATCTAGCAAACATGTTCAATCTTTTCAGGTCTCCCGTCGCGAGCTCCCAAGTCCGTCTTGAGGATCCTTCCAAACATTTCCAGCAGCACCTCGAAGCATATCTTGGTGATAGCCGGGTCATAGCGGCCTTTACTCAACTCGTCGCGGATGAAGGCATGCTGCGCCCACGCAAACTCGTGGAAGCTGAACACGGCGCCCGACTCCCGCAGCTTGTGTCGTATCAGGTCGCGGCCGGCGTCGGGAACATGCGTGTCCTTGATGCCGAAGATCATGGCCACTTCTCCCTTGATTTCACCGAGTTTGTCGATTGTGTGGTTGCTGTCCGGCGGGGCCTGTGCCGACGTGTTGGCCTCGGTGTACGGGCCTAGGGTACGGCTGTGCACGTCGGTTGCGAAGTATGCAACACAGGCGCTAATTCGGGGGTCGAGCTGTAATCATTGCATCATTAGCAAAGAAAGCTGCGTTACGGCTGAGGTAGGTAACGGCAACCAAGTTGTCAATAAAGATTGAAGGGGGAGCCTTACACTAGCACGCAATGCAAGATGGCCGCCTAGGCACATGCCAGTGGTGCCTATCAGCCCCGTGCATGTCGGTAGGCTGAGTAGGTGGTCAACCGCCTTGTAAGAATCTACGTCGTATGATTGGAGCGTCTGTCATCATGTAAGATTAAGCGAGGCATTCGGGGGTGGCGTAGGAGATGCAACACAGCCGGTCTCTATCTATGTACTATTACTATACCTTTTTGATCTTCCACTCGTTTCCCTGGTCCGTGCCAGGCTATGCGAAAATAGCAGTTAGTATTTAATACAGTAAAAGGTTCTATAATCGTCAAAAAGGGCATCGTACCACGTCGTACGCCAAGGCCTCTGGGCCAGTAAAATCATGGTAGGACGACGGCGCCGCAACGATGTAGCCTTGTCCAGCTATCTGACGAGCGAACCGCGCTACCGGCCCGGTCACTATGGTTGTCCGATTAGTAAGTGGCCAAGTTCGTGAATAAGGCATACAAGCATAAGCATACCTTGGTATATTTCGCTGAAAAGCACAATGCCGGGAAATCGGCTACGATCTTTAGTATTAGTGGTTACATAGATCCCTAAGCAGGAAGAGTTCGTCGCTCTACTTACGCGTTTGGGTATTGAGGAATGGTGGGGTGGAAAACGAAGATTCCTATGCTATGAATTAGCACTAAGGCAAGGTATGTTTAAGTCAGACGAAAGTAAAACACAACGTACTCATCGACGTCTCTTTCCCATCCACCGCCGTCTGGACATCGACATGACTTTCTTTAATAAGCATCTTGGATTTCTTTGTGTCTAACTCAACGAACTTCAATCTACTAGGCGATAGGATGCTAGCAGAGGAGTAGAAATACTGAAACCCAACCTACTTTACCCCACCATCGATCGTACCACAACTATTGAGGGGCAGAAGTATATGGCTTAGTCAGCCATATATTGTTTACGAGAACTTTGGCACAGATGAGGGGATATGCATATTGGATATTGGTACCGTCACATTATTCCACCTATTCCTATTGACTACCTTAGACTGTGGTATACTCCAATGCGTGCTAACAAAATTTCCCAAAAGTGAGTGTGTTCTTATAAGTGAGGCACCCGAGAACTCTGCAATATCAAGTTCACGATGCTCAAGAAGCCTTCGCCTAGGATGAAGCCCTATAATAGCTGTTAGCAAACATGCGATAAGATATTAGGGATTGTGAAATTCAACTCACAGATGCTAACACGATCAAGGGCGTATCGTCCTTCCCAAGACGGACTCTCCAATACCAATTCATTAACCCACCAATAGTCCTCGCCAAAGTAAACGACGGCACATTGTACATACCTAGCATACGCATTAGTCGAACGATGATCAACATAATATTTTTATCGCTCCACTTACCAACTGCAACGGCAATGCCTCCGGGAATGTATGCATGCCACTTCTTACCAATACCTTTCGCCCTCAGAATCGTAAAGACAGCAAATATGACAGCAGCCCCCCCTGCAAACTCTCGTGCCATATACGGCAATCCTTTGCCGGTGACAAGCCGTGCGGTGAAGATCCACACGAACGCAGTTGGGACCTGGAATAAATCACCCGGGACCTCATACACGGCTGTGTAAAGCCTATATATCCACGCGCTGACTACGGCTCCGACAGTAGCACCAATTATCTGGCCCCAGAACTGCGCCTTGGGAGCCGCACCTAGGAGATGCCCCGTTTTGAGATCCTGCATTAAATCTCCAGCTTGCAGTGCGCCAGCCTCTGAGACGGCACCAGCGATGAGATTGATTAGTACGCTAGCCTTATTGGTTTGGGGGATGATGAGTGCGAAAAACAGTTGTGCGATCTTGCTGATGCCTGATACCGGATTCAAGTCCGTCTCGCCCAGTGCACGTACCCCCATAATGCTAAGAAGCATGGCCATGAAAACGGCGATAATGGTGCCGTAGAGGGGTACCAATTCCCCGAAAGTAATATGAATGCTAGCGATGCAGAAAAGAATTGATAGAACCAGGCCGATGCTAACAGTTTTGCTGCCCACGAGCTGCTCTGGAGGGGCGTCGTCATGATTCCATATCTTTCGCTGACCTTGTTCATCTCCCAGATGTGATATGCTGCTAATTCCGCCCGCGCTAGATATCGAACGGCGGCGACTAGTAATAGTTTCATCGCCAGCAACAGCGGCGTATCCAGTAGGACGGCTTTGGAAAAGGCCCCTAAGGCTACCACGATCATACTTCTGTTTGAGTGTTATAAGCAACGCCGGTCCATGTTCAATCACAGGGCGTAGGGGGAGATGGCCAAGGCTAATCACGGCATCCGCTAGCATGATAGCGAGTGACGTCCACACAATCCATCCTTTGCTTCCTGTCTCCCAGTCATTGATCGGACCTGGTGCCCAGCCACGATACTTCGCTAAAGGTGATAAGATACCCCATCCGATTACCGCACCTAAAAGCATATGTATCGTCGTTGCTGGGCCCATGATTATACCCTGGCCAACGTATGCGAAACTTGGGTTTAGGGTCCATAGCCAAGTTTCAGCGGCGACGGTCCCAAAAATAGGAAGATTACGCAGAATAGGGAAGAAGTACGTGGACAGAGTATATATACCTGAGATACCAAATGTGATTAGTAGTAGCCGAATGTTGGCGGCCCAAGTCTGCTTCTTTGCCGGGACAATACGGCCCTCTTCATCACGTGCATCTTCGGATTCGAAAAGAGGCTGGTTTTCTAACGCCAGGCTTCCAAATGTCGCGGCCTTGGACGAATCTAGGGCACCGCTATTCTGTGTAGTCCCTTTGCCGTGGAGGACGCCAATTAGCACCGCTGTGCTAAATCCACTTGGGAATTTCAACTGCTCCCTTATGATGACCTGTCGTCGCCTATGATGAAGAATGAGTATGGGTGGTCGTAATAACACCATTACCGTGGATTGACTTACAAAGGGACAGCAAACACTACGCCAAAATAGCAGAGGCCAAGAGACCAGATGATTAGCTTTCCCATACTAAGATAGATAGGTCCTTGTTCAGCGGGTTTCAACAAGTATTCCATGGCAGGTAACTATTATCCGCATGAGTTAGTACTATCAAAGATGTGTATAACATTCGTAAGATTATCAACTCGACGTTCCTTATCCACTGCCCTCATGTCCATCACCACTAATAACTGAAGCTGAACTCACCACTCCGACAAAGCCGCAACCTAGCGGCATAATGGCCATGCCACCCGCAACAGACTGCACCAACACGTTCTCAACAGGCGTGAATGGGAAGCTTAAGTGACGTGAGAGGGTACGGAAGATGCCGAACCCGAGCAGACTAGCAGGCATGGTCATCATGCTAACCCAGCCCGTCTGGAGGCCGAAGTACATATTGGAGAAGACGATGACGAGGCCAACTAGCAAGCCGGCTGCCACGCCACGGAAAGTGAAGTGACGGCCTTCTGGGAGAAATTTGATGGGTGGCTCGCCTTCGCCCACGCCGGAGGAAGTTGGCGGTCTCATCTCCTCGGCCTCGACTTCGATGTCGGGTTCCGGCACGGGCTCAAGCGTGGTTAGTCCTCTATCCGGTGCCATGGCTACGGTTTCACGCGGAGGCGACGCGATAATACAGTATAGTATAGATAGTGAGAGGGTACAAGAGTGTAGTTCGATATCTACCTATTCTGTCATGGTAGGATTCTATAGCATTTGAAGGAAAACAGAGTCAAGAAGTGAAGATGCTAATGCCACGAGGACGCCTATGTACGGATTCACGGGTGGAATGGTTGCTCATGTGGTTGGGCGACGTAGTATTCCGTAGCTATGCAGCCAATTAGAGAAGACCGTAAGCCTAACCGGGTAATGACTCCACAGTAGCTCCAATACCTAGTGCTGATTAACTGGAAAACTTCCGAATTGGGTTTACGGTCCCCTGAATACTCCTAGAAACGGAGGTCCACTGGTCTCGACATCCCAATTAATAAGCATAATTATCAGAGGTAAATAGAGCTTTCAGAAGTTACTACTTACACACTCATACATGCTTGACAGCGTAAGTCAGGTATAGAGATTTACATAAACAGCAGCTACAGACCGTGATGACCGAGAGTAACAACCTATGGAAGCGGTAGAGGATTTAGAGTTAGAGCTCGTGTACCTTTTCATAAAACCCGAGATACCAAAGCTACAGCCTCAGAAAAAGAAAAGAAAAAGAAAAGGAACAAAAAAAGGCTTGAACACAAATCTATACACTTACTCCCCAACCTCCCCATCTCCCCCCAGCAGTCCCTGAAGATACCCAAAATTCCCCGTCAGATTCCGCGACGAGCTCGCCGCCGTCCACATAGCCACATACTCCTCCCTGCCCCCTCCCTTCCCATCAACGCCAAACTCGCGCCCAAACCACGAGACGAAGTTGTCGAACGTCGCGACGGGCTTCTCGCGGCAGAGCCCGCAGAAGATCTCCTTGGCGCTCTCGACCCCGAACCCGGCGTACGGGAACGCGCGCAGCACCTCCCGGAACTCGTCCACCGTGATCACGGCGCCCGGGGCCCCGGGGGGTTTGCTTGGGTCGTCCCAGGGGTTTGCTGGGAACCTGGGGCCGGAGAAGTCTGCCATGATGCCTAGGTGTGCTGTGGCGACTTCTGCGGAGCTGAAGGGCGCGATGGAGTTTGTGGTGTGGACTGGGATAGGTAAGTTAGTGAGTGAACTAACACGCCAGTGTAGAGAAAGTAAGAAATAGGTGTTTTGAATCTGCTTGTGTCTAGGCTCGTAGAACTGAATCAAGAGAATTAATCAAAAACTCACGCGCAATACTATCCCAAACCCTCTGCACCCTCTCCTTATCCCACTTCTCAGCTCCCTCGCCTCCCTCACTCTTATACCCCTCCACAAATTTCCGCGCAAGGTCCGCGCCGTCAACCTCAAACCTCTTATACGTCGATAATAGCTCCTTGTTAAACGACCAGCCCATGTCATGCAAGACGCACGCTAGCACAACACTCTCAAGGTCCGGCTTCATGGCCGCAAGAGGGGCGAGCTTCTTCGCTAGGATCAGCGCCCAGTACGCGCTGCGCGCGCAGTGGTTGTATATAGCTTCTGTCGTGTGCTGTTTTGTGTATGCGAAGGCCGCGATGGTGATGGGCGAGTTGGGGAAGGAGATGCCGCCTATGGGCAGGTCTGGAAATGGGGACAACATTGTTTGTCGGTTAGTCGGCGTGCGAGGAGGCGGGAACCGAGATGATGGGATGCGAGTCTTGGAACCTAAAGTGTAGATGTCGAAGTGCGCAGTCGTATGAAGACCTATCTAGTAGTCTAATTCATGTCTATAATTCCCAACAACGACGATAACGAACTGCATATATATACTTATGTGCGTTATTCTTACCAAGTGAACGTCTAAGCCGGCATCTAGTCCATCACCTCTATCCCTTACCTCAAATACCACCGCAGACACGGCATCTGCCCCCAACACCGAAAGCAAACGGCGGCTTAGGAACACTGAATTACATGACTCATCTCAAATGTCCACAAAACGCTGTGCTTCTCGATTCATTATACAAAAACCATATTATTTACTGGATTCTAATCATAAGGGGTGATAGACAGGCAAGGAAGTGATGGTATAAACTAGCCCCAACATCCGGCTTGCATCGGAGTTAGTCATTCATGTAGTATCACGTATAAATCCCGAGACATCGCGGCATATCCGGGGCTCATCCCTGCCGCCTAGCGTAACACGTTTTGCTACAATCCCGAGCTATTCATATTATATAATACATATATAGAAATGGCTTATCAACCAGAGCATCGCCAACCTAGCCTTAACACAGATCAGGAAGAAACGATTCCATTCAACTACGTTATTCCACCCTAGTAATATGCACGTCTAACCCCTCGCCTAGACCCAGATAACATTTCTATTGATACAGCGCAAGTCGACGCAAGTTAGACTAAGGCCTCCCTCACCAAAACACTGCCTTGCTTAACCGGGGAAATGCCAGCCGAAAAATATCATACAGCCGCCGCTCTTCATACTTAGATATGTATCTAGTATGCAGTATCACAGTAGCCTACATTACACGAATGCATAACAGGCGATAATAATCACCATTTCATCACTCTCTTGAACTAGAATCCAAACGAATCAAGCAGTGAATTCGCATCAGGCTCCTGGAACACAGTAGGCGGTGGTTTGACCGCCCGGCCTCCCGTCTTCATATCCCCAGGAATGGCAGGGGTAAGCGGCATATCCTGGACAATGAGCGAGCTGCGACGGCGAAGCAGCTTCGTAGGGTCCACGATATCGCCGCCGAAACCCTGTGTCGGCATGGGTAGGCGAAGGAATTCCCAATTACGCACTATACATCCGATTAGTCAGGCCATCACTTGCGGGGGACGGCGGGAAGTAGAACACAAGCATAATACTACTAGTGGAGGTAGGTAGGGGTCCTATGTGAACTTACCAAGGTCAAGGCCTAGTAGATCACACCCCATGCGATCGTAGAGCCCTGCATTATGGATTACAAAGTCCCACTCTATCCGAGGGGTGACTTTCGATGCCCCGCGGAGGGTCTGTAGACTCTGTTGCCGCAACTGTGAGTATAAAATGATCAGGGCTGGGTCGTCAGTAAGGAATAGCTTCGCCTTAAGATCTGGAGAGGCCGGAGTATCCAGAAGTGTAAAGACTGGTGTCTATTGATAATCAGTTTCCGTGAACAAATGAGTTCTGTATGAAGGGGCTGGTTTACAATAAGAGCCCGCACAGCCATATCCCTCCTCTTCAGCATCCAGAATGCCCAGGAAGCAAGCCATCGATTACCCTCCTGTGCGGCTACAGCCAACACTTCATTTTCTAGCAGCCTTTTGAGAACTATGCCCGTGTCACCCTCGTAGACCCGGGCTATGGCAATAGCAAGCTGTAGGTCCTTGATCTGGTTTAAACAGACGTTAACCGCATCTTGCAAGTGATCCGCTAAGAGAAAAAAGGCGGCTGCATATTCTATTCTCGGTATTAGCAAACGGACGGATACGACGGATAGATACGATAATAGCGAGACTTACCGAACCGGCGCTTGCTAAGCAGAGCATACGCATTTTTGAGGGCTGTCGTCTTCCATTTAGGATCCTCAAAGTTATTTGCCAAGAGTCGCTGAGTAGCAGCTTGCTCTCTATTCCAAGTAGCCATGCGCCAGAGACCCTGAAGAACAGCTTTCTTCTTCAGAGCGAAGTAGAATAAACTGCAATCAACTGGGTTCTTCATCTCGCTTTTCGTATACTCATTGCGCGCAATGGTCTCGAATTGTGTCCTCTGCCGATATCTTTAATTTTCTGCCAAGAGATATGATCAGGAGAACTTACCACAGCATTAGCATCAGTCAGCCACATAAATATACCGCTCTCTCGAGCATTCTCCCATAACATAGTCCCATGGTAACTACGGCACACGAAATCCGTCAGAATATCCTGACTAGTGGAATGGTATGCCCAGTTGATTTCCCTCCAGGACATGTGAATTTCGTTGACCCTGCCTTTCCGCAAAGCGTGTTGTCGAAAGAAAACCATGAACCTAGCCCCGTTTTCATCGAGAGACCGTCGTTGCTTCTCCACGACACCAGCGCATTCAACAATATCGACCAACTGGATCTGTTCGGGTCCAGAGAGTTGAGGCAGGGGTATACGCTGAAGCTTTTCACATATGCTGAATGCAAGTTCCTCCGTGAAAGCTTCATCGTGCTCGTCAAATGACATTCGACGTGCGATATATGGAGAATCATTCGCATTTGCACCAGAAATAGACTATATTGTTAGCTCACAATAAAATAGGCGCTTTGGTGTTATTTTAAGTCACTTACAGAGTTATCACCGTAAAATTCAGCCAGATCAAGGCCAAGATAAGCGTCGACTATCTCGCCCTCAACGTGATATTTCAAGGTATAATTTAAAGCTAAGAGTATTCGTTTTACAAGGCTGTGCTTTCCGGCCAGAATACACTGACTGAGGAACTGTGGATGAAATACTGGTAGTGGTCCATTCAATTTCTGTACCACTTCGAACAGGTCTTGGTCTTTGGCTTTATGGTGTGTTGCCCGTACGCTGGTAATGAGGGTGCTTGTTTCCTCGAATTTCCTGTCATATACGAATAACTGGTTACCAGCGCCGATGATGAGATTGCCATCACTTAACCAGGTTGAGTCTCCAATTGGGTGTGGCGTGAATTCCCGAATGCTAATTTCTCGAATTGAGGCCCAGGCCGGACCCTTGTTCAGATAGTCGAACCGCATCTGTGAAAGTAGTACAACGCGGTATGGAAAGCCTACGGCAAGTATTGATTGCATGTCAGGTGTAGACGTCCAGTCAAGATCTTGAACGGTATTGTGGCTTTCAAAGTCTTGTTCGTATTCCAGTCGCGCACCTCGAATGTCCCAGATTGTCACGGCCGATCGGTTCTGATTCACCAGTGCAGCCTTTTTCATCGTGCTACCACTGACCAAAGCGGGTTCCGAGACTCCGGTTTCCATAGAAGAGGTGGAAAGCCATTCGACCTGGTTCCGAGAGGCATCAACTCTGGCTGTCCAGAATTCAACGCGTCCACTGTGTGTATACGACACTGCCACATCGCGGGCAAACACATCTAGAAATCCAGATATGACGGGTTTTGAGCCGGCGGGATCAGCAGGCAGGACATATGCAAGATCTCCGGCACCCTCTAACTCGAAAGTGCAGAATTCTCGGATGGGCTGTTCATATCCATTCTTCTTTGCTCCATTGGCATTGCTGGGGTCTAAGGGGAGGCGTATTTCCCACACCATGCCTCGCTGTTCCGACGTAACGGTTGCTACATGGGCGACGGAAACATCCTCGGCATTTCGCCGAGGAAGAACGAGCACACAGAGTGGCTTGCCTCGGATATTATATCCACATTCTCCCAGCAGCTTATGAACAGGGGCTCTACAATCCCACACCGAGAGAGTATCGTGATGAAGAAAAACGACAAATCTGCCACCCCTCAACAGACATATCCTATGAATATGCCGCCTTTCCGATATGATGTTGTGTCTGAGTAGACTGCTTCGTTGATGATTCCATATAACGGTCTCACCATTCTCAGTCCGTGACACTATAGCGCGAGCACTAAAGTTGCGGACTATTTTCTTGACTGGACCGGAATGTCCAGACCATGTGGCTCGGTGTGTTAATCGGCCTTGTCTGGGAGTCGGGTCTAAGAGGTCTGCAATGTTGCTCTCGAACACTTCAATCTTCCCATCAAAGTGATGAAAGAGGATGTGGAGATGGCCCGAACACTTGTTGCAATAGCTCAAAATCTCGACGTGTGATGCGGTAGCAGAGTAGTTGAGGAATTCAAAGTCCTTGGACTTGACGAATGCGACATTGTCAATATTATTGGCTCCTCTTGGCTTGCTACTGACATTCTCCAGTGCCCAGGCAGACATGCTTCCGTTGCCGTCAAAGACGACACATATTTCCGTATCTCTGTTAGCGATAGACAGAAGATACTGGAGGGCCACATCCTCCTTTTCTTGGCCGTTCCCCTGTTCTTGGACCACTTTCTCTGTCGCATTCGCGAGATCTCGCTGGCTAATTATGAATGCCCATCTCAAACCTTGTGTGTAACTACTAGAATCTTGTGGTATTGCCCCTCTTAGATCTAGCTTCCCCCAAAGCTGGAGCATGTTGCCGGTAATCCCATCCGCAGTCGTCCATACGCGCAGTGTATTATCGGCGCAGAAGCTATATAAGACATTCTCGATAGTCTGGTCGACGTGGAAGGGTTTGCGCCATTGTATGCTTATGACGGCTCGCGAGTGTGGCAGATAGCTATACTCGAAATGGACCTCCTCCGAGCCGAAGTTCAGCCTCCGCCATATCTTGACTAGACGGTCGTGGTAGCCGACAGATGCGATATAGGACGAGTCATAGGAGAGGAGCGCAGATCTAGCAGGACTAGCGAGTTCTCGCTTCCAGTGGCAACTCGGGGGCGTCGATGCAGTGTCATAGAGCCAGAGGGAGGATCGTCCGACGAGAAGCTCCTCGGAGCTACCCCATGAGAGCGTGGTGGGCGTTGGGCCGCTCTCGACATCAAAGGTCGCTTGTAATGCCCACTACGAAAGATTAGCGAGCTGTACCGTAGCGCGCGCAACATGCCAACTTAGGCAGACCAACCTTAAGAGAATCATGTGCACGCCCCAACGGTCGGTATATCCTAACGGTCTGGTCTGTAGATGCGGCTATCTTTCCCGAGGATTCGTCGAAGGCGACGGCCTCCAGACTGCGACTGTCATCATCATAAATGGTGTGGAGGATAGCGCCGGGGTCGGAGAGGATGGAGAGGGCATTCCCCGTAATATATACAATAATCCGCTTGCCATCCCAATAGCCGGTCGAGATGGCTTGAAGGCTAGCTTCGGGCTTGCCTGGAAGGACTCCCTTCATACTATCGGTGCGTTTCGTTCGTGTATGGCATTGCTAAGCGATCGGGTCGACGATGGTAGGTGATAAACGGGAAGATCGGAAAAGGGAGACGAGACCGGTTTTGCGACGCAGATGAAGGCAGGGAGCACGAGAAGTTACTCGTATCTAGTCTGTAGCTTTCGCGGAGGCTTATCTGTCTAGTCTGTCCGCTTGCTTCGAGAACATTTTTCTTATAGTTGGTACTAGATATATCCTAGGTTAATTAACTATTAACTATTGTGTAGAGTGCAAATACTACCTATGAAGTAGTTATTGTGTTGGCGAAGAGAGCTTCAGGTATCTTGGAGCTAATAGTGGTCCGAGAGATGACCGCGTATAGTAGTACGTACTTAGTACCTACTAAGCCTACCTACGCCATCATATGTGCCAGGTCTGAAAGCTGGCTTCGTTTTTGTCGTTTAGGTATAGTTTTTTCCTAAATAGGACTAGTTACTTCCTATTCGGGTCAAAAAGTTCAAAAGATACGAAAACTACCGCTGTTGTCTAATATGTAGACGACACACATACAATAGCGTACCAGTGCGTTCAGTGAGTGCAACAATTGTGTTACCAGATTTGTTATTCTATTAAGAGAGAGCAGTTGTTAATATTGGGCTCCGCTTCGATGTTGCCTTCAAAGCACTCCATTAGCCATCCTCATGAAGGTCCATTAGGACCACTTGTGACGAAACGTAAACACAATGTAAATAAACACAGTAAATGAACACATAGCGCCTAGATTACTCCGTATTAATTGATTTAATTAATCGGTTGCTTTATGTTGTAAATTTTTTGATGGGCCGGCGAGCAGATAAGTTTCTAACCTTCGTACAATTAATATAACGATAATGCCAACCTGTAGGCGAATAATCCGGGTAGTCTGAGCTAAGTAGTTTATATAGTGATTTAGGTGGGTTGAAGATGCTAGGTGCTTAGTGTTTATCCTATTCAGGGTCAAAGTTAAAGTACATGTCAAATAACAATCCCTCATCTTCTTCTAGTTCGTCCTCCTTAGGGTCAGCGTCAAGTACGTCCTCATCAGAGTCAGTGTCAAGTTCGTCCCCCTCAGAATCAGTGTCAAAATTTACGTTCGCGTCAAATAACAATCTCTTATCTTCTTCCGACAAACCCACATGCTGTGCCAGAATAGCCGCGGCGGTGAAGTGGTATTCTGTGATTGCCAATTTCACTGCCTTGATGGAACGGCGGCGCCATCGACCCGTGGTTAGAGCTCCCTCTATCAGCAGAAACTCCAACATATCAAGCCTTCCATGCTCTGCAGCCCCCTGAAGCGCAGTTCTACCCCCCTTCCGTGATGGTGGTGCATTGACTTGGGCACCTTCATCGATCAAGTACTTAGCAAGCCCCAAGTCCCCAGTAATAGCGGCGAATTGCAATGCCGTTGCTCCGTTCTCTTTGGCGGGTGGACCATTAACGTCTGCCCCGGCTTGAACAAGATAATACAAAATGTCCGTTTGGCCCTCTTCCACAGCTTTCTGGAGGGGAGACCGATAAAAAGGTAATTGGTTGTAAGCATTCACGTCAGCCCCAGCTTGAACAAGCTTGTGCACCAAGTCTAAATCGCCCTCTGCCACTGCAGCAAGAAGAGGTCCTCCAACATACGGTCTACTACCATTAGCGTCTGCTCCAGCCGCGAGTAGCAGGTCAATCATTTTTTCATTGCAATTCCCAATGGCGAATTCCAAAGGACCACGGACCTTAAATTTTCCATAGTCGTAATCGCTACGTTGGTTATGATTGAGAAGGACTTGGACGAACGCAGTGTTGTCAAAAAAAGCAGCGACTATCCATGTGAGTTCATCAGCGCGAAAGCCACTTCTCAAAAGCAAGGAACCCGCTTCGAGCGCATCAGAACGCATCGAACTTGCTACTAGAGCTAGTGGGCTCCCACAGGGCCATCCATTGTGTCGGTTTCTCGGATCCAGTCGACCCCCCAGCTCATATCTGCCACTTCGAATGCTCCCAATCAACCTATCTACACAGCTGGAATGTATTTCCAGTGGCAATGGTCCATTGTGGCAAGATGGCGGATGGGCGAGAAGATTTTGTAGAAGAACCAGATTACCAGACATTGCAGCAACCGCGATTGCTGTAATCTCAAACGGGTCTTCGCCAGTCTCGGCGGGTCGATTTAGTATGAGACTTTGGATCAATGAATCGTTTCCCATCGCAATCGCGGCGAATAATGCGCCTGCACTATAAATGCTAGGTTCCATATTAAACAGTGTGGCCGCCCGTATGTTGTCCTCTAGTAAAATAGCCTCCTCGAGATCCCTTTCAGACTTGATCTTCGTAATATTGCCGCCACCATGTTCGCATAAGAGCGCCGCGACTTTCCACTGCCTAATATTGATTGCACTATCGAACTCCCCACCAAGTAGTTGTGCGCCGTTTGATAGTAATTGAGATACAATATCATATAGTCGGTTAGATCGCCTTGAGGATCCTTGAAGTGCGCACTGGAGTGCTGTTTTTCCTTCCTTATCCACTGTATTTGGATTAGCCCCGGCCGCGATACCTGCTGCGAGCAACTCTAAATGGCAGCATTCTGCGGCTATACTGAGTTCGCTTCCAATAAGTTTTGCTCCAGCGCGAATCAATATGGCGGCACAGGATAGGAAATCATGAACCTTCCGTTCATCAAGAGTATTCCATCTATCTAGTACAAAATTGAGAGGCGCTTTCCCAGACGGATAGTCACTCATATTCATATTCACGGCGAACCGTCTCGTGAATCTGAACTCTTCAGCGGAGGAATCAAATCTAGGGGCGGCGTTGACGTCGGCGCCGCGCGTGGTTAAAAATTCTACCACGTCCTTATGCCCGCCATAGCAAGCAGCATGGAGGGGAGATAATTTCCCAGCAGCCCATGTGTTAGGTGCAATTTGTAAAGACCATAAAAGTTGACAGGTGCTCGGGTGGCCGAATCGCGCTGTTGCATGTAATGGCGTAATGCCATACTCGTTGGCCATAATAGTGGGCGAAATAGTGTACAGATATTGGATTATATCACTGTGTCCCTCGGCCGCCGCTGCTATAAGTACATCCGGTGTGATAAAGGTGATAACGGAGGTAGATGGATATCGAGAGGATATAAGATCAAGGATGTACTGTGTCAGTTGAAGATCCATAGACGCTGCTACGGTTAGGGCAGTTTCCTTGTGCAAAGGACTATCGAACCAAGGTTCCAAGCCAGCGGTGAGGTCACCTTCATGATGTACAAGCATCTCAACAAGGTTTTGATCTCTTCTCCTGATCGCGGAGTGAAGGGCCCGATCTATATTCTTCGAAGCGCCGTGCTTGAATAGAAGCTCCACAAAGTTGAAAAGTGCGTCGCTACTCCAATCCTGTAGTAGAGCGATTTCTAGGATTGTCTGGCGTTCCGGGTACTCCCAGAAGCCGCAGTGGTTTGTGACTAGTATATTCGCACTAGCACCTGCGTTCAGGAGGTACTTCGTCAAGCCGATTATGAGCTGTTGGGTGCAAGGGGAAATATCAGGGCCGAATTCGCTGAGACTAGACCAAAGAGTTTCCGTGGCGGCATTCGGGCAATATCCTGATGTTACTAGCCATTTGATTATGGTTTCAGGTCGGTCGTCTTTATAGTTGTAGCATTGGATCATTTCCACGGACCTTAAAATTGTGGCGTTGAGGAGATTTTCCATGAATCCATTGATTGTCGAGTTCTCCACCCTCCTAAGATTAAAGTCGAAGTGAAAGATACCGCAGTCTTCAAGGGTCTTGACGGTTTGGTCCCACGTATAATATTGTTCTAAGTCGAGGATATTGTTGGATACGTTGTATATGACCATTGAGACATATTCGCGCACGAAGTCTTCGGCTGGTCCAATTAGAAGGTTTTGGGCACGTTGAAGATTCTCCTGGGGGTATGTTTCGGGCATTGATCTCCCGATGATAGCGGCAAGTTTGGAAACTCCGATATGCGCCATATCTGTTCTAGGTGCTTCTGGTAGAATTGCAGAAACTAGTTCGCTCGAGGACGCATTCTGACTTTCTAGTGTGAATGGCTTGCAGACTTTGAGCATCACTTGATTGTATACTGTTAGTGGCAGGACTAGACAATGATTGGTGTATCAACTAACTAGGTAACTCTCTTGATGAGAATCCGAGCCATGGTAATGTGGCTGGCCACTCGAATTCCATGTTGATAGGCTGTGGTGTGCAAACAGCAACTAGACAGTCTGTCAACGGTGGAAGCGATGAATTTCGTTCTATTCCCCAATATGAGTAGGTATATCTGGAAGCGAGAGTGAGAATCGAAGCTTACGTAGGGCAAGCTGAGCCAATGTAGACCTATCACCGTGACGATCTGTCTCCCTTGTGACCGTCTCTGGCTTCATACGCTTGCCGCAGAATATCACTTCAGACTCCTTGCCGTCACGTTTTCTCTTAGTGATGCGGTGATCTATAGAAATCCATGTTTTCTTATCGATATTCTTTCGAAACTTCCATTTTTTAATCTTGGTTTGGATTTGGTGGGTTCTATTGTTGTTAGCATATTGAGCTAGTTAGTAAGGCGAGTATATCTCACGTGGCATCTAGATCATTATTTTCCAATTTGCTGCGAACTTCCTCAAGCGAATTATCATCTACGAGATACCACTTGCGGATGAGCGCCTTGTGATCATCCCATTGCTGGTCGCTCAGCTTAGATATTTTGCGGCTCATATTGATTGGTATGTTTCGAGGATGTAACTCTGACAAAGAATAGATGCCCCTTGTGCGGGGGGAAGGTGGACTGAGTATTGACTTATGTGTCAAATATCAGACACTGAATATCGGGTATAGGTCGCTGTACTTGAGCGGGACATAGAAATAGATAGATTCGAAAGAGTGAAGAAAACGAAAATGAACTCTTATGTCTTGAGTAGGATAGATGGGGTATTTCTACTCGAAGCTAAGTAGCTGAGCGAAGTTCACGCCAATCATTCCAGAGTGTTATGATTGGGTAGAGGTCAGAATCTGAAAAGACCCTGGTCTGGTATGTACCCCGATGCTACCTCTCAGATTCTCAGCTGCATACCTGAGTGGCCACAAGACAAAATCTGAGAGCACTTAGAGCTACGCGCGGCGTGGGCATGCAAAGCGACCCTAAGCACCGTAAGCTGTCTTCATACCTAATTGGTAAACCCCCAGAATCTGAAGCCCCCCGGGGCTCGATGGATGGTCGGTGCATTTTCTGGCCGTACTGATAGGATGGCTCCCAAAATCTGAAAAGCATTATGTCCTGTCGGTGGCTATGGCAAGATGCCATTAATTCACCCTAGAACCCGCAGGCTGATTTCCTGCAAGAGTCGCGTGTCCTTCGGTTTATCTATCCGAATATGTAGAGGAAGAGAGGCTCCTCTGCTTCATAAAAGACTAGTTCTTCTCCGATAGCTCTAAAGATGTTTCACTTCATATCGTTCCTTTTCTCGTAGATTAGGATTGCTCAGGAGAGCAAGCTTGAAATTTATCGCTTACAAGACTAAAGACATAGTGATCGCCCATCAGAACAACATGGTTATATCGAGCAGCCTTCTCGGGCCGATCCTAGGCGGCCTTCTAGGTTTCTTGGGGGCCATTGGGGCTACCATCATTACCTTAATTATTGCCCGGCGAGGGCGACGACGAGTACGGCGAATGGACAGGGAGCGTATCGGTAAGCTAGCGTTTCCTAGTAGGATTGTGTATGCGTACTAAACTCCATAGAAGATGGCCACGGTCAAGAGCTTGATTATATCACAAACGTTAACGGCTTCCCTCATCGAGGGACCATCGACGCTGCGGGTAATATGCACCATAGCCACCACCGACGGGTGGAGTTTCAGGGATGTATCGAAGGTGAGTAGATAAGCCCTTCAAGCGAGTCCAAAGACTCCATTGTAGCTAACTATGAGCTTGTGATAGTCAATGTTGCGAGGGCTAAGATATGTGTCCTCCCATAGCCAAACAGCGCCCATTCCAAGATCACGCTACTTCCATACCTGTATAACTTGTCAATCGATAGTAAATTAACTATTGATCAACGCATTTATTTATTCGAAAACGGTTATTTAATAAGCAATCAATTATTAGCTCAAACATAAATGTGTTTCACGTATTCACGGAGTGCATCCCTTCTCTTTCCCATAAGATGAAACTATCACAAGACATGTAGGCAAAATATACTGTTCCTGTATAGATAGGATCTTGGTAGTCTCATAACGCCCTCGCACAACAACATACTATTCCCTATGCGCCCAACTCCACAATTACGTGAAATCTATCGCTGTTAATAGGGAAGATTGAAGACCGGCTCTGCTCTAACACATTTCTCGTATCTTACTCACGGCAGAAGGTTTTCCCAGTATGGCCGGGTATATATTATATTCAAAGTAAGCAAGCCAATTCATCAACCCGTGAATCGTCTTTCTAGGTACTTATATAGTCTAAGCCGCCCAAGAAACGCGGAGATTCTTATTATTCTTCACGCGATCCGAGCGCCTATCACCACCACCCCCACCTCCCATCCTACCCCCAAACTCCGACCTGGCCATCGCCGATTCTCTCGCCTGCCAGCGGACATAACTCGGCACAGGGGCCATGGGCGTCGTCGTCTCGCGCCCCATAAACGACCCAAGGAAGAGCCGTGGTCGTCCAGGCGTCGGTTCATACACCTCTTCCTCCTGCCGCACTAGATTCGCATTCGCTCTGCTCTCCTCCGCCGCCGCCGCCGTCCTCCACGTCTGCAGAAACCCCCTGGCCTGCCGCTCGACGGCCTGCCTTCGGGCGCTCTGGACCACCTGGCCGACGTTCTTGTAGGATCCGTCCGGCAGCTCTACGGGGACGAGTTTATCCGCGGTCTGGCCATACCACGTCTCGAACCCTTGGCGTAGCAGTTTTCTTCCCTTCTTCTCTAATGCGTTGGCCACCATTTCTGGCCGATTCGCGCCTTGTAGGGAGCCAAGGTTCCAATTTTTCAGCGCCCGCGATGTCGCCTTGACTTCCCAGTGCTCCTCGGCCTCCGCTTCTAGGTCTCTATGCAATGCTGCCCTTTCTCGCCATTGCCCTATGGCCTTTTGTTTGAGCATGTCGTCGCCTATAGCAGCCGCTTCGGTCCGCTCCTGGGTCCGGCGCCGCCACTCGGTGAATGCCTGTGACGTCTGCCGCCATTCGCGATCTTCGATGGCTTCCACTAGGGTCACGTTCATTATTTCGTAGCGCTCATAACTTGGTCCAAGTTGACTACGCCATTGCTTAATGCAACGTTCTCCCATACTCCTCTTCACTATGCGGCGTGTCTCCAAGTGCGCTTCCCTCAGCTTCTCCTTCCGCCTCTGCTTAGTCCTTTGCCGCCATGCAGAAACGGTATTTCGAGTTCTGTAGTAATAATCGGCACGCTGTCCGTAGTCCTCTTGAAGTTGATGTGTCTGAGAAACATGCTGTGCCCTTTCTCGCCAAGTTGACAGAGCTTGTGTTGTCCTTAGGTAGTAATTGGTACGTTCTGCGTAAAGCCCTAGGAGCTTCTCTTTCTGCTCGGCCTGTTCCATCTTCTCCCTTAAAATGGGAAGCGCCTTCGTAGTTCTTTGATAATACTCAGCTCGTTCAGCGTAGTGTTCGAGAACATTTTCTTGACGGTGTACCTCTTGGCCAGCCTTTTGCCTCCACTTATTAACTGTATTTGTCGCTTGTTGGTAGGACCTGTTCTCTTCAAATTCGGTATTGCGATCGGCAGCTCGTTGTTGTTGAGACGTAGCTAGGTCGCGCCAACTTGATACTGACCGCACCAGCCGTTCATCCTGTTTCTCTTCTCCAAATTGCTCAACCTTTGCGATATTTTCACTCGTGTATTTCTCCCAGGCACCAAAGTATCTCATACGTAATATGTGTCTACGGGCTAGCATAGTCCGTTCATCTAGCTGATCGTCGTCTGAAGTGTTAGCATCCCCGGGGGAATCTGTAGCGGGCGTAGGCTCCACAGAGGGAGCAGAGACAGGAGGTTCAGCATCTACCATCTCGATGGGAGGAGTGTTAGGTGGTTTGGTAACAACAGGAATAACAGTAGAGGATCGCGTAGTTGAGGGAATAGGGGTTTTAGCAGGTTTCCTTGTTTGAAGCTGGGTAGCGATAGCTATAGAGGATAGTGGCCGTGTAGATGGGATACGGGGTCGAGCGGGAATCGAAGTTGCAGAGGCAGGTTTTATGATTGCTGGAGCTGCTAGCTCAGGCTGCTTAGTGTTGGAAGCAGCTGCTCGATCGACGGTAGATTCAACGGTGCCGCTAGTTTTACTGGCTAACAATTTCCTCATTCCATCTAGAGCGGAGCGATTTCGAGCAAATCCGAGAGCCTTTGCTTTTAAGCTCATTTCATAAGCCTTGGCAGCAACTTCGGCCTTGACGCCTTCTTCTTCTACTCTATTTGACCATGTGGCAAACGCGCGCGACAGAACGAGATTTCTATGGGCCCTTTGTGCAAGACGAGCAAGTTGAGGGTTTTCCTTAAAATCGTCCTCCTCATACTCTTGCCCAGCCAGCTGATCGGCTAACAGTTTAGCGTTTCTGTTTTTGCAGTATTCGTCCCAGGACGATTGCCGCCACACCGCCAGAGCCTTTTTTGTTGACAGGATCTGATGTGCGCGGATAGCGATTCTCTCTACGCGTTTCGAATATGCATTAGGGGGGACGTTGTTAGGTGATGCCTGTACAGCTTCGGCAGCAAGAGCCCTCCATACATTGAATTTTTCTTCAAGCGATTCTCTTAGTTCCGCTTCGCGTATAGCCTCGGATTGAGCGCATATGTAGTTTGCGTACTGGGTTGTGTTATGCCACCGACGCAGCGTAGCCACGGCCAGGAACTGGGTGTGATGCTTTTTCCGAAAGGCTTCGGCCTTTTCAGCGAGATGCTTCTCTCTGGCTTTATCCTGCGATTCCGTCGGGACCTTTAGAAAGTGATCAGAACTAGACTTGTAGCCATTAGATTCAACTTCGCCGGTGTAAGCATCGGGCATATATTCGTCTTCAGCATCACCAACGCCATGATGATCTTCGCGGCCCTCGCCCTCGCCATCAGAAGCCGGCGGTGCTTCAATAGATAACGTTATGTTCATTCGAGCCATAACTGCTTTGAACTTGTCCATTAAGGACCTCTGACCCTTGACGCCGCCTACCATGAAGACCAGTTTACTAATGTGGCGATCATTCGGTTCGAGGCCATATTCGGCAAGAATCTCATCGTAAGCAATGAAAAGCGCGTGTGTTGGAAGACGAGAAGACGGGGTGAGCTCTTCGGCTAAGATGGTCTCGCCTCGGACAACAATCTCGTACATGAGCTTTATGTCTAGATCCGGATACAAATTAGCGGGGAAACAGAACATAAAGTATAATATCATTTTAGAATCAGGCCAAACTAACCATCATCAGAGTATTCGTTGCGGTCAATGGTGGTAAGGTAAGCCATGTCGGAGGTGCCCATAGTCGAGAAGAGACTGCCATGACGACTCGGCGGGCGCCGGGATTGAGGTTGGAGCGCCTCATTGTCAGAGAAATCGGATATATCGCTGGCGGGCTGCTCCGGGTCGGGAAACTCAGCCATAGCCACGGATACGTTGTCGCATGGCAAGCTGAGATGGGAGCTTCGCGTAATAGAGCATTCCCGGGTGTCGTTGTTGTCGGCAAGAGTTAGGAACTGTCGCGGGTTCTAGTCGCAAGCAGAACCGGTCGTCAGAAACAAGGCGGAAGGCGCATTGTAAGGTTCCAATGCTTTAGGTATTTCTCGAGCAATTAATTCAAATTTAGTTGAATTCAATTCAATGTGTTTATCCAATGAATCGGGCTGTTCAAAAAGTCCAATTAAGAAGAAGTTGGTAGTTGATAGTAGGGCGATCCTAACTAAAGAAATGGGGTCTTAGAGCTTAAGGCGCGTCTCCGTCGCGGTTAATTCGACCAGGTCCCATAAGTTTGCTACATTCCCTGAGGTCCTCATTGGCCCATTGTATTGTACACCATGCTGTAGAACCCTATATACAACTGGTGACCCGCTTCCCTATCACGATATAGCGGTAATCTACACCAGTAAATGTTTAATTGATTATATTCTACATGTATCTATCTTCCCCATTGATTTGGAGAGTTGAAAAACGTCACAACTATATTCAAACCATCGCATGAAAACCCGAGACCCAGCGACCTCTTACCCCTCCCCAATTACTTTATACAATTTGCCATAAACACTTTCTTAAAATGCAGCCGCGTACACGTCCGATTCAAAAGTTCGCTACTGCAGTCTCACAATGCTCGGCCGAGGTTCGTACACTTTTTCCGCCGCGCCGAACGTAGACAACTAATTATAGCCAATTATCCACAGGCCACGATATACGGGAAATGCATCGTTGCTGATTACAACTCAGTCCACAAAGACAAATGCGCTAATGAGTTCATGAAGCTAAAAGACTGCTACTTAGTAAGGGATATTAGGAACCCACTGTCTCACGTACCGAAGCACTTACGCCTCACCGCAGAAACATGCAAAGAAGCGGCGATAGCACTTCATATTGCCAACGGCATAGCTTAGCCATACTACAGAAATTATGGGTTTCAAACTAGAAGCGCATGTACTTGGCCTAAATTTCTGAGCATGAGAGAAGCCTCGAGTCTGAAGTCAACATCTTCGCGTTTTAGAAATACACGTCATGTCAACTAAATAGGAGACCAGCTATACGTGTCCATTTAGACTTCTATCTTTCCAGGGCCAATCTGGCGTATTATCTGACCAGATCCTCCTACGACATTCGCTCTACAGCTTCAGCAGTCGAAGCAAGAATGTCGCTTTTTGTACCTCTTGCTCTTCTTCCATAATGATGCCCTCCTCCTTGCCATTAGGGATCTCGCCATCCACCTGTGTAACCTCGTGTTTGTCCAATGGCCTCCGCAGAGCCTTTACAAAAGCCTGCGTCTGGGTATGCAATATCTTTGACAGACCAATGTCTTCAGGATCCGAAAGAACCTTATACTCCATCTTCACATCATCTGTTGGCTGGAGGCCGGCCTTCTTTCGGAGACGCTGCACACGATTAATAATTTCTCGTGCTACGCCCTCCTCCGCTAATTCTGGGTAGATGGCACCGTCAAGGATAGTAAGAACGTCATCGTCTGTGTTAGGCTCCAGGGTTTGCGAGTCGTCTTGCTTAAGGTCACGTTTTACCTTCAAATCACCCTCTTCAAGTCGAATACCATCAACTATGATGAACTTCGCTTTGGTATATTCCTTCACCTCGTCACTGGTGACGTTTGGCAAGGCTTTCTTGACTTTTGCCAGATCTTTTCTGAGCTTCTTACCGAGAACCGGCCAGTCAGCTGCCACTGAATATTGCACATTATATTTCGCTTCATCTGATGTCAACACCAGGTCTCTGACGTTCAGCTCTTCTGTGATGTAAGTTTCCAGGGATTTAACATCTGCCAAATATTCTGGGTCGGAATGGATCACCACTAGGGTCTTGAGTGGTGTCTTGAGACCGATGGTTCTGCGTTCTCGAGATACTCTGGCAAGCTCGATGACTTTTTGCATACGGGCAACCCGGCGCTCAACCTCGGAATCAAAGAGTTCTTGTCTCACATCAGGATAAGGAAGGAAGTGGACACTTCGAGGATCCTCGCCCTGTAAATCCTTTGGAATATGGGGTAACAGTTTGGAGTAGATCGTTTCCGTGATGAAAGGAGTAAAGGGGGCTAGACCCTTACATAAGGTGAAAAGAATCTCGAATAGGGTGTTAAGCGCGTGGATAGTATCGTCGAGTCCAAATTCACCCTTTAGTCTTTTGCGGTTGAAGCGAATATACCAATTCGTTGTGTTGTCGATAAGCCCCAATAATCTGGGGACAACCGTGTATAGGCGGTAGCCCACCATCTCCTCGTTGACAAATTGTAACAGGCTCTGACAACTGGCAAGGATCCAGCGGTCCATGACATTTGTGTTTGAGCTTTCCATCTTAGGATCGAAAACATAGTCTATATCTTCAACCTTTTTCAGGAGAGCGACTTGGCCCTCAAAGAATTTGTAGCTATTCCAGAGAGGCAAGAGAACTTTTTGAACAACTTCCTTCACTCCGGCTTCCTTGAAACGCAAGGGCTCGGCGCGGACGACTGGCGAGTTAATCATGTAGAGTCGAAGAGCATCTGATCCATATTTCTCCATGATGATGCCTGGATCAGGGTAATTTTTCAGTCGCTTGGACATCTTCTTTCCATCCTCCGCCAGAACGATGCCATTGACGACACAGTTCTTAAATGGTGAGATACCGAAGAGGTGTGTTCCCAGTACGAGCAATGTGTAAAACCATCCTCTTGTTTGACTACCGGACCTAGTTAATTTCTTGTCTGGTGCGGAAGGGGTGTATAGACTTACTCTAAACCTTCGGCAATGAAATCTCCAGGGAAGCTTTCAGCAAACTTGTCCTTGTTCTCGAAGGGATAATGCATGCTTGCATACGGCATGCTACCCGATTCAAACCAACAGTCGAAAACCTCTTCTACGCGTCGAAGTACACCCTTGCCAGTTTTGCTAGGTATGGTAATATGATCAACCTTGTCTCGGTGGAGGTCGGTCAATTCACCTTCATATCCACTAAGCTCCTTCAACTCCTGGACGGAGCCGATGCACACTCTCTCGGTCAAGTCATCACTAACCCACAATGGAATAGGAGTACCCCAATACCTGTTCCTAGACACATTCCAATCTCTCGCATTTGCGATCCAGTTGCCAAATCGATTTTCCTTGACAAAGCTTGGTGTCCAGTGCATGCCTTCGATGTTCTTCAACATTTGGGGGACAATTTCGGGGATGCGGATGAACCATGATGGCACAGCACGGTAGATGAGTGGCTTGTCAGTTCGCGGGCACATGGGATATGAATGCCTCAGTTGTGAGTCAACTACGAGACGTCCCTTCTCCTTTAGGTGTTTGATGATGGACCTATCAGCATCCTTGATATACATCCCAGCAAAATGACGGATTTTATCGTCATATATACCGAGGTCGTTGATAGGATCGGGAGGCGCACGAGTCTTATCAACGACACCATTCTCGACGGCAACACTATAATCGTCTTCACCATAGGCTGGGGCCTGGTGGACAATTCCAGTACCGGAGTCGTCAGTAACGTACGTTGCGTTCACGACTTTGAACGCAACATCCTTGAACTCGTCATAGAAGTAATCAAACAGCGGCTCATACTTCCAGTCCTTCATCTCCTTCCCCTTTAGTTTCGATACCACCTTGTACTTCGCTTTCTTGGGGTCTTTGTAAAGAGTAGTTAGTAGTTTCTCTAGTAGGATGTAGTGTTGCCCTGATTTTTCGTCGAGTATCTTGACGTATTCGAACTCAGGATGAGTTGCAAGCGCGAGATTGGTAGGCAAGGTCCATGGTGTCGTGGTCCATGCTAGTAGGTGGGTTGTTGGGTCTGAGACTAGAGGAAAACTGACGACGACAGCTGGGTCTGTCACATCTTGGTAATTCTGGTTCGCCTCAAAGTTACTCAAGGCAGTTGTCATGCCTGTAGAGTACGGCATGACTCTGTGCCCTTGATAGACCATTCCTTTGTCGAACAATTGCTTGAAGATCCACCATTCGCTCTCCATGAAACTAGGGTCCATTGTCTTAGCCAATGTTAGCACACAGTCTCATTATTAAGCGATATCACAAGTCGACTAGCAAGCTCACCTTGTAATCATTGTCAAAATCGATCCATCGACCGAGCCGCTCAATGGTGTGGCGCCATTCCTCGCGGTAGCGCATGACGATAGAGCGGCATTCATGGTTGTAGTTGGCGAGGCCGAACTTCTCGACGGCCTCCTTGCCAGAAAGATTGAACTTCTTGTCGATCTCATGCTCGATGGGGATTCCATGTGTGTCCCAGCCGAACCGCCTCTCGACGTGATGGCCTTTCATAGACCAGTATCTCGGGATGATATCCTTTATGGTAGATGCGAGAAGATGGCCGTAATGCGGTAGACCAGTGGCAAATGGTGGGCCATCGTAGAAGGTGTATCGAGGCTTGTCCTTGGACAATTCGACCTACATGTATCTAGCGCATTAGCAAAATACCAAACTGGGTATCACTAATAAGGTGCTTCTCTCAGAGGTATGGAGAAGTAGGTAGGCACTGACCTGGCGCTCAAAGGCCTTGATCTCTCGCCATTTTTCAATGACGGCGACCTCAGCCTTCGGGAAGTCGATGGACATTGTAAAATCTGTATGTCGCCAAGAGATGTCGAAATCAACTAAGAAAAATAGATTCTCTCGAATTCCCCAGGTCCGAAATACAGATGCTGGCGCAGGTTAATAACACGGTCCAGCTCTTTCTACAAAGTTGAGTCACAGCGCAAGGTGCAATCTGTCATACGAAATGCGAAATCCGACCGCGGGGCACTTTTTGTCAGAGGCACTAGTCGCGGGGTCTGCACTTGGCGCTGTCTGTGCTCAGTCCCAGGGTTAAATTTTAAATCACCCCGCCTGCTACCCAATCAGGATTAACCTCAATAGTAGGTAGGTATGTATGTACTTATGCTGTACATACATGTATGTAAGTGACTGTACGTTACCCAAGGGGGATGTTTTTTATCTTATTTATAAAAAAGAAAAAGAAAAAAACATATTCGGGCTGTAGAGTGCGGGTGTCTTTTATAATACTAATTTTTATTTTTTACTTACAGTAGTTATATTTTGATAAAGGCGCCTTAAGGGCGACTATGTATTAAGTTAAACCCCTTTCAAACAACCTAAATAAACAAACGAGGATCGTTTTGATATATATATATCAGCCGGCAAAGAACTAATCCTCCAGGACTTGTTGAAAAACACAGAATAGGGACTATAAAGGCTAAAATTTAAGAGATATCTCTCTTCACTGCTACTCGAATCTTCTCCGCGGCGGCCATTCCCAGCGATGTTGCCGTCGTGCCACCCAATATCTCAAAGACGGCCATGCCCAATCAATTTCTCAGCTCAACTACGATCAATGAGTCGACCCCGTACCCGGACAAGGACAAGCTAGGGATGGATTGATCACGTGGCGAGCGAGGGAATACTGATTACTTTAGCAGCTAAACTCGCGGGAATGATATAGTCGGCTCCCTGGATCGAAGGCGCCCCGATCGCCTACAAAGTCAAACTAGGCCCTATATCCTTTACCCTAGGGGACCCGTCGGCTGATGTCGTGAAAATTTAATAGAGGTTAACGAACCTAGGTTCGTACGTCCGACTGGATGGTTCCGTTCCTCGCACTTACTACAAAGATGTAGCGGGATGCCGCACATTACCAGGTGGCTTAGCCTGAAGGACGAAACGGCGTTGCCGACGGCCACGACCGTCCCTGAAGCCTCATAAAGAGACGTCTGTTGAAGGTTAGATTTGAAGGCGCCTGTTGCCACTAGGCCGTCCGTGTAGCAGTAGCCTGCCACTATTACTTTGACGAGTAAGTCGTTCGGACCGGGTTTAGGCACCGGGTTCATTCATAGCTGGTAAGGGGTACTGAACTCCGTGATTTGTAGCGCACGCATCTCTACCGGTAGAGGTAAAGTAGATGTTGCCATGTTGCATAAACATGCTTATTTTGCGAGTATACACCTGGATCTAGTGAGGAGACAGTGTTGAGCGACAGTTGGAGTACTCATACCTGAAATTTTATTCAAGGGTGTATTGTGTATTTTAAAGATGGTATAAGTCACCGACGTCACTATCGAACTATAAAGCCGATGAGCTTGTTGGGCTTGGATTCTTTTAGGCCCATAGTACCAAACTTCGATACGGTTTAAACGTAGGTATAGGTACCTAGGGAATTAGATATGGGGGGGCATGCATTTCCCAACTATTCGTTTCGCATACTAAAGTGATCAAGTATTGTTTATCATTGATTTAATCTACTAAGGAGACATAGTTACAGCCAATATATATATAAGTCGGCCAATGTATTATCCGATATAATGTACATAATTTTATTTAAACATATCATTCAAGAGCTCTTAGTCACAATGTATGTCGAAAACATAATACTCGCGATCGCATCGCTGTGGGTGGTTTTCCTCTGCCTCCTTTTGCAATGGCATCAGCCCATTAAAAATGCCCGTTGCGCATTACGGGTTTGTTCTGCGCTATAGGCGTCGATCTTGACTGCAACAAGCACACATTCGACGGAACTTTTCCCACTTCTTGAGCTCTGTATCCGTAATCTCCATTGCCCTGTCCGGACAACCCACTCCTCTGGGGTCTGACCTGATGTGTCTACCCGTCTTCTCTTTCGTGACGGGCCGAGGGATGGGGTCACACTCGATGCTGGGGACTCATGCTCTCCGCCCATCCCGGCGGACGAAGACGTAGACATTACGGTGGCTGGCTCCTCGTTGTCGGGCTCGTGTACGTAAGGTTTACCGTCAAGCGTGATGTGGGCCTCAGGGTCGAGCGATATGCGAACCAGGTCTTCACTTAGGGCAGTATTCCCCGGTGTTGCGGGTTGGCTATCGGCTCCCCCGGAAGCCATCAATAAGCCTAAAGGCTGTGTCGTAGGGAGGTTCAATTTTGTCGCAATCACCTCGAATAGTCTTGCAATTCTAGTTTTGATTTGACCAAAAAACTCAGCACGCATAATATTCAAATGCAGCTTGGTGGCTTCCCCTCCAATTTCTAGAACGAGTTCCCGTTGCTTGTCGTCCTCGTAGGGCCTCATGTAGTTGACCCATCCCGATATGAGGCCCCCTAAATTGCTCCCGAATTCACCGGAGTTGTCATTTGCTACTGAGATACCTGATTTGAAGATGTCTTCGACTCGCATTAAAATTTCGTGTTTCCTGCGTGCCTGATTGTAGCTGATGTGGTGAGGCAGCAGCTTCTGTTCCAGAGCTTTGAAATTGAAATAACGGCAGTCTTGAAGGAGGGAGGTTCTATGCTCCTCGTCACGGATATGGATGGGGTAACCGCGCAAAACCTGCAAGAGTTCGGCAAAGGTATCGGCTGAACGATTTGGAACTGACGGTGGCATGATAGAAGGTGGTCTAATCAAATCATTACGATCTAAACCTGGATATAGATCTTTCGGTGACGAGAAGAAAAGACCAAAGCCTAGGGAGAAGAAATTAGGCGAGTTGCCAGGTCCGGTGAACATATCACGAGGAATCTGGAACTCCCGGTGCCCTATAGAAATGAATATTGACTCTTCATAGAGTCGGGACATCAGCTTAGGTAGGGTATAGAATTGCGCATCGGCAAAGAGACGCACAAAGTGCGTGCCATCACGAGGGGTGACATGATATCCCTGGAGATGAAGAGCAATGTCCCGAAAGGTTGTTGGATCCCGGTCAATGTAGAGCGTGCGAATAGCAGTTGACAAATCTTCGCCAGATTCTTCAGCCCTCTTAATCTGGCATAAGAAGTATTGCGAAAAGTACGAGGGCGCTAAGAGTCAGGTCAGCGGTCCAGTCGCAACAAGAGAAATGATGAGGGGTTTCCCGAAATCGGATTGGTGAAGGTGTTAGTTGCACCGGGGATAGGGCGCATATACGGGACAAGGACATGGGTAATGGAGTTGCTGGCGTCACGCACCGTCGGATGAAAGCGAAGCTCCCGAAAGCTTGAATAGCTCAGAACCAATCTGAACTGGGAAAACACGCTCATGGGGCAGGATGTTGGGGATCTTGGTTATTAGTTGCGGATTGGAGGGCGGTAAGTGTAAGACGGTGCGACTCCCTTCGGGCTCACTCGAGTTTGACTTGCTCATTGTTGATGAAGGCGTTACGGTAAAACAACATGATCGCTAATATCCTTTTAATATAAGTAGTACGGAGGTGACGCAGTTACTTTGGGAGCTTGGGGATGCGTCCCAATCCCACGTGGCTTGCGCTAAGTCTAGACCACGCACTTGTTGAGGCTAATAAACATGAGACCGAACCGATGCCATTTATGAGGTAGATAAGTAGATAGATAGATAGATTGATTGATTGATGGGTAGATCGACAGATAGATAGACAGACAGACAGGTAGGCAGACAAATAAACGGACAGATAGATAGATAGATACAAGGGGGGGAATCGGAGGTTTGTTCTTCTAGCTGATTCGGCCGTTGACGGTCGATGTCGCCCGTGTTACGTCTAGTTATACCCGCAGTGATAATATAATATGAGGCTGGCAGAAGGATTGATTTCAAAAGGGTTTGGAATGATTACCTACTGACAGGATCGACCAGGCGTGGCTTGGACCGGACATTTATGCCAAAAGGGGCAATCTTAGTGGCTGGAACTGTGGCGGGCGTTTCCACTGTATAAGCGCTGAGTCAGGTTGTAGCGTGCATGAATGAACATTACCGACATGGACGGATTACCCACCTCCACCGTCAGCTTCCTTTTCCGTCACCCCAACCGAACCAAGAGACTGGCAGCGTTACAGACGTATATGCTGTACATATGTAGGTGTTTATTACCTACATGAGAAAACAACACCCATCATACAAGCACCAAACTTAGCATCAACGGGAACTTGAAATTGAGTGCATAAAACGAGCGTCACGTCATCAGCGTAACTGTACCTATAACCAAGTAACAACCTAGACACGGGAGGATCATCCATCATCACCATTACCATCATCATCTCACGTATCCAGCCGTGGCTATGAGCAGCTCATTACGCGTACTTGATCCTCGGGAGACCAATGCCACATCTATCAAATGCTTCTCAAGCTAGCACAATCTCTTTCCATGATATACCGGGATCCAGCGTAGACGCGAGAGCATCCTGACGAATCTTGCCTATGCCCTTTCGTTCGGCCACGCCTTTCTCCCACTCGATCATCAACACCCAGAAGAAACGCTCTCCTGTGTCGGTTGCCTGGGTATTGGCAGCGCCTTTTGCGGAAAGGGATACCACTATGAACTCTGCGCTGGTATTATTTTCCCTTGTTACCGCCGCGTCGTCCAGCGTGACGAAGCCGCAGTTCACCCCATTTCTGTCCAGCAGTTTGTAAGTGGTCGGCGTCCAGTAGAGCCCGATGAAAGGCCACATCAGATTTTCTCCCTCTTCCTGATCGACCTTGCAGAGTGCCAAGTTTGCGGTTATCGTCCAGAACTGCAGGATGGCGTACTCTTTGTCGATCAGTTCCCTCACGTGGTTTTGTGAAGGCTCGGTCCGCGATACATCGCATAAATCTCCGAAGAGCTCCTTCGCCCTCGCATTTTGACGATCTTCTTTGTCTCCAATCATTGCCAAGTCGCCTGAAGTTTCCCTCTTATACCAGGTGATCCATGTGCTTGCGGCCGTCCATTTTGTTACGTTACCAAATCCACTGTAGTAGACTGGGCCATACCAACCTGACCAAGCCCAGCTTGGGAAGCCATCACGCCGACTAAGGCCATCCTTATTCGGATAGAACAAAAGAAACCAGTCAAGAGCTGGGGTAGGTATACCGAAGAGGAGGCTACAATTCTCGTATTCTGCTAGACGCCGACAGATACCCGCCATGGCAAAGACGTAGTCCGTCGGCACTTTGAGCTCGCGCGTCGTATACTTGTTTAATAGCTGCCCAAGGAGATGATATACATCACCGCTCGGCTTATGTAGTGCTTGGCCGTGCTCCGTAGTTGGGTCAGCCCGGACAAGTAAACCGTCTTCTAGCTCCTGCCAGGATTCTTCATGGCACTTGAAGTATATCGTGTCGTCTATGAAGATAATCTTCCTCCTTGAAAGATACCATTCTTGGAATCTGTTCGAGTATCAGTCATATCTCCCCCCTCGTGGTATGTATATACGGTAAAACTTACGTCCACCCTCGGTGGTGGTATTCTGATTTAGCAACGATGTCTTGCATTGTATGGCGAAGAACAAGATTGACTCCAGGCAAAACCTCACCGGCCACCTGGTGTGCGGATGAACGGGTTCCCTCCCTAACTCCAGGTAGTCCGGAATTGGCATCTACACCGCTTCCAGCGACAATTGTGAAATGCTGCAACACTAAGTGTCAGTTAAAGTTGTGATATGTTAGTGTATAGAGATGGTAGCAAGCTTCTTGGGCATGATTTTAGCCCAAAAAGGAGCCTCCGTACTCCAAAACCTACGACAGATATCACTCCAAGGATGACTCACTGCTTGTTCATACACTAGATCCATGGCATTGATACCTGTACCTCTGTCGTCGTCATCATCCTGAATCAGGCACAGCTGGTCGATCCAAACATATCGACAATCTACGCTGCGGACGAAGTCGATGGCGTCCTGAATCGTCTTAGGGATTGAGTCCCAGTTTCTTCTAAGGCCATCTTTAGCAAAGAGGTCATCCTTGTTAGGTTTCAGAAGGAGGAATGGCTTGCATTCACCCCATTTGTAACTGAGGGCGACATATTGAGACGTGATAGGTACTGGCGTAATACACATGTCTTCCACATCGATACATCTAAAAAAGCTAAGATCGACGTTAAATGGTCCTTGATTTGGGACACACTTCTTATGACCGCTCTCACAGGTTCGGAGCCAGCCTTTAACCATTTCGAAGTCGATTTGACTAGAAGAAGCCACTCTTTCATAGCCTTTTACATCTGACTCGAAGACAAGCTTGGAGTATGAAGGCAATGGCTGGATTGCAAATTTTCTGGGGCCCTGTGGAAACACGCGCACTTCGTGGGTATTGTAATGATCGATCGATTGCATGTGAATGATGCGCTCATCTTGCATAGACTCCAAAACAAGCTTGCAGAATGGACACGATGGTCGCTCCTTGATGTCGCCTAGAAGCCCGAGGCTGAAGCTTGTTTTCCGATCACTCCCATCACCGTCGAAGCCGATAGTACTGCAGATGGCGCAAAGGCCACTGCTGTTTCCGTCGGGGGGTTGGCCATCATGATGCTTGGAACTGCGATGAAGGAGTTTCGAGAATCGATCTGACAGACTTTTCCTTGCTGACATTTCGAGCTCACTGTTGTATGAGAGGCGCAAGTTATTTCAACAATACTGTATGTGTCTTTGCATGGGGAAAGAAAGCGGAGTCTTATTTACAACATACGGTAGCCTTTTTCATGTAAGTATTTATTCATGTCAGGTTTAGGATTTCAGCCCTACGCGAGGAGGAGGCGCCACACGTTTCTTCCCCAGTTGGTCATCGTGGTCGTTTGAGGACCACGAAACACTCATGCGGCAATATCCACACCTACCCCTACTAGGTTGATACTAAACTGGCGCTTGCAATGCATAGTCCTACCTAGTAGGTATGTTTCACAAGGATTTGCCGGGGGGTTATTGAGATAAATATAGTACCTACCTCTCGATTCGAAAATGCTGGCTTGGATATTTAGTCTTGCATACAATTTTCATTGCGTATATGTCCATCCTCTATACCTTCCCTTTAACGATAGTTGCTAATGTAGGAGTATCATGCGTACTTATAAAGTAGAGTGTTTAAATATATAAAGAGACGAGAGATTTTGGGACTACAGACTAAAGCTCGTGTTATATTCACCATAGCACAGCGATGTTGTTGAAGGTGAATTGGAAGAAAGTAGTTGAAGATATTAGGAGTTGTATTGAAAGAAAAGGCATCCTTGGAGATGCCCTCCTTGTCCTCCTTTACTCTGTATCACCTGCTAGATGTCGTGTACCTCGAATCTCAAAAGTTTAATTGAACTTCCGACAATGCTACGTTACTCGAATATAATCTACGAGGGACCGTTTGAGGCTGGCGGAATTTTGTAGTTTGCAGATAGACGCATCAGCATCAATAAAAAATGTGGTAAGACTATCTAGGAGCCTCTTTGATCGTATCATGAATGTTATAACGTTTGGGCGCTACCTTGATATTTTTAGTATGTGCGAAGAAACCGCTGAATGATCTTATAGTATGCACTCATGCTGTATATGTTCCTATATGTTAATGGGATAGAACGCTGATTACGGTAGATCCATAGAACGAGCGATAACGTCAGTGTGTACCAAATCGGATTCCATAGGCTGAGATTGAACTGGCAGCCTCTAAGAACGTATGAACTTTCCCTAGTACCTCCTTCTGCATAGTACTTATATCTCGACGCTGACGTTAGCTGATGACTACATCTGCTATCTACAACGCCGCCCAGTCACACAGCGACGACTGCCTCTCCGAATATTGCAACTTCATCAACGAGTACACCAATAATGAAGGCTTTGCCATTACCCTCAAAGAATTATGACAGGACCTTGTCGAATTGTTTGTCGCTATGTTGGGTGGATGTCGCATCTCAAGCTGGCCAATTCAAGTTCAATACTAGATTTTAGCAAATCAGATATCGGCCCTAAGTGTTGGGCTGGGCGGCGAATTCTACGCCTGTTCCGAATCTGGAGGCCGGTACATCCCGGAGGTGCACTCCGATTGTGACACGTAGCGGAGGCAACTGAGAATGCTCGGCGTCTTACATTATAGTGCTTAGGAAGACAAGAGTGAGCATAGCGGTGGTATACGGCATTTCTAACACTCTCTACTTAGGTAAGCCATAAACCTTACCGTGGGCAGAACTATCAGTATTCAACCTTTCATATAGCGATCTCGATTGCAGATGCTACACGTACTTATATAGCAGAAACTAGCCCCCTTTCTACATACCCTACTCTATACTATTATAATCCGAAAAGTCGGTACCGAAATACCGTGTATATACAGGGACCTTCTCGCCGAATATAGCTGTCCACCGGCTCTCAAAATGACCAAGTCTTCTGACATGTGTCAGACGTCCCCACGGCTCATTGGTGAGATCCGTCTTGATACTCACCGGTATCATCCTAAGCTCCCGGAGGGCCCCTCAGTTCCATATTCCTTTTACGGGAGCGACTACGCCATTACTGCATTGGTATCGTTTGAACGTGCGAATTAGGTAATGAGTTCGCTGAGCAAAAGCAAACAGGCAACCGCTGCCTCAGAGTCTAGGTGACGATTGCATTGAGGTATTGTGTTTTGACAAGCCCAAAATATCACCTGGTTTTCGGTATTTTTACTTGGCTCATGCATCGAACAGATAGTAGTGCAACCCACAAGGCCGGTTGTGTCTTCGCTGAAACCCCCCCTGATGCCCTCAACCTTAACAACGTTCTAGAGGACTCGCATGAGCGCCAGGTAAGGCAAGTCGAGCGATGACCACGCTGATCACCAGTGTAGTCAAACAGCGCCTGTATTGAACTACGATTCGGTCTTTTATCTTTGCCATAACTATGAGATTCATAGTTGGTCGCTACTATACTCATTGAGTTATATGAGCAGACTCATATCTTTATAAGTTAGTAACCCTTGTTCTTCTCAAGAGATCGGCGATGTCTTAACCAGACTAGCAATGAGGCCTTCAGACCTCGCAGATGACCAATTGCTAACTTCTTGCAGACGGCGACAACCCCATGTTAACCATAGACGAGGCATTATAAGTCGTACGATTAACGTTCGCTTGATAGTGCCACCATGTCCCACTGAGTTCGAGGCTAAGCTTCAACCGTTAGCATAAAGCCGAATTAATTCAGGGGGCCGTAACGAATTTCGAAATGATAGCATCTCAAACCCTGATATCCCAATTGAATTCTAGACAGAGCCTTTTGGGTGGCCTCCAAGCCTCGTGTCTATTTCAACACATATTCAAATCTACATATGCTAATAATAAGTATGGTTTCTGGATACACGTGTTAACTAACCTGATACATATTGGCCGAGATTGATAAGGAATGGGCAGGCAAGTTTGTCGGCATCTTCCGGCAATTCTTAACGAGTTATCGTTTATCAATCATTAACTAAGAAACCGACCAAGGAACAGAATGCTCTAAAATAGGCGATTTGAGTTAACAAACTCCAAATCATCAGCACTACTAGCCACCAATATTTAAGGATCGTGCCAGTATTTCATATTGCCCCCTTAACCGGCAGAGCCTCGACCATGATGAGGTTACCTAACTGATATCACAAGTAAACAGGGTTCGAGTGCAAAAGAACCGTACTACCTACCCGTTCCAACCATGTAGTTAGGGCGCTTGGTAGCCTCCAATTTAGTAAGCTAGTGGTGACGCCATTCGCTATCGGTGCTAGACGATGCTATAATTATCCATTTTTAGTAATCGCTCTAGAATTGAAACATCCCCACGAACCCCAAAAGAGCCTCCGAGGGCTAGCACGCAATCGACCACCACGCCACTCTGTATACCGTCTCCGACGCATGGAAATAGCGTCAGCTTACATGTATCTCGTTGGTTGGAGCAACCGTTCCAAAGGAATGGCTACTCCGTTCAGGTGTGCCGCTAGACTAGGTAGGTAAGTAAGTAATAGGTAACTAATAACATTGAAGGCGACGGGACCCTGAAGACCAGGTCGTGAGCGGGAACGCAACTTGATTGGCCAATTGGGACAACGATGTAGGTGAAGAGTCGATATAAATGATCAACTTGTGCCTACATACTTATCAACATTATTTCTATTCGTCATTCTAACAAGTCTTTTCGTTATCGGATCTATTAACTATAA
Organism: Nemania sp. FL0031; assembly: GCA_022432375.1. Lineage (NCBI taxonomy): Eukaryota > Fungi > Ascomycota > Sordariomycetes > Xylariales > Xylariaceae > Nemania > Nemania sp. FL0031. The sequence continues at coordinate 652,049 of JAJKKK010000012.1, read as the reverse complement.
CGGTCGTTTCCGGCTAGTCTAACCTAAGCCGTTTACAAACAAATAAACACGAAAACTCGATATTGAAAGTCTTCACTATCGTGACTTTAGAATGGCGGTCACGCTGACACCCAGACAGCCCACGGCCGTCACGCCCTCGGCCGAGGAGATCAAGAACAAGCGCCTGAGCGAGGAGAACCTGGCGATCGCGGTGGAGGCGCTGAAGCAAGATGGCATCGTCGTGGTGGAGGACGCCATCCCCATCGAGGACCTCGACCACCTCAACGCCAAGATGATCCAAGACTCCAAGCTTCTGCAGTCGCGGGGCGAGGACAGCCCCTTCAACTACAACAAAGGAAACCTCCAGCAGGACGCTCCCCCGTGGGCCGAGTACTTCCACCCCTCTATCTTCTGCAGTTAGTAGTCCTCTCTTCCACGCTTATAATAATTAGGTATCGTGTGACTGACACTAGACAGACCCCATCGCCACTCAGATCACCTCGGCCATCCTCGGCCCGCGTCCCAAATGGACGTTCGCCTCAGGCAACGCCGCCATGCCGCCTCTACCAGGCATCGAGAACGAGCGGCAGCCCGTGCACAACGACGTCGAGTTCCCGCACCCGCCCAAGTGCTTCGCCCTAGTGACCAACGTGCCCCTGATCGGTATGAACCCGGAGAACGGGTCGACGGAGTCCTGGCTGGGGACGCACAACCGCACCATCGCCAAGGAGGGCGGCCAGAAGGGCCAGCGCGCGACGGGGCACATCCCCCAGGACCACCTCGACGCCCAGGTCGCGCTCGCCGGCCCCCCCTGCCAGCCCACGCTCAAGAAGGGCAGCTTCGCCATCCGCGACTTCACCATCTGGCACGCCGGCATGCCCAACAAGACCCAGGACATCCGCATCATGCTCGCCCAGATCCACTTCGCCAGCTGGTTCCCCAACCCCACCCGCCTCGAGCTCGCCGACGACATCAAGCCCGTGCTCGAGGAGCTCGAGGCCAAGGGCGAGCTGGGTCTTGAGGTCCCTGTCAACTGGGTCCCTAAGGCCGAGGTCCAGGCTAGCTACCTCGACCGCGCGCTCGGCAAGAAGTACAAGACGAACAAGAGCGAGGAGGAATAGATTACTAGAGATATAATTCCTGGGTTGTGCTTATAGATTTGCCGTCTTGGGCGATTTTGTACATTTTTGAATTGCGAAGCGACTAAACAATGGAGGAGTTGATGAATGATGAATGGACTTCCTTCACTAGACACCTTGGAATATAGGTTGAGAATATAAAGTTATTAAGACTTCATGAGCTACGCAAGCTTTGATGCAACCAATTATCTGCGAAGTGACCGAAGTCTAACATGATACTACATTTAAGAGTGTAAAATAAGTATGATGACAATTTCCGTGGGATGAACTAAATCAATTTCAACTATATTGAGTGCGAGGAATAAATCTATGCTCACAGTTAATAATCATTGGGCTTTTTAGAGTTTTTAAAATATATATCGTTTATAGGTGGATAGTAGACGCTATGATGCATGCTTAATCGGCCCTCATAGGAGCCACCTCAATATAGGGAGCCCTGATTCCTCTTGGCTGTTCCCGAGCTGTTGTATGAAGCTCATAGCAGTAGTTAGGTTTGAATTCAAGGCTTTGTCAAACCAAATACACTTCGCAACTAAGCTCTCACTATGTCGAACTGATACTGGTCGTATTCAAATTACAGGTCAATGACCATCACACTAGCAAAACATGTGTCATTTCATATTGATATTAATCCTCTACCCCAAAGTGCTAGCTAGGATCGAGGGTAACACTACAGACTCATCGCGCCGATTCAAACACAACCTTCTAAGCTGGGTAGCATGAGCAATAGTAATTTGATTTGTCACGGACCTAGGTAACCTTACTTCCACTGCCGTAATAGTGTTCGTCGGCGCACCATTTCCGGCACCAGGCAACAGAATTGTTAACAACATTCCGTGTCACCTGTCAATCGACGGCCGCTCCTCTCTTCTAAACATTATACATCGTTACAACCACAAAAGTCCGGGATAATCCCAAAGTCAATAATAATTTCAACCGTCGTAGAAAGGGGGGCTTTGAGAATAAGGTGAGAATAGTGTCGAACGTAAAAAAATATATACAAGAAAGAATCTTCAAGCCGTATGCCTTATTAAAAGAGGATGCGTGGCAAGAGAAGAAGAAGAGTACGTAAGTATAGTCGCACCACCAACGCCTTACCCCCGGGCTTTATCCGTAATCCGGGGGATATGATTAGATGCCCAAACTCTCAGATGCGTGTTCACATAACGTACGACGATGGAATGTCTTATCTCGGCTGCAAATGGCCGGCGCCGAGACCGGGAATGAACTCAAATAATATAGGCACGCCTTCAACCGCAAACCATGCAATTCCTAAGATAATGTGAGAAAACGCAATTCACCGCTACAGGAGATGTGGGAAAACTGACCGGCGTATACAACAAGTTTTGTTATCACTTCAACATCATATCTGACACGAGGCTTGACAAGCTTAGAGAAGACCTCTTTCTCGCCTAACTCGTCGTGTTGCCCGATGTACAATTCCGGTTCATCGTTTTCCTTCTTGGAATTCATTGGTGAAACGACCACAGTACCTTCGCCCATTTGCTTCTCAAAGTCGCTAGGTTTTTGTTGCTTACTATTGACCGCAGAGCTATGGGCCGTCCGGTCCTTTCCAAGCTCTTGAATACTGGCTTTAGAGCGCAAACTGGCATTGCTCTCCTTTCTTCTCCTTTCTCGATAGGCTAGGGTTTCATATGCATCTGCAGCACTCTGAGGGCCAATTGACACGGACCTACCGCGTCTTGGGTGGCGGACAGCTGTGATCAAATTTGGTAAGTCGCTGACGCTCGGTAGCACATTATCGACTTTTAAACGTAGCGGAATATTCTTATACTCTGAGGCAGGCATAAAGAACCGTCTCGGCAAACTAAGACCCCACGTTTCAATAAGCCGAAAGATATGTGGAAGGGTCTTAAGCATGGTAGGTTTGGCTACTTCACGCCAGACGAAGACAACGAAGACTCCGAATAGGACACGCAGAATCACGGCTGCCCATCCAAGAGCATGAAGATCGAATGGTATGGCCGCAAATGGCGATTGAGTGAAATGCCAAGTCCCCACCTCAAGTCCAATCATTACACCAGCGAAGCAAACACTGTCGTCGAAACACGGACAGTCGTCAGCTGGCTCAGGGTGTACTCTAACGAGCACAATAATGGTTAGCACAGCGGTAATGACAGCAGACCAGCCGTTCTGCTGCAGATAAAGTTCCAATGGCGGCCCGTAATAGAATTCGACCAAGGTTATGACTGCGCCCATTATCGACCCAATAAATACATCCACAAAACCATGCATGCCGCAATAGAGACGACCAAGTACAATGCTAATGGCGTAGAAATAAGACAGTGCCTCTAGCGCCGATTTCGTGTTAGGTTGAAACGCATTGTCTGGCGACCGAAGACAGAGAACAGCATAAACTGCGACTGAGACAGCGTTGGCCGAGTGCGTAGACGGAAAGCCATACTCGAGTGCTGCGGAACCAGACATGGTAATTCGATGTAGAGGCGGGGAAAGCGGGCGCGGCAGGGAAAAGAAATCCTTAATGAAACCAGTGAAGAAGACACCCGAGGCCAATATATGGACCAATCTATCACGGCGTTAGTCGCGCAGACCGATACACGATACGGAGATGGTAAGCGAACCCTTTTCCAAACGACGAAAAGCCACACCAGAACATGATCGGAAGCCCAATCATAAAGAAGGTATGTGTGCCAAGGTTGGCAGTAATCGCGAAGTAACTATCGAGGGCGGGAGAGCGCAACTTGACCTGCAGCCAGGCCAAGTAGGGCGTCTCCCAGCGGATGAGGGGCAAGGCTTGCTGTCGCAAATCGTATCGCCATTTCGGAAGAGCACGTTTATCTGCCAAAACAGACCGTTAGCACCTCGCGCCGCCGCTTGTCGTCGAATGCTAGGTAAACAGGCATACAATGGTCCAGACTTCTCAGGCCGGCGTCGATTACGGCTTCTTTCTGCTCCTTGTCCTTGGCATCGCCGTTGAGGGCGGCCGTGTCAGTCTTAAGATCGGATATTGCCCCGTCGAACTCGGCATTGAACTCGGGGCCGTTGGGCAAGGGTGGGAACTCGGTAGTCATGGCCGCTGGAAGACTGCACGCAGCATGAAGGTAGAATGGGTAGGCGACGGTGGCAGACGCTTCTTAGCCAGTTGGCGCATTGAATCGCGAGGCGCACTAAGAGGTCCTGAATACGTAAGGCCACGAGGAGGATACGGTAGGTGGCAGGTTTTCAGAACCCCGACAGCTCGGCGCGGCGCGTTCCCCAAGGCAGACGTTTATCTAATAGGATTTAGGATTTTGGCGCAGTTGGTGGCGGTGGAAGTGGAAGTGGGAGTGGAGGTGGAGAGGAAGACGGCAGGATCTGGTTCGAGGGACGTCGATATATATTGCTGTACCTAGGTATGTATAAAGTATGCTAGATACTAGGTAGGAAGTTGAAATATCGCTAGTACGCAAATCGAACTTAATTGGAGGCTAGAGACGACGATAGGTCGAATAAATTGTGCGAGTGCATCGAGGATGGAATGCGACGAATGAGATGAGTGGTGCGTACCTAAGGGTAGGTAGTTTCTCGAAGTCGCAGCCAGACTGCCATGCTAGGTAATGTACCTCTTTACGGTAGCTCTAGGTAATATGCTGTACCTAGGTGAACCTTCAAAATCAAATTTCCCCCACCACACACACAAACACACGCAGATTCAGCGCTCTTAATTGCCGCCTATCGCGTTGCACTTACAGGCACAGGCTAGATTAGATTAGGTGGTAAATGTTACTTTAATAGACCCCTGAACTTGCCCCATCTCAGGGGACCTGAACCGCCCCAGATTTACCGGTCCCTATACGCAGCGCAGTGCGCGGAACCCGTCCTGGCGCTCCCTCTGAGCCTTACTTGCATACCTTCTATTTACTTGGGTACCTATAGTGAGATATACCCTGGAGATTATTGCTCCAGGTATGGGTATCATATAACGGTTTTAATATGCCGTATATTTTTTTTTACCTAAGCAGGTAGGTATTGTTTGCTGTACATCTTGGAGGTCCGTGCTAGATCATGGAGGTACGTAATAAGTTTGCGCCCATATTGATGAGTATGCTACGTCAAGCTCTAAGTGTACCAAGTAAGTATACAGTTTGGTCCAGAAGAGCAAGAGGGTTAACATAAATCCCTACTCAAGCTTAGTTAGCTATAAACCTACCGCGGTAGTGTACCTAATTCCGTAGCGCATCACCTACGTATCGACAGGAATTCTTATCGTACCTTACCTCCCAATCCCGTCCCGTCGCTCGAGCCCCTCAACCAGTAAAAAATTACTCTGCTTTGTACATACACACTTACAAAACAATGCTCCTCCTCCGCGGCAAGCGCTGCCTCATCACCGGCGGCAGCCGAGGCATAGGCCTAGCCATCGCGAAGCTCTTCGCCTCCCACGGCGCCCGCTGCACCCTGATCGGGCGGCACGAGGACACTCTTGCTACGGCCGTCCGGTCTCTGCAGCGGATAGACGACGTCGGCGAGCCGCTGCGCCACGACTCGCATGCCTTTGACGTATCCGGTGTATCTGGCTGGCGACACCTCATAAAAGACCTGAAAGCAGTAAGCAAAAACAAAAAAACGCCATGATGAATATCTACCCGCGTCGATAGCCTGTTTCGTATATCTGTAATAGTTTATTGAGTTGGGCGTGTGACATGGAGGACTGAATAATCTGGTCGGCACTTTAGGAGCCCATCGACGTACTGGTGAACGCTGCTGGTATCTCTCACAATTCTTTCCTTTTTCATATACCCGTGATTGAGATCGACCGAATTCTTGACATCAACCTCAAGGGCACCATCCTCGGTTGCCAGGCAGTGCTCCCGAAACTGATGAAGCAAAGAAGCGGTAGGCAAACAGTCTATGACCACTTGGAGAGCGATAACCTAAGTCATCTTGGAAAAGGTTGTATTATCAATGTATCGAGCCTCCTAGCAACACATGGAGGGCGGGGCGCCTCCGTCTATGCGGCAACAAAAGCTGGCATAATCGGTATGATCAATAGCTAGCTTCTTTTTCCTTTGTAATGTAACCTATCTAATTCAAGTGTAGGTCTAACTCGATCCCTTGCCTGGGAAGTTGGAAGGTTTAATATCCGGGCAAATGTCATCCAGCCTGGTTACATCCAAACTGACATGACCGAAGGTGTGCATGTCCCTAACCTTCTTTTCAGCATCATTCCTACCCGTCTTTCCTTCATGATACATCGCACAGGTATTTCCTTTTTGTACAATTCAGTAGCACTAATATACAAGCCTGGTAAAGCTATGGACAAAAAGGCAGATCTTGCCGCCCTCATCCCCATGGGGCGTCTAGGGGTCGTTGAAGAAGTTGCTGATGCGGCGCTGTTTCTCGCAAACAACTCATATGCACATAACTGCGTGCTGAATATCGATGGAGGTCTGAGTGCCACATAGCTGAGTGCTGCCCTCGTTACTCTCCGTGGGAGCTACGGGCATTTCATCGGCGTCGTCTCTAATCATCATCAATGGTGATGGCACCAATGCCCGAATCATCTCCCTCTAATACTACTACGTCATCGTCCACGACCTTCTTCGCCCTCTTCTTCGCCGAGGGCATATCGCTGTCATCTTCTCTCGGTCGTTTGAGATCATTCGGACGTGCCCCCGAATTAGTTTCAGTGTGTGGCCGACTTCCATTGACCTCAGCTGCAGGCTCCTTTTTGGGCTTACGTGGAATTTCGGGTGCCTTGTCTGGCTCTAGGCCCTTGATGGGTTTCCCTGTACTCTCAATAGAACTAAGAACAAAAGGGTTAGCAGGCATTGTAGGATCGAGGTTGGCAGACACCGTACGATTGTATATTTAGGACGACGTTGATAAACGTGTCCTCCTCTTCTTCGTCGACAATAGTCACGAAGCTATTTTGGTTGATACCTATGTAATATTAGCAAAATCACGGTTAGACTTCGTACAAAAGCACATACCAAGCTCGCTAAGTAGCTTTTCCAGGTTATCAGTTTCGTCGGGATCATATAGTAGACCAACGTCGCTATTGACCGCAAAGTCGCGCTCTCCGAATCCCAGTTGCAGTTTGACGAAGTCTTCTACGAGATCATTCAACGTTGCTCGTGAGAGATCCACAGACACGCTGGCTTGATAGTTGCTGCAAATCGGGCAGTTTGGGTTGGGCGCACGAGGTCGGTCTGGAGCCAACAATCTTTGGCCAGCGAAGGGCGTCAAGAAAACCTATATAGTTAGCAATTGCGCTCTTTACAAGTTTATACGGCACCCACCTCTTGTGCCTTATCAAACTCCCCTTTAAGGACCTTGAAGGACTCAAGAACACACAAGCCCGCCACAATAGCATTGGTAGTCGCAATCGCAGGGATGATGTTACCGGCCATTTGTTTGATGTCAAAGCGTGATTTCTGCTCGATCCCAAAGACATAGGAACGGATATTGGCACTGGCAGCCACGAAATCCAGCGTATCCTCGTCGTCCTTGTCGAAGCTGATCATAGCCTGTGGAGAATCATCACCGTGCTGTTTCTTTAAATCTAAGATGCGTTTGCTCAAACGATCCAAGCTGTCGTTGAACACAACCAGGTTCTCTTCAAGACTCCATATTTTTTGCCCGTCTTGAATAATTGCCTCTTTCGCAGTATTGGCCTCGTTCGCTTGGCGGAGAACCGACTCGTATTCTAAAGGCTCGGGTGGTCGTCTAGACTTCCACATCTCTTCCATAGATCGCAGTCGCGTAACGTCTTTATTGAAAACCTTGTCAAATAGCATCTGAGCGAACTGTTCTGTTCCAACTGACTCCCGAATCTTTCTTAATGCTTCTGATTCTTTCTTCAATTCCGCGATCTCCTTTGCATTATCACCATCTTCAGATGTGTCAAGAACCGCCTGGTCCTCACTGGCGCCAAATATTTCATTAAGAAGATAGCTCTTTCCCCAGACAATGCAATGTATAGGTTGGCTAGGCGTGCTACGAATAGTGCAGACGGGGAAGGACTTTGGCACCTCTTTCGCAGTGCAGTCGTAGCATGCGGTCACCCCCTTCTTGATAACTTGCACTTGCCCGTTGAATCCCGTGGTGCCGCTCTCGATAAGGGGAACGTCGGCTGCTAAGCACATTCTATTCACGTGTCGCCTCGCTTCCAGGTTGTCTAGCGCATTGAACACAAGACGGAATTTCTTGAACCAGTCCAGGTTGAATTGCGCATCCTTAATGTTGGCGTGATAGGCAACAATCGTGACATTGGGATTGAATCGCTGGGCGGCCTCTTTAGCTATCTATTCAAGGGGTCAGTATGCCGCTATGCTAAGCGTATGCGCCATATTCTTCTAACCGCGCCGTACCTCAGCTTTTGATTTCTTGATATGCTCGTGTCGGAATAGAAACTGGCGATTGAGATTGCTTAGGTCAATCGTGTCGAGATCGACGATGTGGACTTCGCCAAAGCCTGAGAGTACGAGGTTCTTCAGGAGTTCGCAACCAATGCCTCCCGCGCCAACCATAAGGACTCGCGCCTATAGAACCTCGGTTAGTCTGTGATAGCAATATATGCGAGTAGTGGTGTATTTCGCAAAATTATGGGCTATCATAACACATAATGAAAGCCATAACGGGGAGGCGGTATTTGGCACAGGTTCGAGAGCGCGCACAATGGGAGGGGGGTTAACGTGGATTCGCCGGTAAAAGTCGCAATCGTAGGGTTGCGGCGGGAGAGCATCGTTGTAGCTTGGCATAGACGTAGTACGAATGCGATCGAGTAAAATCGAGTCGGAAGGAAATGCGAGACACGCACCTGCTTAATGCTCGCATTGAGCGAGGGGCCGAAGGACTGGCGATTGTAGGTGTCACGATCCAGCGCCATTGTGAAGAACGATCCGGATGTCGTCACGGCGAGGTGAGTTGCCTATGCCTATGCATGTGACGCAAGCTAAGGAAGTTAAAGCAAGAATTAGGTAGATGATAGTGTACAAGAAAGCGGGAACTCGAGTAGTCGTAAGGAGAAATAGGGAGGAAAGATGCGAGAGATGGGGCCGAAAGAAGAAGTAAGAAGTTCGAAGGATGGGAGCATAGGATACCTACACATTACGTGTAGTGGTAGTGGTGTGGTGCGCGCTACCTGCCTTCAGCCTTGGAAGTGTTACCAGGTCAAGGAATATAGGTTGGTAGGTGGAAATAGCGATGAAAGGTGTTGGGGGGTGTCCGATAATTAAGAGCTTCAAAATACCTAAGGTAGGTACAACCCCGTACCTGGGGACGGAAATCATAGCTTTGCAGGTAGCTGTGTTACCTACCTCTACTTACAGACTCAGATACGAATGACGCGCTGCACAACAATCTGTAAGTGGCCGTACAGTACATAGGTACATACTTGGCATGTAGGCAGGTTTGCTGTGGGTCAATATTCCTTTAGTGTAAGTAAGTGCAGCGCATGGGGAGTGGAGCGCGGGATCTGACGCGATTGGCGAATGCCTCTTACAGGTACACAAGCTGTGAATCATTTGAAGTAACTACTGTACCTATCGGTACTTGAGAAAGAGCAAGTGGGGGCGGTGGCTTAATAGAGTAGGATGAGTACAACATACTACCTCATACTTACAAAGTACTCTGTACGCACTTAAGATATTATCTGCGTGTTATCAGATGATCGCAGGCTTCATTATTGGGTGACAACTATCTACGGAGTATCTCTGGCGGCTTTTAGTTTTGATTAGGTATATGACTACTCGGTTATTTTCTATATTTCCCAAAGCATTATCTGCACTACCACTCTCACGGGTTGGATTGCGCTCCACTCTGCGCCCGAAACCCCACGGCATAGCTCTTCACAAGATCGCCCTAAAACAGGAGAAAAGTGCATTTATCTCCTCGACCAGAAATTCCAAAATGTCGGATGACGAAGCCGACCCAGAGCTCCTCGCTCTCCTCCGGCAGCATCTGCAAGGGAAACTCAATTTGGACGATGAACCCGAGACAGGGGTCTTAGAAGGAGCCGAATATGTCTATGATAACTCGATTGATGTGGCTTTGGACATGAGAGCGACCAAGAATGCAGCCGCTTTTATATACGACCAAATGCAGCAGAAACAGTACTCCACGGAGACATGGGCGGAACATGAACTTCACCCGAAGACGAAAGACGAGTCCACCGTCGCTTTCATCTTCATCATGGACCTTCTCAACTTCTCGTTCTGGTCCCTCAGGCCCGAGGGCGAACGGTTCGCTGTCTCCTACCGAGACAAAACGTGGACGGGATATTGGAGCTTGGTCGCCTCCCTTCAACGGGCATTAGAAGAAGGTAGGCCTGTGGGCGTCGTACAAACAACGAGCCACTATACCGCATCACATGTTCTCCATACAGTCCCCCATGCAGTAAACGATCACCCCCGTTAATACAGAAATTGCTCAAGATATACCCATTACCGATCCTCACTTCTGGGTGAACGAAGAAGAATGCAACCTAGAGTCTTTGCGCCATGTATTTCGTTCGTGCACCGATGAGGAAATACCCCTCCTTGAAGCCCGCCTCACCTGTTTGCGGGAGGCTGGCCAAGTTCTCTACGAAGTAGGTTGAGTCTCCCACACCTATTCATACGTAATAACTGGACATGTCGCCAACGCACAACACGGATACTTGCAGAAGTACAACTGCAGCTTCACGAACTGCATAGAGGCCGCCAGCGGTTCAGCTGCTGCGTTGGTCAACCTCCTCGCACGGGACTTTTCCTGTTTCAGAGATGAATTCCAGTTCGAAGGCCGAAGGAGGCCTATTCGTTTCCTTAAACGCGCCCAAATTCTAGTCGCAGATATTTGGGGTTGCTTTAATGGCGAGGGCTATGGCTCTTTCCGGGATATTGACAAGATCACCATGTTCGCCGATTACCGCGTCCCGCAAATTCTAGCTACGCTCGGCTGTATTGGGTACAGTCCGCCTCTACAGGCATTAATAGCGAGGAAAGAAACCATTGAGAGTGGAAGCAAGTATGAGATGCAGCTCCGAGGTGGGTTTAGTCTTCCCATTACTATGCTCAGCTAATCTAGGTACTAAACATATGGGGAACATAGCTTGCAGCATCTGGTGTGTCGAGCTCATCAGACGTGAAATCAAGCGTCATCACCCCGAGGCCAAGGTCAATGCGATCTTGATAGATTTTTTCTTGTATGATACCATGAAGTCGATGGAAGCCGAAGGGAAAGAGAGTATGCCGCATCACCGCACACGAAGTATTTGGTATTGAGGGGTTAGCAATCTCATGCCTAAGTGTCGAATATAGTCAAACAGGGGATTTATATAGCCCCTCCGTGTTGGGGATAACTACGCCGCAGGAAAGAAAAAGTAGATTCAATGAACAAAGCTACGTTATCATCGGTTGTAATAGCAATTCCTTAAACTCCAGACGCCATCGCAGGACTCCGTAACAGCCAAGTGTTCCTAAGCCAGATCCTGTCATATGCAATCAGAAGTCCTCATCATATTCATACACATACTTCAAAGCTCCGCATAATCAGCTGGCCACGACCGTAGTTGAGTTGAGAACGTCATCCATGTACGCCCGCTCAATACCTTGCGTGCCCTTATCTTCCTCCTGCATCATAACAGCGAGGACTTCGATAGGCGGGTTGAGACCAAGTTTATCAGCGCGCTGCCAGCGCTTAAGGCGAGTGACGCCGATGCAGGGCTTGACATGTCTTGTTAGCTTCTCTCTCAAGGGTGGATTATAAGACGATGTATACATACGCCATATTGCGAACTGACATCCCAATACCGAAGAATCTTCTCGGCCAGGCTCAGGTCATCTTGATGAAGTCGCTTGGTCTTGCGCTCGTTTTCTATGTTGCGCCAGTATCGGTTGATCTGGCCATTTGTGATTTTGTCTGCGCGCAACTCCGCTTCGGTCTTCTCGCGCGCTGGCACTACTGGTTTCGGCTCTTCTTCAACCTTTATTTTCTCCTCGACCTCGCTGTCCACTTCGTCCTTGACGTCGGGCTCGGCATGAATGACATGCTTCGCCAGGGGACTCTTCGCAGTAGAGGCAAGATCCTTGGCCGACTTCGGGACGGACTTGGTCACTCGATGGTTGAAGGATAGTGTTGCCTGCCTGCCCGAGGAGGGCCGACCACCACCGGTTGATCTTCTAGTCGTAGGCATTGTAAACGAGGTGACTCTTAGTTACGTATGGCTCTGGATGCTGTAAAACTAAAGTATTCGAAATATTATGGTGCGCTACACCTAGAAAGAAGAGACAGACGTTGGTTCCAATTGTTTGGTTCGGGGCCCTGGACCGAGCAAATTAAAATGTTAGATTTCCACTTTCAATTGGGGATGACGAGGGGGATTTCTGAGGCAGACATGCTAGCTGGCAGGGGAGTCCCAGGTTCCATTGGCGGGGCAACACGAAAGGAATGCGGGTTCACGTGACTTCCTTGTATAATACAAAGGATTCTATTGGTTAATTTCTTAGTGCAGTCTTCTTAGGCCAGGAATGACGAGAATACCATTTTGGCCTGCATCTGTGAACGTACTTTCTGAACGCTTCTTTATTAGGTACGTCAATTTAATGTGCTTAATGATGATGTGCTACAATATGGTACAGCACAGGCCCCTTCTACACATAGATCTATCATCTCTAGGAACAGTGGTGGCAGAGCTTTCCCCATTCATGTTTTTCGGTGTGCTAGAAACCTAGACAGCCTAAACCTCAGTATCAGGCGACACATGAACTTGCCAGTATTTCCTCCAATCCCCCCATTCGCCACTCTCCTTCTCGTGGTCTCCTTGACCGGGCTTCCAGATACCAAAGCCTTTGCCAGGATCGTATTCAGGGAATTCGGCCTTCTCAGCTAGAAGATTTCGCTTCTCGCCATCCCTCACGAAGCGCAGGAAGTCTTCAGACAAGTGAACATACTGCCTCAAGCCTTCGTAAACGTCGATCTCGGCTCCGGTCGTCCAGCTCAGGATTGTTGGTTCGAGAATAGGCGCATCGGTCACGGAAGGGTGAGAGGTGCCGAGCGAGGTCATAAACCACGACGGGTTTCGGCGCTTGTTGTTCTCTTCGACAAGATTGCGGACGACGTCGAAATGAGCTCGCCCGTAGAATATGCTGTGCTTGCTACTCCACGAATTACTGTGAACTACCAGCAATGGCACACTCACGTCGTGATTTAATCTACCGCTCTGTTTCCCAGGGTCTAGAACGATGGCACCAACGAAGGGACGCTGCTTAGTAGGACCCCCCTTTAAAGCTTGGAGCGCTCCGGTCGCACCAAAACTGTGACCAGCCATGATCATCTCGTTGACATTGAGCCGTCCAGTCCATTCATCTAACACTTCCCCCTCTTTTCTAGGATTCTGCTTAAAGACCTCACTACCTTCTCCATTATTGATCCGTCTCAATACCTTGACGGCCTCTTCAATCTCAGCCTCACGGAAATTGAGTTGGGCTTGATTAAACTCGTCGGCTCCTATATCTTGGCCCGCCCCTGATTCGACCTCGGAAGATCTAAAGGTCAATTTCGCCTCATCTGACTCGCCATGCCTCGCAATGATCGAGCCAGGGCATGAACCGTCTCGGTGCTCAAGCATGGCGACGATAAAACCGCGTGATGCCAACTCTCCGGCGTAGTGGGTGTAGTCTGTCCTGCTAGAAGCCATGCCATGAGAGAAGATAACAACTGGATGCCCATTTCTTTCGATTGATATCACTTTCTCTAGCTCTTGACTCTGGCGGGTGTCTGGATGACTTGCTACCGCAGGGGCTAGCTCGGCAAGTGGCATGTCAACTTTAGCTGGGATCTTGATCCCACCAACGACGGCACGCAGGGCGCCCGTGAAGATTGCATTAGTGAGGAAATTACTGATGTGTGCGAATTTAGCATAGCCCTTCGCAGTCACGGATATTGGCTTTGGTATCCAATAATGGTTCCTGTGCCGGCTTTTCCCGTGGGCAGCAGGGTAGTACAGAGTGAACAATACTGTCTGTAATTCAAATGCCTTCTGGTGCGAACCCTTGAACTGTGCCGTATCTACGACGCGCGGTGGTGATACAGGAGACTCAATATCAACAGTCCCCACTGGATACGGCCCGCTATACATCGGTAAAGGGCTCGCAAAAAGAGGTAACGAAAATAGAAAACAGTACACGATATAGAATACAGTGATGACACTGAGAACGTATCGCCAAGTCAGCCTCGGATGCAGGATAGGTGGAATCCTACGACGTATAGGCATTCCACCGCCTGCATAAGGAGCTTCAGGGAATGGACGCATATTGGACAGGTTAAATAATCTGAAGATGCTTTATTTTCTCTTTTAAGAGGGAAGGTGGTTATGTAGTTGAATACAATTAATCAATAACTTGATATTCCCTTCGGAATTTCCGGCAGCAAGTACCTATGATGCAATTGTATCCGCTTTTAGCAGCGTTAGGCGGTGCATTTATAGCGTCAATGGGGTTCCAAGCCACAACGTCATCTCCCTCCCTCTCTCTCAACTTTAGCACCCGCAAGGAATAGGTATTAGGAACAAACTCAGCTCAAGCCAAGCAACTATAATCGTTTTCTTAATGCGAATCGAGAATTCTACACTACGATATCTCCGCGAAACGCCACCAGCCTCTTTAATATCGTCTCCCTAACGAGAAGTGACATGGGTTTTAAACGTACACTTCTCTAACTCATTTGAAGATGGCCGTAACCACTTATTTTATAGCAGCGGCCAAGACAGCCTCCATCTCAGCTTCGGTAAACTCCTTCAGGCCCAAAAGCTCATTATCCAAGTCTTGAAAATGGCAGCCGTATCCCTCCCCCCAAATCGAGGCAATGGCAAGGGGAAGAATAAATTTGCTAGGATCAGGGTTCTCCTTCTTCAGCTCGGCTATGGCGGGAGCGAGTACATCATTCTCGATAGATACTTCCGTCCCCTGCCATGTAGTCCCTGTAACCTTCTCAGCCATAGCTTTTAGTTGCTTCAAGGACGGAGCTGCATCTTGGACATAGACTGCTCGGTTCTTGGTCTCATCGGCCTTCTCCAGCACACCCACAACGGCCTTGCCAACGCTCTCGAGTGTTGTCGTACTAAAGCGACGCTCGCCTCCGTCATAAAGCGAAACGTTCCTCCCGTTAATGTCGAACATAAACCCAGCTTTCATGCACCAGTCCAAGAACGGACCGGTGAAAATGTACGTGTAAGAGATGCTTCCATTCGCCACTGCTTTAGCCAGTGCCTTTTGAATAACAACCTTGCCTGCGGAAACAGCTAGGGCAGAGGTCTTAGGATTCGTCGTGTCAGGTCCGAATTCAGAGGGAATGAATCGTTTGACGTTGGCCCTGACAGCCGCCTCGATAAGGTGGAATTGTTTCGTGAGCGCCCCGAGTCCGAGAGTGGAGACGACGGCATCTTGACCCTGAAGAGCGTCCGTGAGAGAATCAACAGAGTCGTAGTCGACTCTTTTGACTTGGACGGATTCTGGAAATTCGTGGACGCTATCCTGTCTGGTCAGGACGGTGACAGAGAACCCGGCTTTGAGTAATTGTTCGAGAATGACGGGTCCTAGATTACCGGTAGCACCGGCAAGGACGACGTTTGTTAGAACACTCATAATAGATAGTTTAAGTCTTCCCGGAACAGAACTTAGAGTAGAAAAGAGCGATTGGGTAGGCGATTTGATAGAATATGTACCAAAGTCGTGATTCTATCTAGTAGGTTGCTTTTCTGTACAGCAGTTAGAGACATAACATTTCTTCTTGTCTTCGGGAAAGCTAAGTTCCTATAACTTATAGTAGTTTTTCTACTTGCGGCCGCAATCAGATCACCACATCGTATTTCTAGCATCAGTATACGGAATCTTGTTATCCCACACAGCATCCCACATCTATCCCGATAAATATCACGCTAGACCATATACGGCATTAATACCATGTTCGCCAGTTAGATAGGTATTCCATAAGCATGTGTAGGTACTTCACTCTTCACGTTCAATCATCAGCAATGTCTTCAAGGGGGGAAATTCAGTGTAGCCATTTTATTCTATAGTAACCTCACGATAATAGTTGATAGAAAGACAACATCCAATTTTTTTTTCATTTCATTATTTCGGTTCACTTAATCGGTACTATTATCCCACATTGCCGAACCTTCGACGACTAAGCATCTTGCACATGATACAATACCCACGATGAGCCAGTCTGGGACAGCACCGCTTCAGGATAGTACAGCTGAATCTTCGACAGCCTCGAAGCGGTTTGAGTGTACTGTCCCAAACTGCAAGAAATTATTTCGACGAAAAGAGCATCTAACAAGACATCTCAAGTCCCACGACGCTCAACTCCAGTATGCGTGCCACATCTGCGGGAGGCGGTATGCACGAAGGTGAGTAGATAACCGTGGCACTATGCAAGATAACGAACGATTCAATAAAATCCCATAGAATCTAATCGATGTTTTGATTTAGCGATGTCCTTAAGAGGCATGTTGAATTTCACCCGCAGAATTACAAGTCAAAGAGGAACTTTGTTGCTTGTGCCCGTTGCCGGGAGAGCAAGACAAAATGTGATGAAGAGAATCCATGCAGTCCTTGTCGCCGCAAAGGGCTACAGTGTGCTCGAGCGAAGAGTAACGAGGCCAGTGCAAATGCTGATAACATTATTCCTGAGGCATCACCCAGTCTCTCGAGTTCACCGCCTAGCCCAATGCATACGCCTGAAGAGTCGAAGCTTGGGGAATATGCTATGAGAGATCCCGAAGCTACACAGAGACGCCTTAGTGTATACTACACTGGGATTCATCCGATCTGGCCTATATTACAACCTTCCACTGTCACAGCTTCCAGAAGCCCAGGCCTTTTGATAGCGGCAATCATGATGCTCGCGAGTTGGATCGAAGGGGATCTAGACCATTTAGAGTTATTCCCCCATATCTTGGATGAGATTATGGAGAGGCAGCTCGTATGCCATAACTGCACCACCATCTATAACACGCGTGACTAATTCATCTCAGGATCCAAACCCCCCAGTACCTATATTACAAGCCATCGCCTTGGGTCTTCTTTATAGTACATGCTGTCTTGTAAGTGGCGTCTCTTTTTTACGTTTAGTCATACCCTATTACTAAAGCTCGATCAGGCCACGGAGGACACTGCATTCAAAGCCCTAAAGATTCATAATATTCTAGTCGCCGCATGTAGATCTACCGGTATTCTCGCTTCGCAGAGAGGCATATTATGTACGTCAAGTCATGTTTATACTGAACAAGAGGATCAAGAAGAGCGCTACAGGTAAGACGTTAGCGTGTATAGAAACATGGAGTGAAGCTGACATTCTCTAGGCTAGCGTTTGCTGTGCTACGCCTAGATGCATACCTCACAGCATTAACGGATTGCCCACCCCTGGTTCGATGCCCAGAGCTTACCATACCCCTTTGTCAAACCACGTCCTGGGTTAATGTGGCTACTGAAGAAGAGCGACAAAAATTACTAGAAGATGAACCTGCGCTGCGGAAAAAAACTGTGTTTAGTTTCCGAGTCCATGATTTGTTTGGCGCCCCGCGATCAAATACGTTAGCTTCGGCGTGGACCGAGATGGACTACCACTTTGTCCTCTGTTCGATGCAGTCCGGTGCTTGGGAAGCGTCCCATCAAGCTCTTCGCACAGTCACCGATGACATACACTCAAGGACCCACCATCAAGACCTCCGTACTGTCTGGCGGGAGCATCTCAATACTTGGACGTCTGGCTTAGAGAACGATTGCCAGGTTAGTACTAAAGTTGCCCCTTATCATCATATAGCACGAATAATACTAATAGTGTCTAGTGAGTATAGCTTGACCTCACCCTAAATACTTTTACCATGATAACTATCCTCATCCTTATGCATACATGATCCTAACACCACAAGATATTAGATTGCGTACAAAGTACTTTACGGTTTCCCGTGGGGATGACATCGCCCCTCAAACATTGCTCCTCTGGCACATAACTTCTCTCAAGTTAAACGCGCCCCCCGACCTCTGGGATCTCCAAGGACGCTATTACAAGCTGCGACACGGCAGAATGTCTCCCGAGGAGAAGTCCCAGCACTCGCTTCGGCCCTGGCAAATCTCAAAGATCGCCCGTCTGGCACTGTGGCACAGCGCACAGATAGCGCGGATTGCCTCTAGCGAGTTCGAGCTAGGCGCCATGAGCAGCCGTCTCCGTCTGAACCCTCTCCTTATCCCCGCGCTCCTCATGAGCGCAATCGTCGTGTGTGGTTATGCATACTACACACCCGGATGCCCGCTCTGTGCGGGAAGTGCTCCTATAGATCTTGTTGTCGTGTTCGCTGCAAGCGAGGAGTGCGAACGGCTGACCCGCTGGCTGGACCATGGTGAGGGTCTGCCGAACTGGGGATTACACGTTTTCACTGGTTTCCCTGTTTGCCAATGTAGAGTGTTCCAACTATCGCAATGGTTCCGCGAGTTTCTTGCTAGAGACGAGCAGGCGGATGCCGCCTTAATGATGTTTGTAGACGAGCTCAAAGCTGGCTGGTGGTGAAAATCGCCATGGCAACTGCGACTCAGGGATGACTATTGCCAAGACAAGAACGGGATCACGAAATGGCTCGTTGAGTTATCCTATGAGGGACCCGCTATGTTTTTACATAATGTACATGGTCTATGAGCCTAGGGAGTAGAAAGAAGACACTATTCACCTACGATACGAACGAGCTTAACATGGATGGTGCTTGCCGAGTAATCAAAGGAATTAAGTTCGCCATCGCGCTTAAGAGCAGACAATGGGCGCATAACTGAGACGTCTCAGCCGTCTTATATCTATCGGCACCGAGCAAGGGCTGTGTGCAGTCTGTCGTTCGACTGGTTACTATATTCATCTTTTAATGCTTGGTATATATCATCCATTTCTTATATCTACAACCGACTTTATTGTATAAAAATAACTGGGTGCAAGGAGAGGGCAAGCGTCGCGCATTCGACGTCTTGATAAGAATCAAACCATAATAATATCATCCATTTCTTACTCTATTAACATTCTGATATTTTTTTGATTGGAACATTTGCTAGATGTTACGCCGAACACGCTAAGCTGGTTGATACTAATGTCCCTACGGCAAATATAGAAAAGAGAGCGGAGGACAGAAGACAGGTATAACAATAGAGAACAAAAGAATGGCTCGATGGCAACTAGAAAGAAGTAAAGGTAGCCTCGACAAAGATGAGGCGCCCAAATATGAGGGATTTCTAAGGCAGTTAATATAAACGATACGTTCGTATAAAGTTTTGAGTTCTTACTCACAGCCGCTTCTAATTGCTTATGCTCAAGCTTACTCACCAGTCATAGGTTTCAATTACCTGCTGTCACCCACCTAATAATGGTAAGGAGCAATAGGTACTAACAGCCTCTAGCTATGCTTAAACTTATGCACTTTCTTACGTACGGTCTATATATACCTTCCCACCGAGGAAATAACGTACCCAGGTAGTATATTACAGCTACTTATGACGTTGGGATACGAGGATTTATACTCTGGATGTCAAAGGAAGCTAACAATTACTGCCCTCGTCTAGCAGTGGTTAACTGGCAAGCTGACAGAGAACTCGTGTCCTAGTATCATGGAGACGTTTATTGTGTCCCGAGAACATGTCAAAACGAGAATATTGGAATGCAATAATACTTCAGTAGAAACTACTCTCGGGGAGTGGCATTAACACAATTAAATGAATACAGTTAACATGATTAAAATGAATTTAGCGTGGAGACGCATCTACGACTATCCAGCTTATGTACAGCCAACGTGGCAAAATCCATGCACAACATGCATGCAGGATGCGTATCTCATAAAACAAGGGGACTTTTCTATCGTCCGTAACCTGCGAAAATCAAAGGGGGAATCACTGCATTAACTTTGAACACCTCGCAATCTTTCTATCCACTGCCAAAAAACAGCCAGGACGCCATCAATACAGGATGTATCCATCTATATCAGGGTGAACCCAACTGCGAATGAAGTGGCGAGTATCGTT
This sequence comes from Nemania sp. FL0031, assembly GCA_022432375.1. Classification (NCBI taxonomy): domain Eukaryota; kingdom Fungi; phylum Ascomycota; class Sordariomycetes; order Xylariales; family Xylariaceae; genus Nemania; species Nemania sp. FL0031. Next base: position 631,930 of record JAJKKK010000012.1, on the reverse strand, counting down.
GGGACGGCGAGTAGTATCGCGGAGATAGAGCCTAGAGGGGCTAATCGGGGAGCAGCGCTGTCGCTGGAGTCTGAGCTTCCACTGCTGCTTGTGCTGCTCGTGTTGCTGGGGTTGTTATACTCATTATCATTCAGAGGCTTGACGGCAAGGTTGGTCAGTTTAGAGCCATCAACGTCGTTGACGGTTTGGCTAACTTTCCAGTCGCTAATGTCGATAATCTTGCCGTTGAGCTTCTTGCTAATGCCGTTATTGATTAGGTTCTGGACGCCGGGAGGTGGGACGGGCAGAGTGAAGTTGTTGTTGAATCCATCTTCCTTAATAAGGCTCTCCGAGCAGGTGGGTGGTGTGATCGACTTGCCAGTGGCCGTAACGCTCTGGACAGACTCAAAGTCGAGTTTGGCGTACTGGTTCTGCAGAGTGCGGAAGTCGGCAAGCAGATCTACGGTACCATCGTCGTTCACCTGGACAAGGCCGTAGTTGTTGTCTTCCTGCGAGTACTCGTAGACAACGCCACCAGAAAAGACGCCGGTCATGTTGGAACCGTAGATAGCACCAATTTCGGTGAAAACACGGGGAGACGGAGTGTTGCAGCCGAACTCGGAGTAGAATACAGGGACAGAAGTACCCGTGAAAAGCTCAACGAGTTGGTCGTACGAAGAGTCGTGGAAGTTGCTGTTACCGCACCAGGAGTAACTGTTCAAGGCGAAAATGTCGGCACGGGACATATCATTCTCGTTACCGTCAATAGCACACTGGAAGTAGTTCCAGCTGTCCTCCAGAACAGAGCGAACATCGGCAGCAGAGTAACCAACTGGGATCTCACGGTCGGCATGCTTCTTGATGTAGTTCTTCAGGTCACGAGTGATGGCACGAATGTAAGGGGGTGCAGTGGCACCAGTCTTGACAGCGTCAATGACCTCATTTCCAGAGAAGAAACCGAGCAGGTTAGGATAGTTCTTGAAGTTCTCAACAATAGCGAATGTTCGGTTAACATAAGCCTCGTAGTATGAGGTCCAAGGCTCCAAGCTATTGATAGACTCGCCGACTAGCGGAGAGTTGACGTCGATGAGCATGTACATGCCGGCCTATAAAAACATTGGAATGAGCATATTGAATTAAACTTTGCATGCCAAGGATCATCCCGGCATGCATCAGCCATGACTGAGACTTACAGCGTTGAAAATGCTGGCACACTCGTCATGGTTTAGATCAGGGTCCAGATTGTAGACTCGGATCGTGTTGATGCCCAGCATCTGCATGAGAGCAGCGTCACGACGGCAGACGTCGCCATTCGAAAGGGGATCCTTGCCATGGCTTGGGTCGTAGCCGGCACTGCCACCGATCTGATATGCGACACCAATAATCTGGAAGGCGTCGCCTGTGCTCGGGTTGACGAACTGTGATCCATGGACTTCGAGCGTGGTGACGGCGGCCACCGAGGTGGCAGCGCCTAACGCGGCGAGGGCTGCTCGGAAGAGCATTCTGGAGAGGTTGGTGGTAAGGTGGTTAGGTAAGTTGGGTGTAGGTGTGGGATTTATCGCCGGGTTGCACGTTTGCTCAGGGAAGACGAGGAATGCTGCTGTATACTAAATGCGTAGTTTGGAAAAAAGTGTCGTCAAGGGAGTGACTGGAAATGCCAATTGGCAGGAAAAATGAATATCTAAAGTAGAGGGAAGGAGTGACTGTGAGCGAACGAACAACCGACCAACTGACTGACTGACAAAAATCAAAAAAGCGCAACACAAATCGAAACAACAGGAGGACGAGTGTCACAGGTTGTTTGGACTGAATGGAGTTAATAATGGCCCCCTAAACATTGACGAGCGGCAGGGGCAGCCAAGAGCGGGTTGGCGATGGTCTGGTAAATCAGCAAATCAGCGCCCTCTAAACCCGGTAACCTGCCCAAGTGGGAAGAGCCACACGGTGTAATCTTAAATAGGTACCCAGGTACCCAGCATAAGCGGCCACTTTATTGGCTGCGGAAGTAGGTACACCCCAATAATACGGACGGAGGTACCGCCCAACCGTTCGCGTTGTCTCTCGGCTGCGAATACAATTCCTGAATTCCCGGGTCTCTGTCACCGGATGTGGTATGACATAGGTAAGATGAACGACATAGTCCCTCACTTCACGAGTGACTGAAGAGATTTAGCAGTGCAATACCTTGCATAGGATCCTATTGTGGGCAAAAGGCTGGTGATACGAGCTGAGTAAAGCGTGACCTCCCGCTCTAGCTTACTTGTAGATACCATCTACCTACCCTGAACGGGGAGGTTAAACCACCACCAATCAATTGTTCATGCACACATAGCTACCTAACGCCAACCCCTCGTATTCTACTCAGTGCTCAGTATAATCTACCTAGGTAGGTTGGCATTATGCTGGTGTCAGCACTGCGGAGGAATAGCGCCTCTCATCACGAGCTCACTACTTAAACCAAATCTCATTAACAACACAATCATGACATACAGAATATGCAAGGTTAGCGAGCATGAGGGGGAATGAACTAAACTGTTCTGCACCCTAAAATATTCATCTGCAAACAGAGAGGATCACGGATTGTTGACTGTCTGCGCTTGGAACGATGATGAAACGAACGTGCTTCCTCGAAATGGGTCGGCAAGCGAGACTTCCACCGCCGAGCCAGGTCAGACCAGGTCGATTCCCCCTCGCCCCTGAACATCATTATACAAAGTAAAGGGAAAAACCAACCAACAGATTGCCGAATGCTAATAAACTGGGGAGTTGCAGGGAGGCGCTACATAGCTTAGTTAGCGTCTAGTTAAATAGTGGGTTAGTAGATTTTTGCAGTGAACAGGCGCTAAAAAAACGGTTCGATTCAACTTTCTCGTTTTTTTTCGAGTATGCAAACCAACTAAGGGTAGCCCCCCTTTGTTTACCTAAGAATCCTATGCAAATACTATAAAACAGCCAACAAACTATTTTACTCTATTAAATAGTAAGACCTATTAGTATTTAAATAAAAAAAATAGTTTATATTTATATATAAAAAAAAATTTTAAAAATTAAAAAATATATAAGTTTTAGTTTAAAAAAACAAATTGCAATTGTATTAAAAATAAATCGCAATTTTTTAAAAAATAAATTATAACTTTTTAAAAAACAAATTGTAATTTTTTAAAAAATAAATTATAACTTTTTAAAAAATAAATTATAACTTTTTAAAAAACAAATTATAACTTTTTAAAAAATAAATTATAAAAGTATAAAAAATAAATTAAAATTATATAAAAAATAAATTATAATTATATATAAAATAAAATAAAAATATATATAAAAATAAATATAATTATAAAAAAATATATATATAATTATTTAAAAAAATAATAAGCTTTATTTTTATTTTTTATTTAAAATAATTTTTGTTGTTTTTTAAAATAATTTTTATTTTATTTTAAAATAATTTTTTTTTTTTTTAAAATAATTTTTTTTTTTTAAAATAATTTTATACTATATTTATAGTTTTTATTATTATATATTAAAATTTTTTTATAACTTTATTAAAATAATTTTAAATTGTTTTTAAATTGTTTTTTGTTTATGTTTTAATTATTTATAAATTTTTTTTTATTTTATTGCTTTTTTTTTAAAAAAAAAACAATTATATTTTTAAATTATTATAATATATTTATTTTTAAATAATATATTAATAAAAATAAAAATAGCAATTAATTATATAATATATTACTATTTAATATTAATAATATAAATTTTAAATAAAAATTAATTTAAAAATATTTTTATTTATAATAATAATAGTAAAAAAAAATAATTTTAATTATTAAAAAGCTTTTTTGCTATATTTTTATTAATAAAAAAAAGTTATTTTATATAAATATAAATATAAATTTTTAATTATTTATAAATAGTTATTAATTAAATATAACAATATAAATTTTTTAATATTAATATTTTAAAAAAGCATATTTATATAGCTTATAATATAAATATTACTAATTTTTATTTTAATATATTTATTATTAAAAATAACTAATAAATAATAAATAAATTAAATAAAAAATAATTATAAAATATTTTTTATATATAAAATATTTATAACTATATAATAATAACTATATATTTATAATCGACTTTATTGTATAAAAATAACTAGGTGCAAAAAAAAAGCAAGCATTATACATTTAACGTTTTAATAAAAATTAAACTATAATATATAAAACATTTATAAAATATTTATAAAATATTTTTAGTTAGTTATTAATATTTATAAAATATTAAAAAAATATATATAATTTTTTAAACAAAATTAAAATAAAACTAAAAATATTTTAAAAAATTAAAGTTATTATAAAAAATTTAATATTAAAACTAATTTTATATAATTTTTTTATTAATAATATTTAAATTATATATTAAATATATTAAAAAAATTTTTATTAAAAACTTATTAAAAATATTTTTAAATTATTTTATTAATAAATTATAGCTTAATATTATTTAAATAAAAACTAATATAAAATTAATTACTAATATTTAATATAAAAACTATATATTATAAAATAAATAAAGCTATAATTAACTGTATAACAATAACTATATATCTACAACCGACTTTATTGTATAAAAATAACTGGGTGCAAAGAGAAAGCAAGCGTCGCGCATTCGACGTCTTGATAAGAATCAAACCATAATAAATAAAGCTATAATAAATTTAAATTATTTTTTATTTATTTTTAGTTTATTTAATATATTAACTATATATAATAGTTTATTTATTTATTTTTTTATTATAATTTAATTTATATTATTTAAAAAACTTATATTTATTTAAATATATAAAAAAAAAAAAAAACTTTTAAATATATAGTAAAACTAGTTTAAAAATATTTTTAAACTAACTAATAAATATATTTAATAAAATTTAACGTTTATATTACTATAATATTATAGTATTTTTAAGCTTATATTTTTTAAAACTTTACTTTTAAAAATAAATAATTAATATTATTGCTATTTTTTTTTAAGCTATATAATATATATATTATAATATAATAAAACTATAAAAGTTTAGTTTTGCTTTTTTTTTAAATATAAAATAAAAATAACTTTAATAAAAAATAAATTAATAAATAAATTAAATTTTAATATATAATAATTATTATAATATTAAATAATTAATATTTTAATGTTTTATTTTTAATTATTTTTATTTTATTTTTTATTTGTTTTTTATTTGTTTTTATTTTTTTTTTGTTTGTTTTTATTTTTTTTTTGTTTATTTTTATTTTTTTTTTGTTTGTTTTTATTTTATTTTTAGTTTTTTTTTTGTTTGTTTTTTAATTTTTTTAATTTTTTTATTATTTTTATTATTTTAATTAAATTTTTTTAAAATATATTTATATATTATATAATAATTATAATAAAATAATATAAATTTTATTATTTTTTAAAAAAAATTTAAAAAAAACTTTTAATTTAAATAATAATAAATTAAAATTAAATATTAAATATATTATATTTATTTTTAATATTTAATTAATTTATATAATAAAATTAATTATAAATATTATAATTATAGTTTAATTTTTATTAAAATATTAAATATATTATAGTTTAATTTTTATTAAAACATTAAATATGCAACACTTGCTTTTTTTTTATATTTAGTTATTTTTATATAATAAAATCAATTATAAATATACAGTTATTGCTATATAGTTATTTATATAAGTAACATAAATACAATATAAATTTCTAACAACCTTAAATACTAAACTTACTGCAAAAAAAATGCTACTTATAACTTTACTAAAACTATTCTATATAACCGTTTATACAACAAGTATAGCTTTAAACTTTTAGCTATAATATAAATAAATTTATTATACTAAAGCAAAATACTAAAGTTAATATAAAAACGAACTTAATATATACGCTAAGCTAAACTTTTTTTTATTACCTGCTAACGCTTAATTGTTAAACTTTAGCTAAAAAAATAACAAAAAAATAGCTATTTTAAGCTTGCTAACTAAACTTTATTTAATATATTATATATACCTAAATTGTAGCCTATAGTTAAACATATATATAAATAAAAATGCTACAAAAATAAAAAGTAAACAAAAAGCTCTACTTATAAAGCAGTTATTTTTTTTATTTTTTATTGCTGCTATTATAACTATATTTTTATTACTACTATACACTTTATAATAATATTATTATTATTATTAATAATATATTATAGCAAGCTTTTAAAGTAAAGCTTTAACTAAAACTATTTTTAAATCGCTAAAAATAATTAAAAATTTTAATATTTAAAACATTAATAAGTTTAATAATATTTATAAACGCTATTTTATAGTTATTTATTTTTTTGTATATTTAAACAATTGCTAATATTTAAAATTTTATAAAGCTATAACAAAAACTAAAATAAACTAAAGCAAAATAAACTAACATAAAACTAAAAATATTAAAAAAAAAATTTTTATTAAAGCATTTTAAAAAGTTAACAAGTATATAAATTTAAAATATAGTTAAGCGCGGTTAACTTATTGTATAACAGCAAGCTAAATAGCTTAATAGCTATAGCTTAAAATAAAAGCGCAATAGAAGCATTTTTGCGGCTGCTGTTTAAGGCTTGATTAAAAGGCATTATTGCGAAAAAAAAAGCTATTTTTAGCATTTCAGCTTTTGTTATATCTAACTAACAAATTGCGGCTCAACAAAAAGCCTAATAGGTTAGTTAGTTAGCAATAAACATTTAATTGTACTATAGTATATAAAACATAAATTATTAAGTAACTGTAAATAGGCCGAAGCTTAAAATATTAAATATATAATATTTGCTTTTTTTTTATACTTAATTATTTTTATATAATAAAATTAATTATAAATATATAATTATTATTATATAGTTATTTATATAAATAATATAAATATAATATAAATTTTTAATAATTTTAAATATTAAGCTTATTATAAAAAAAATATTATTTATAACTTTATTAAAACTATTTTATATAGCTATTTATATAATAAATATAACTTTAAACTTAAAAATAAACTTTATATATATATTAAGCTAAACTTTTTTTTATTATATATTTAATTATTAAACTTTAGCTAAAAAAATAGCAAAAAAATAACTATTTTAAGCTTATTAATTAAACTTTATTTAATATATTATATATATTTAAATTTAAATAAAAATATTTATTATTATAAAAATAAAAAATAAATAAAAAGCTTTATTTATAAAATAATTATTTTTTTATTTTTTTATTATTATTATTATAATTATATTTTTATTATTATTATATATTTTATAATAATATTATTATTATTATTATTAATAATTAAAATATTTAATAATTAAACTTTAGGTTTATTATTGCTTAAAGCAATATATAAAAAAAAAACTATATTATAAAAAACTTTAATAGTATATTTATAAAGCTATATATAATAAAAACTACTTAAACTTAAGCTTTTTTTAAGTTTTTTAAAAAAATAATAAAGTTTAATTGCTTTATTATAATAGCTATATAGCTTTTTTAAATAAGCTTCGGCCTATTTACAGTTACCTAGTGATTTATATTTTATATACTATAGTATAATTAAATGTTTATTACTAACTAACCAACTTAAACTTTAAGCTAGGCTTTCCGTTAAGCTGCAATTTCTAATAATGCTTTTTTTCTTATATAAAGTCCGCAAATCTCCAACCTTTACAATAAAAGCCAAAACGCTAAAAATAGCTTCTTTCTTTATAATAACGCCCTTTAATTAAGCCCTAAACAGCAGCTACAAAAATACCTCTATTATGCTTTTATTTTAAGCTACAAGCAAGTTACTAAAACTTAGCTATTAAGCTATTTAGCCTGCTAAAACTATTTAGCTTGCTGCTATACAATAAATCGACCAATTTATATACTAGTTAATTTCTTAAAATACTTTAATAAAAACTTTTTTTTTAACTTTTATAATATTAATACTAGTTTTGTTTACTTGTTTTAACTATATTTTATATTTTTTTGCAGCTTTAAAAATTGCTAAATATTAATAATCGTTTAAATATGCAAAGTTATATATTAAAATAAAATAAATTTTATAATTATAGTTAAAGTTATTTAAGTTTTATAAGCTTAGTTTTTTAACTGCTTTTAGCAGTTTAAAAATAACTATAGCTAAAGCTATATTTTTAAGCTTTACTATAGTATATTATTATTAGTAATAATAGTATTGTTATAAAAAATATAATAATAATAAAAGTATAGTTATAATAATAGCAATAAAAAATAAAAAAAATAACTGCTTTATAAGCAAAGCTTTTGTTTACTTTTTATTTTTATAGTATTTTTATTTGTATATATGCTTAACTATAGGCTACAATTTAAGTATATGCGGCATATTAAATAAAGTTTAGTTAGTAAGCTTAAAATAGCTACTTTTTTGCTACTTTTTTAGCTAAGGTTTAGCAATTAAGCGCTAGCAGGTAATAAAAAAAAGTTTGGCTTAGCACCTAAAAGTTTAAAGCTACGCTTGTTATATAAATAGCTATATAAAATAGTTTTAGTAAAATTGTTAAAAATCTATATTATATTTGTATTATTTATATAGTAAAATAACTATATAGTAATAATTGTATATTTACAACCGACTTTATTGTATAAAAATAACTAGGTGCAAAGAAAAAACAAGCATTGCACATTTAATATTTTAATAAAAATCAAACTATAATAATATAGCTTTTTTAAATAGTTAAAAAGTTTTTTTTACGCTTTATATATTAAATAATATGCTAATTTATGCTAGTTATTAACAGCTTATATTTTTGCGTTAGCGGCTTGTTTATAGCAATATTATGCTTAGTAAAACAATTAACAAAGCAGTAAAATAGCTAAATATAATAAGTTAGTTATTAACAGCTATATATATTATTAAAAGCTATATTAATAGCTATTAGCAGCTGTTTGCAGCTGCTAGTATATAGTTATAAGTATGTAATAGTAAGGTTAAAAAACAAAAAAAAAAGTAGTAAGCTATATATAGCTTATATAGCTTGTTTTTTTTTGCAGTAAAGTTGTTTTTTACTATTTTAGCTTATATGTTAAACTAGGCTTAATTATTTAGTATAGTTTAATTACTTGCTTAAGTAGCTAATAACTAAAATATTTAAATTTAATAATATATTATAATAAGCTTTTAAAATAAAACTTTAATTAAAATTATTTTTAAATTATTAAAAATAATTAAAAATTTTAATACTTAAAATATAAATAAATTTAATTATAATAAAAAGCTTAATTTTTTTATTATATATATATTAATATATTTAAATAATTTTAAATATATAAAATTTAATAAAATTATAATAAAATTTAAAATAAACTAAAAAGCTAAAATAAACTAAAATATAATAAAAAAAATTAAACTTATAAAAATTAAAAAAAAAGTTTTTATTAAAATATTTTAAAAAATTAACTAATATATAAATTAGTTAATTTATTATATAATAGTAAACTAAATAACTTAATAGTTAATTATTTAAAGCTTAATTAAAAAGTATTATTATTATATAAAAAAAAAAGCTATTTTTAATATTTTAGTTTTTATTATATTTATATAAAAAAAAAGCATTAAAAATATTATTAAAAATTATAGCTTAATAAAAAACTAAATTAGTTAATTAATAATAAATATTTAATTATATTATAATATATAAAATATAAATTATTAAATAACTATAAATAAACTAAAGCTTAAATTAATTATAAATATATTATTTAAATAAATAAATAAATTATAATTAAATAATTAAATTTTTTATATTAATTATTATAAAAAATATAATAATAATAATAAAAAATAATAAAAAATTTTATTTATTTATAATAATTAAACTTTAAATTTATTATTATTTAAAATAATATATAAAAAAAAAACTATATTATAAAAAATTTAAAAAAAGTTTAATTTAAATAATTTTTATTATATATAGTTTATAAATATATTATAAAAAACTGTATATTTATAACCGACTTTATTGTATAAAAATAACTAGGTGCAAAAAGAAAGCAAGCGTTATGCATTCGACGTTTTAATAAGAATTAAACCATAATAAAAAAATATATTATAAAGTTTTTTATAATATAGTTTTTTTTTAAATATTATTTTAAATAATAATAAACTTAAAATTTAAATATTAAATATTTTAATTTATAAGTTTTATTAAATATATTTATAATTATTAAATTAAATATTTTAATTTATAAATATATTAATTATATTAATTTTAAATATATAAATTATATAATAAATAATTTAATAAATTAATAATTAAATTAAATATATATATATTTTTATTTTTAATAAATAAATTTATAAAATAAATAAAATAAAAATTATTTATAGTTTTTAATTTTTTATTAATATTATTATAATTTAATTAAAAAATATTTATTTTTATTTAAAAATAATATATTATAACTTTTTATTTTTTTATTAATTTATTTTTTTATTAATTTATTTTTTTATTTATTTATTTAAATTTTTATTAAATATAAAATTTTAATATGATGTGTAAACTTCGGGTTTATTGCTGCCTAAAGTGGTACCTAGGAAGGAAACTATATTACAGGGAGCCCTACGGCGCATTTACAGGCTGTATATAGTGAAAACCACCTAAACCAAGGCCTCCTTCAGGTCCTCCAGGGGGGGTGGTAAGGTCCGATTGCCCTGTTGCAGCGCCCTATATATAGGGGACAGGTGGTTGGAGGGTCCTTTTTGCGCCCTGCATGTTGGATGACGCGCCAATTCATGCCAGCTGTCGGCGGCCCGTATTTCCGCGTTGGCGGCCCGTTTGCGGCAGTGTCGCGCCCGGCGAGGCAATTGGCGGGGCGGTAAAGTGGCCGAACACAGTAAGTCAGTTGTTGGCAGCTGCGCATCCTGCCAGGGAGCCGTACCAATGGCCGCTTGGCAGCTGTTTGCAGCTGCTAGTACACGGTGGTGGGGTATACGGTAACAGGGTCGGAAATAACGGGAGGGGGGGTGGTGAGCCACAGGTGGCTTGTGTGGCTTGCCCCCTCTCGCGGCGGGGGGGGGTCGTCCCCCACCATCCTAGCCTGCGTGCCAAGCCAGGCTTAGCTATTTGGTTGCAGTTTAACCACTTGCCCAGGTGGAATAAAATTTTAATATATAATTTTTATTATTATATTATTTTTTTATAATATATTTTAATTATAAACTAAATAAAACAAAAATATATAATTTAATTTTATTAATTATTAAATATTATATATTTTATATTAAATATTTTTATTAAAAAGTATAATTATATATATAATTTTTATTTTATTTATTTAATATAATTAAATAAAAAAATAACTTTATTAAAAAGTTTTTTTAAATAAGTTTTTATTTTATTAATAAATAAAATAAAAATTAATAAATAAAAATAATAAGTTTTATATTTTTAATTTTTTAAATTAAAAAAATAAAACTAATTTTTTTTTTATAATATATTTTTATATATTAATATATTATTATTTTAAATTAAACATTTTATTATTTATATTTTGTTTATTTTAAATTTTAAGTTTTAGTTTTTATTTATTGTTTTATTTATTATTATTTTATTTTTTTTATTTTTATTTATATTTTATTTTTAAAATTATTTATTTTAATATTTTTATTTTTTTAATTTTTTATTTTAATTTAATTTTTATATAAATTTTAATATTTTATTTAATAATAGTTTAAATTTATTATTATATTTTTTTAAAGTTTTAATAATATTTACTTAAGCAAATAAATAAACTATAACTAAATAGCTAAGCTAAAGTTTAGCATATAAGCAAAAAAATAAATAATAACTTTTTTATATAAAAAAAAAACAAGCTATATAAGCTATATATAGTATAGCTTTTTTTATATAACCAATTATTAATAACTATATATTAGCAACTATAAACAGCTGCTAGCAAGCAATTAATATAACCGCTTAGCAATATATATAGCTGCTAATAACTAATATAATTATATTTGGCTATTTTATTGCTTTATTAATTGTTTTGCTAAGCATAATACTGCTATAAACAAACTGTTAATGCAAAAATATAAACTACTAATAGCTAGCATAAATTAGCATATTATTTAATATATAAAGCATAAAAAAAACCTTTTTAACTATTTATTTTTTATATATAAAGCACTATAATAAAATAATTAATATTTATTAACTTTTTTAAAAAACTTAAAAAAAGCTTAGTTTAAATAGTTTTTATTATATATAGCTTATAAATATATTGTTAAAATTTTTTATAATATAGTTTTTTTTTTATATATTGCTTTAAATAATAATAAACTTAAAGTTTAACTATTATTAAAATTTTAATAATATTTAATATTTTAAATATAGTTTTTAATATATTATTATATATTTTAATAAATTTAATTTTTTATTAAACTTTTTAATTAAAAAAAAAATATTAAAAATTTTTAATAAAATTATAATAAATAAGTTTTTATAAAAATATTTAATTTAAAAAAGTTTATTATTTAAATAATAGTTTTTTTTAAAACTATTTATAATATTTATAAAAATAAAAAAAAGCTTTATTTTAATAGTTTATTTTATATTAATATTATAAAAAAAATTAATAAAATTAAATTTAAAATATATTATTAATTTAAATTTAATAATTAAGCTTAAATTAAAATAACTATAGTTTTTATTAAATTATAAAAATTTATATTAATAAATTTAAAAAAATAACTATTTATTTAAAAAGTTATATATATATAAACTATTTAATATTTTATATATATATTATAATTATAATAATAATAAATTATAATAATAATAAAAAATATTATTTTATTAAATTTTATATATATTAATTTTTTTTAATATTATTTAAAAAGCTTATTTTTTAATATTTATATATTAGTTTTATTTATTTATTATTTTTATTTATATATTATTTATATTTATATATATTTTTTTTTATTATTTATTATTTATATATTTATTAATAAATATTAAAATAGTTAATTTAAAAATTACTAATATTATTTTTATTTTTATAACTGTTTATTTTAGCTATTTTAATAATAAAAATTATAATAAAAATATATATTTAAATATTATTAAATAAAATTATTAATATTTTATATATATTTAATTAAATATTTAATTATTTAAAATAATTATAATTATTAATTTTTATTTTAATAAATTATTTAGTTAAATAAATATAGTTTAAATTTTAAACTAATATTTATAATAATATAAAAAAAAAAACTATTTTAAAAAAAAATATTAAAGTTAATTTTATATAAATTATATTAAATAACTATATATTTATAATTAATTTTATTATATATTATATAAAAATAACTAAGTATAAAAAAAAAACAAACATTATATATTTAATATTTTAATAAAAATTAAACTATAATATAAATTATATTAAATAATTAATTATTTAAACTATTAATTTTTTTAATATTAATATAAAAAATTAAGCTATAAAATATTAATAGCTTTTATTAAAATAAAAGTTTAAATTTTAAATATAAATAATAATATTAATAAAAAAATATAATAATTATAAAAATAAAAATAAAATATATTTATATTATATAAATATAACTATAATAAAATTATATTAAAATATATTAAAAAAATAAAAAAATATTTTATTAATATATATTTATATTTAAATTAATTTAATATTATAGTTTAATTTTTATTAAAACGTTAAATATATAATGCTTGCTTTTTTTTTATACCTAGTTATTTTTATATAATAAAGTTGGTTATAAATATATAGTTATTACTATATAGTTATTTATATAAATAATATAAATATAATATAAATTTTTAATAACTTTACTAAAACTATTTTATATAGCTGTTTATGTAATAAATATAGCTTTAAACTTTTAGCTGCAGTATAAGTAAGTTTATTATATTAAAGCAAAGCGCTAAAGTTAATACAAAAACAAACCTAGCGTATACACTAAGCTAAACTTTTTTTTATTACAAATCGCTAGCAATATATAAAAAAAAAAACTAATATGCTTAATCGCTAAACTTTAGCTAAAAAAGTAATAAAAAAGTAGCCGTTTTAAGCTTGCTAACTAAATTTTATTTAATATGCTATATATACTTAAATTTAAATAAAAATGCTAACTATAAAAATAAAAAGTAAATAAAAAGCTTTGTTTATAAAGCAGTTATTTTTTTTACTTTTTATTGCTATTGTTATAACTATATTTTTATTATTATTATATACTTTATAACAATACTATTATTATTATTAACAATATATTATAATAAACTTTTAAAGCAAAGCTTTAGCTAAAACTATTTTTAAATTGCTAAAAGCAATTAAAAATTTTAATACTTAAAATATTAACAAGTTTAATAATACTTATAAATATTATTTTATAGTTATTTATTTTTTTATATATTTAAATAATTGCTAATATTTAAAATTTTATAAAGTTATAATAAAAACTAAAATAAACTAAAGCAAAATAAACTAACGTAAAACTAAAAATATTAAAAAAGAAATTTTTATTAAAATACTTTAAAAAGTCGACAAGTATATAAATCGGTTAACTTGTTACATAGCAGCAGGCTAAATAGCTTAATAGCTAACTATAGCTTGGAATAAAAGTGCAATAAAGACATTTCTGCAGCTATTATCGACTATTTAAGGCTTAATTAAAAAGCGTTATTGCTACGCAAAAAAGGAAGCTATTTTTAGTGTTTTAGCTTCTGTTATATTTAACTAACGAATTACGGCTTAACAAAAAGCCTAGCTTAAGGTTTAAGTTAGTTAGTTAACAATAAACATTTAATTATACCATAGTATATAAAACATAAATTACTAAATAACTATAAATAAGCTAAAGCCTAAATTAATTTAATATAAATATTAAAATAATATTATATATTTTATTATAATATTTAATATTAAATTAATATATTTTTTAATTATTAATAATTTAATATTTAATATATATAATATTATATATAAAATTATTATTTATATAAATAATATAAAATAAAATTATTAATTTTAAATAAATATTTTATAAATAATATAAAATAAAATAATTAATTTTAAATAAATATTTTATAAAAGTTAATTAAAGCTTATAAATATTTTACCTAAGCAAATAAATAAACTGTAACTAAATAGCTAAGCTAAAGCTTAGCAAGCAAATAAAAAAGTAAGTAATAACTTTTTTATACAAAAATAAAAAAGCAAGCTATATATAAGCTATATATAACTAAGCTTTTTGCTTATATAACTAATTTTATACAACTATATACTAATAGCTATATATAGCTGCTAATAGCTATTAGTATAGCTTTTAGCAATATATATAGCTACTAATAACTAAATTATTATATATTAGCTACTTTATTGCCCTACTAATTATTTTGCTAAACATAATACAGCTACAAACAAGCTGCTAACACAAAAATACAAGCTGCTAACAGCTAGCATAAATTAGTACGTTATTTAATATACAAAGTGCAAAAAAAATCTTTTAACTATCTAGCTATAGCAGCTATAACAAAGCAATTAAACTTTACTACTTTTTTTAAAAAACCTAAAAAAAGCCTAGGTTTAAATAGTTTTTATTATATATAGCTTATAAATATACTATAAAGCTTTCTATAATATAGTTTTTTTTTTATATATTATTTTAAGCAGTAATAAAACCTAAAGTTTAACTATTAAAGCTTATAAATATAATAATATTACTTTTAATATTTAGTTTTTTTTTTAAATTAATATATTTTTTTAAAATGTTTATAATATTAAAATAATAAATATTATTTTTTTTTTAAATTAATATATATATAATAAATATTAATTTTAGTTATTATATATTATTTTTAAATTTAATTAATAATTTATTTTATTTTATTTTAATAAATAATTAAAAAAGATTTTTAAGCTTAAAAATATATATTTTATATTTATTAAATTATTTTATTTAAAATTTTTATTTTTTTAAAATATTTATAATATTAAAATAATAAATATTATATTTTTTTTTTAAATTAATATATTTTTTTAAAATATTTATAACGTTAAAAAAATAAATATTATATTTTTTTTTAAATTAATATACTTTTTTAAAATATTTATAATATTAAAATAATAAATATTATAAAAAAAAAGTTTATATTTTAATATTATTTTAATATATTTTAATTTATATTTTATTATTATTTTAATATATTATAATATATATTTTATATTTATTATAGTTTATTAAAGTTATTAAAACTATTAAAAACAATTTATTAATAAAACTATATAAAAAAAAAATTAAAAAAGTAAAAAAAAATATAAAAATAAAAACTTTTAATATATATATATATAATATTTTTATAAAACTTTTTTATTTTTATATAATTATTTATTTTAATAAAAAATAATTTAATAAAATAAAAAAACTTAAAAAATAAATTAATAAAATAAAAAAACTTAAAAAATAAATTAATAATTTATTTTTTTAAAGCTTTTTTTTTTTTTTTTTTTTTTTTTTTTTTTTTTTTTTTTTTAGCTTTATTTTAATATTTATTTTAGTTTTATTTTAATATATTTTAATATTTAATTAATAAATTATTTATATAATATTTATTTTAATTATTTATAATAAAAACTAAATAAAATATTAAATTATTTATATATTTTTTATTTAAAACTTAATTTAATATAATATAATTTATTATTAAAATTATATAAAACTATATTTATTTTAATAATTTTAATTAAAAAAAAATTAAAAAATAATAATAAAATAAAAATAAAAACTTTTTTATATTTTTAATTATAAAAACTTTTAATAATAGTTAAACTTTAGGTTTATTATTGCTTAAAACAATATATAAAAAAAAAACTATATTACAAAAAGCTCTAACAGCACATTTATAAGCTATATATAGTAAAAACCACCTAAACCAAAGCCTCTTCCAAGTTTTTTAAAAAAAGTAATAAAATTTAATTGCTCTATTGCAGCGCTTTATATATAAAAAAACAAATAGTTAAAAAGTTCTTTTTTACGCTCTACATATTAAATAATATGCCAATTTATACTAGCTATTAGCAGCTTATATTTTTACATTAGCAGCCCGTTTTACATTAGTATCACAGCCCAACAAAATAATTAGCAAAGCAGCAAAATAGCTAAACACAATAAATCGGTTATTAACAGCTATACATACTGTTAAACAGCTATACCAATTGTTTACTAGCAGCTATATATAACTACTAATACACAATAGTTAGTAATCGGTTATGTAAAAAAAAGTTAAGCCACATATAGCTTATATAGCTTGCCTTTTTTTCTATACAAAAAGGTTGTTGCTTACTTTCCTATTTGCATGCCAAGCCTAAGCTTAGCTATTTAGTTGCAGTTTATTTACTTGCTTAAATAAAAATTATAAAAACTTTTAATATTATTTATTTAAATAAATAAATAAATTATAATTAAATAATTAAATTAAAATTTAATATTATAATTTAATTTTTATTAAAATATTAAATATATTATAATTATAGTTTAATTTTTATTAAAACATTAAATATATAATGCTTGTTTTTTTTTTACACTTAGTTATTTTTATATAATAAAGTCGGTTATAAATATATAATTATTATAAAATATTAAATATATAATATTTGTTTTTTTTTATATTTAATTATTTTTATATAATAAAATTAGTTATAAATATATAATTAAAATTAAAGCTTAATATATAAAATAAAAAAAATAAATAATAACTTTTTTATATAAAAAAAAAACAAATTATATATAAATTATATATTATAATTTAATTTTTATTAAGCTTTAATTTATTTATAATTATTTAATAATTTATATTTTATATATTATAATATAATTAAATGTTTATTATTAATTAATTAATTTTTAATAATGTTTTTAATGCTTTTTTTTTTATATAAAAAGCTAAAATACTAAAAATAGCTTTTTTTTTTAATATTAAACTTATATTTTTTTATTTAATAGTTAAACTTTAAGTTTATTACTGCTTAAAGCAATATATAAAAAAAAAACTATATTATAAAAAGTTTTAATAACATATTTATAAAGCTATATATAGTAAAAACTATTTAAACTTAAGCTTTTTTTAAGTTTTTTAAAAAAAATAGTAAAATTTAATTGTTTTATTATAGTGCTTTATATAAAAAACAAATAATTAAAAAGTTTTTTTTATGCTTTATATATTAAATAATATATTAATTTATATTAGTTATTAGCAGCTTATATTTTTATATTAGTAGTTTGTTTATATTAGTATTATATTTAGCAAAATAATTAATAAAACAATAAAATAGCCAAATATAATAAATTAATTATTAATAGCTATATATATTATTAAAAGCTATATTAATAGTTATTAATAGCTATTTATAGCTATTAATATATAGTTATTAAAAATCGGTTATATAAAAAAGGTTAAGCTATATATAGCTTATATATAGCTTGTTTTTTTTTTTGTACAAAAAAGTTATTGTTTATTTTTTTGTTTGCTTGCTAAGCTTTAGCTTAGTTATTTAGTTATAATTTATTTATTTACTTAAGTAAAATAATATATAACATTTAATATTATATTAAATTTTTTTTAATAAATATTATTAATTAATTTTAAATTTATAATAAAACTTATTTGTTTTTATAGCTTTTAAACTTTTAATTATTTTAAAGTTTTAATTAAAATAATAAATATAATTTTATTAACTAATATATAAAGCATTTTTAAAATATTAACTATATAATAAATTTATTTAACTTTAAAAATTTAATTAAAAAAAATATTTTAATAGTTAAATTATAATATATTAAAAATAAAAATATATTATCATAAAATTTTTTGCTATATTTATATTTTATTAATATTTAAAATATTATTAAATTTTATAACTTTTGTTTATTTAATTAATAAAGTTTTATTAAATATAATTTTTTTAAATATTTTAGCTTAAATAATATTAAAATATAATATTATTTTTAATATAACTTTATAAGTTTATTAAAAAATTAAATAAGTTTTTATATTTTTTAAAAATAAAAATAATATTTATATTTTAAATATTGTTAATATAAATATTAACTATTATTATATTTAAATTTATTAAATATTATATAATAGTAAAATAAATTTAAAAACAATTTAAAAACAATTTAAAAATAATTTAAAAATAATTTTATTTAAACTAATTAATTATTTTTATTTATTTAATAATATTTATAGTTTTTATATAAATATTATAATAATTTAAAATAAACTTATACTTAGTAAATTATATAACTATATATATAATAAAAAAATAACAAAACAATTATATTATTAATAAGCTTTATATATTTTATTATATATATATATAACTATATATATTTATGTATAGCTATAAGCTATTTTTATATTTTTTTTTTTTTTTTTTTTTAGTTTAAAATTTTTATTTATAAAATTAATAAACTAGTATTTTATTATATAATAATTATAATACTATTTTAAGCTTTAAAACTTATTTGCTAACAAGCGTTTAATTAAATATGCATTTTTTATTACTTTGCATAACTAGCAAAATATAAATTAGTTATTTTAATAACTATAATTTTAATTTAATTATAATTATAATTTTTATTTTAATAATTATAACTTTAACTTTAACTATAACTATAATTTTAAATTTTACTAAACTTTATATTTAACTAATGTTTTAATACTAAGTTATTTATAAAAAAAGTAATTTATAATAGCTATAAATAATTTAAATAAATAACTAATAATTTATTTGCTTTTATTAAAATTAATAAAAAAAAGTTTTATAAAGCTTTAATTTTTAGCTATAAAAGCAAAAAAGTTTAAATTAATATTATTAATAATAACTTTAAAATAAAATAATTTAATAAAAATATTTTATTAATATTTATTAATAAAAGCAATATAGTAAATTAAACTATTATTTAATTAATAGCTAGTAATAATAAAAAAAAAACCAGTTATACTATAAAGTTATTTATTTTATAATAAAAAATTTAATAGCTATATAAGCTATTAAGCTAGTAAATTTTTACTATAAAAAAATATATAGGTAGTATATTTTTAAAAAATGTTAATTTTATTTTTTATGTTAAAAAAATAGCTATATAGTTAGTATTTTAGTTATAAATAGTTTATAAAAATAAATAATACTAATAATATAAAAATAAAACAAAAGCTAAAGCTAAATATTTAAGCAAATTTAGCAATAATAAAAATAAATTTAACATTTAAATATATAAGCTAATAAATAAGTTTAAAAAAAATAAACTAATATTTTATAACAAAAAAAACTAAATAAAATATTTATTATTTTAGCTAAAAAAAAAAGCTTTTTAATTAATTAAAACTTAATATTAATTAATTTTGTAATTTTTTAGCAGTATAGCTAAAATAATTTAAGCTTTAATTATTGTTTATTATAATTTTAATTAAATTATTATTGTTTAATAAGCTTTAAATAAATATTAATATAAACTTTTAAATAATTTTAATATTTATAATTTTATTTTAATTTTTAATAGCTTAGCTTAAAAAGCAATAATATTTAAGTTTAAATAGTTTTAACTATTATAAAAATATTTAAATATAAACTAAAATATTAAACTTTTTAAAGCTAATATTAATTAAATAATATTTTATAAACAATTTTATAATAAAATAGCTAAAACTATTTATAACTATTAATATTTTTATTAATAAAGCTAAAAAAATAAAAGTAAAGCTTTAATAGCTTATTAAAACTAAAATAATAATAAAGCTGCTTTAAAAAAATAAAATGCTTTTTAAGCTATAAAAACTAACTAAAACAATAAAATTAAAAAATTAACTAAAAAATAAAAAAAAGTTTACTAAACTAATAATATTTATTTTAGCTATAATAAAACAAATTATATAATAAAAAACTATTTAAAAAATTAAAATATTACTATTATATTTATATAAACTTTGCTTAATAAAAAAAAATTAAATAAAATTTTAAGCTTTAGTAATTTAAAAAACTAAAAAAACTAGCAAAAAATTTTTTGCTAGTTTAATTGTTTATTATAGCTAATATAAATAGCTTAAAAAAATTATTTAAATTTATATTATTTATATAAATATAAAATAATAAAAAAAATATAATAAAATTTATTGCTTTATATAATATTAAAGCTTAAATTAACTTTTTAGTTAATTAAAGTTTAACAAAAAAATTAAAACAATAAAAATAAGCAAAAATAATTTAGCTAAAAAAGCTAATACTATTAATTAACTATTATAAGCATATAGTTAAAAAAATAAAAAAAATTTTAATTATTATATTAGTAGTAAATAGTTAAAAGTTTTTTAACTAAAAGTTTAAAATTATAAAAATAATTTATAATATTATTATTAGTTTTTATTAATTAATAGCTTAAAAAATGTTTTTTAACTATAAAAAAAAATTATTAATTATTATTTAATTTAAAAAAAACTATTTAATTTTTAAACTATTTATAAAAATATTTTATAGTAAAAAACTAAAAATGCTTAAATAAAAACTTAAATAATTAATAATTTAAAATAATTAAATAGTTATTAAACGTTTAAAAAAAAGCTATTAAACTAATTTAAATTATAAGTAATAAAAAAAAACAAAGCTTTTTATTATATTAATTTTTATAAAATATATTAACTTTTATATAAAAAAAATAAAAAAAGTTATTAATATATAAGCTTTTTAAAAAAAAAACTAAAAAATTTTTAATAAACAGCTAATATTATTTTTTGCTAATAAAAACTTTAAATATATTAAGTTAATAAAATAACTAATTTTAAAAAAACTAGCTTACTTAAAAAATTTTTTTTTAAAAAAGCTTTTTATTAAATTGTTATTATTAAAACTAAATTATAATATAATTTTAAAATTAAATAATAAGCTTAAAACAATTAGCTTTTTAAAATATTAAACTTTTATATAATATATATTATTAAAAAAAAAAAAAATTAAAAAATTTTTTTAAATAAACTTTATTAAACTATATATAAACTTAAATATAGCTTTAGTTTTTTTGCGCTAAAACTTTATTTTATTAAATAATAATTTTATATAAACTTTTAATAATAAAATTAATTTTTAAAAAACTAATTAATATAAATTTTTAATTTAAATAATATTATATATAACTATTATAATATAATAATTTATTTAAAAATTAATATTATTTAAATTTTTAACTAATTAAAGCTTATATTATAGTTTTATTATTTAATAATATTTTATATTTGCTTAAATATATATTAATAAAAAGTTTTACTGTTTAGTTTTAAAATTAAACTAGCTTAATAATAAAATTTTATTAATATTTAACTATATAAATTGTTTAATTAATTTATTAATATATATATAAATAATATATTAATTTATTTAAATAAATAAAAAAATTACTAAAAATAATATAAAAAAATAATTTTTTGTTTAAATAAAATAAACTTATAAAAAAATATTAAAAAGTTTTATTTTAATATTATTATAATAAACTATTTAAAAATAGTTTTAAAAGCTAATAAAAATATTTAAATTAATTTTTATAAAATAAAAACAATTATAAATTTCTATTTAAACAAATAAATAAACTATAACTAAATAGCTAAGCTAAAAGCTTAGCATATAAACAAAAAAGTAAGCAACAATTTTTTTATATAAAAAAAAAGCAAGCTATATATAAGCTATATATAGCTTAGTTTTTTTTATATAATTAATTATTTACAACTATATACTAATAGCTACAAATAGCTGCTAATAGCTATTAGTATAGCTTTTAGTAGTATATATAGCTACTAACAACTAAATTATTATATATTAGCTATTTTACTGCTTTGCTAATTGTTTTGCCAAGCATAATATAGCTATAAATAGGCTGCTAATATAAAAATATAAGCTGCTAACAGCTAGCAAAATATTAATATATTAATTAACTTATAAAGCATAAAAAAATATTTTTAACTATTTGTATGCTGTATTATAGCGTTATAATAAAGTAATTTAGCATTTATTATTTTTTTTAAAAACTTAAAAAAAGCTTAAGTTTAAGTGGTTTTTACTATATATAGCTTATAAATATACTATAGAGCTTTTTATAATATAGTTTTTTTTTTATATACTATTTTAAGCAGCAATAAACTCGAAGATTAACTATTAAAAGCAATTATAAATTAAAAATTTAAAAACTTAAAAAGCTTAATATTTATTTAATTATTTTTAAAACTATATAATTTTTATAAATATTTATTTATTATATTAGCAAAATAGCAAAATTTTTAAATTAACTATTAAAAAAATTAATATTATAAAAACTAGAATTTAAGCAACAAAAAGCTTTTAAAACTTTAAAAAAACTAGTAAACACTATTTTAATAATTATATTTTTTAAATTTAGTATAAAAATTTAAATTAAAACAAACGCTTTAAAAAATACTATTAAAAGTATTATTTAATAAAAATAAAAAAACAAAAAATAAAAGCTTATAAGTTATTTTTTTAAAATAATAATAATGTTTAAAAAAGTTTATTTTATATAAAACTAAAAACTATTAACAATAGTTTAAACTTTAAAATATTATTATTTTAAATTAATAAGTATAAAATTTTAAATAATTATTAATTATTAAATATTAATTTATTAGTTTATAAAAAAAGCGTTATTTATTTAATAAATAAAGTAAATAAATTTTTTAAACAATTTTAATATTATTTTTTAATATTAATTAAATAAAAAAAATATAATTATAAATATATTGTTTTATAAAACTATTAACTTTTTAATAATAAAAGTTAAAAAAAAACAAAAATATATATTTGTTTTAATTAAATTAAAATAAATTAAAAATTTAATTATATTAATAAAAATTGCTAAAATAATTAAAAAACTAAATATTAATTTTGCTTTATAAAAAGCTAATTTAGTAAATTTAATTGTTTAAAAAAATAAATAATAAAAGTTTAAAAATTATAAAAATAAATTATAAATATTTAAGCTAAATTAAAACAAAAAAATTTTTTTATAAACTATTTTATTATAAAAAGTATATAAATTAGTTTTAATAATATATTAAAGCTAAAATAAGCTTATTAAAGCTATAAAAAAAACTTACTATTAGTTTTTTTTAAAACATAATATATATTATTATATAAATAACTATTATAGTTATTATAAAAACAAATAACTAAAAAATAAAATTTTAAAGTTATTATACTTTATATTAATATTTTAAAACGTTTAAAAATATATAGTAATAAATAGTAAAAATATATTGTTAAATAAATATAAATATAATTATATATAAATATTTATTAATAAGTTTAATAAAATAATTATAATTTTATTAAAATATAAAATAAATATAATAAAAATTTTTGCTGCTTAATATTATTATTTAATATATTAATTTTTTAAAATATTTAAAATATAATTTTTAAATAATATAAAACTTTTTATTTTTAAGTTTATAAAAATATTAAACTATTTAATTAATATAAAACATAAGCAAAAAAATATTTATTATTTTTAAATATAAAAAATAATTAAAAAAATAAATTATAATTTAAATTAAAAACTATAATTTTATATTAATAAATATTAAAATAACTAAAATATTTATTTATTAGTTTTAAACTTTATATATAATATTTTATAACATTTAATAATTAATATAGCTTTAATAAAAATAACTATAAAAATTAAGTTAAAAAACTATTTAATTATTAATATTATAAAAAAAATATTTAATAATAAGTAAGCAAAAAAAGTAGCTAAATTAATAAAACAAATAAAAAAAGTTTAAAAAGTAGCTTATTAAACAATTATAATAGCTTAAAAAAAACAAAAATTATAAGCAAACAAAAAATATAAGCTTATAAACTTTATTATAATTAATAAAATTTTTTTAAATAAAAAAAGCTTATTTATAATAATATTAACTATATAATTAAACTTATAATTTATAAAACTATTTATTATATTAAAACAATATAAATATAATTATATATTAAATATATTTAATATTTATAAAAAAAAAAACTTGTTTTATATTAATTAACTATAAAAAGCAAATAATAATTTGCTATTTTAATAAATATAAAAAAAACTATTATTTAAAAAAATTAATAGCAAATTTAAATATAAAATTAATTAAATAAAAAAAACTAAAATATTTAGCTACTTTAAAAAATTATAATATTAAGTTTTATAAAAAAGCTATAATTTTAATAATATTTAGTACTTAGTTAACAATTTTAAAAATATGTTTATAGTTTTAAATAAGTTTTATTAAAAACATTTAAAAAAATTTAAACTTTTAATATATTTATAAAAATAAATATATATAGCTATTATAAATAAATTTGCTAAAAACTATAAAAATAATAACTATATTAAAAAATTTAACATTAAAAAACTAAAAACATATTATTATAAACAATAAACTTTAATTTAGCTTTTAATTAAAGTTTTAGTTTTAATAAAAAATAATATAATAATTTAAAATAAACTTATACTTAGTAAATTATATAACTATATATATAATAAAAAAATAATAAAACAATTATATTATTAATAAGCTTTATATATTTTATTATATATATATATAACTATATATATTTATATATAGCTATAAGCTATTTTTATATTTTTTTTTTTTTTTTTTTTTTAGCTTAAAATTTTTATTTATAAAATTAATAAACTAGCATTCTGCTATATAACAATTATAATAAATATATTTATATACTAATAGTTAATTATTATTTTATAATATAAGTTTTATTATAATATAAGTTTTATTATAAAGTTATACTTTTTTATAATAAAATAGTATATTAATATAAAATAAATATTTAAATATTTAATTTTGTATTTTATTTTAATAAATAAAGTTAAATACTAATAGGTTTAAATATTTAGTAGAGTAAAGTACTAGTAGGTCTTACCACCTAGTAGAGTAAAGTAGTTTGTTGGCTGTTCTATAGTACTCGCACGGGACTCCCAGGTAGACAGGGAGAGGCTACCCTCAGTTGGTCTGATTGCTCTTTTTTTTCGAGGGTTCTGCCACCCAACCGAGGCGCAAAGCCGCTTTGTGGCTTGTGTAAGTAAGTCATTGTACATGTGGGCGGTCTCACATCGGAGGCATCCCACTCCCGCAGTCTCGAGCGCAACGGCGACAAAGTCCTAAACCAACAACAAAAATTACCTACCTTTCCCAGGCTGCAGCTGAGGAAAAAGCGGTCGGCCACGATAATCCGCCGTCCAGCCCTCACCAACTCCATCCATAGCCTGCCTATGCGCTCTCTGCGCCGCTCCATCGCCAACACGATACCCTTCTCCCAGACCTCGACCTACCACAACGTCCGCCGATTCACCATGGCACCCACCAGTACGTGCACGTCTCCTCCCCTCCGATCTGATCCCTTACTGGTTCTGTGATACGAGCAAGCACCTATCTACCCCTACCTCCGTCCCTCCCTCCCTTAGAACACGAGCCGAGAAAAAAGGGACGAACCCCCAAATTACTAACCCTCGCGCTCCACCCTCCAGCACCCCCTCCCGACGTTCGACCTATCGTCATCTCCGGGCCCTCGGGCGTCGGCAAGGGCACGCTGTGGAAGCGTCTCTTCGACTCGCACCCAGACACCTTCACGCTGTCCGTCTCGCACACGACGCGCGCCCCGCGCCCCGGCGAGTCCCACGGCGTCCACTACTTCTACGTGCCCGCGGCCGAGTTCGAGGACCTGATCGCCAACGACGGCTTCGTCGAGCATGCCCAGTTCAACGGCAACCGCTACGGCACGAGCAAGGCCACCATCGACGAGCAGACCGCTAAGGGCAAGGTCGTCGTGCTCGATATCGAGATGGAGGTGCGTGTCCTGTCCTGTCCCGTGCTCTCGAGGCTCCCGGGCCGTACCAGGTTATCCACGTAGCTAGCTATGTTTTAGAAAATGAGCATTGAGCAGGGCGAAGTAAGTTGGCTAACAAATAGGCAAACAGGGCGTCAAGCAGATAAAAAAGAGTAGTTTAGACGCGCGTTTCATCTTCGTGAAGCCGCCTACTTTCGACACTCTAGAGCAGCGACTCCGGGGTCGCGGCACCGAGGATGAGGCCTCGATAACGAAGCGTCTAGCCCAAGCGAAAAACGAACTCGAGTACGCGGAATCAACGCCTTGCCCTCATGATATCATCATTGTAAATGACGACCTCGATACTGCCTACAAGCAGCTCGAAGATTATGTCTACAAGCCCGTCGTATAAAAAGCCGAGTGGGCATCTGACTTCGTAATCAATAAGCAACGACGATGCCCGTAAGCCCAGTGGGGTAACCGCATTGGACTAGATTGGACATAGAACTGCATATAACGAGAATGCCCAGATACAAATGAATCTAAATGGGGGTCCTAATACGAGTAGGCGAGTATCATTGGAATTAGATTATACCCATCATAGAAATATCATGCAACAATCGAAAGATAGACCACTCCTGTTGACGGACACGTATATAGGCATCATAAGTTTCGTATTTTTCTCAATTAGGTATCGAAACTGACTCTACTCTAGAGCACAGCATAAGCTCAGTTCTTGGATTAGTCTTTTTAGAAGAGGAAGAGAGCTCCGGGGGAATACTAAAAGAAAATGATAGAAAGGCTAGGTCATCAGAATGTACTGAGACAAATACTGCTTGCTCAACCGCCAATTCACATACACATAACAAAGTTTCGGGCACTTCGACAGGCCACCATCTCGGCCTTGGTATCATGCAGGGCACCGCTCTTTAGCCCTAAGCGCCATGTCGTACATTACCAGCAATACAGGTTCTTGGTATTTGGTTCAAATCTGACGTTTCGGTGGTCGCGGAGCAAGAACCATAAAAATCATTCCGCGCTCGGCGATTTCCATTCTATCCGGTTATAGGGAGTAAACTAATCGCGGTCGCAAGGGCAGCCGCTGCAGTCGAGAATCCGCCGCAACCAGAGAAGAAAGCCGAGAACCCGGAGTATATATAACTAGTCTCAACAGCTTAGTAGCCGTTCATAGTCATACGCTGAGAGCTCCTGCTCATTTCTCGATCGGCAGCAGGGCTGATGGGTCTGCTGCCATGGCCTTGAGCGCTGCTCTCCTTTAGTGCCAACAGTTGCTTGGCGCGGAAGGTCTCGTAATGGATCTGCGAAGTCGTTTCGATGAGGTCCTGGAGATGCGTCCGGAGGAGGAAGTTGCGTAAGTAGACGAACTCGCAGTGGGTCTCGTCCTCGACATTAATAACACCCCATCGATTTTGGCGTCCACGAACTTGCTGGCCATTGACGATAATTGACTTCTCCGAGCCGACAACTGCGAAGGGAACAAGGCTCTATACAGATGTTAACAAATCTAGTCTGGAAGACCGGCGTACAAAGTACTACATACCTTGATCTGCGTGTTGATCGAACGCTCCTCGTCATCAAGCTCGTCGTTGTCGTATGGGTACATCTTGAGATTGTGGAAGGCGAATTCCTCCTTGATACGCTCCTTGAAAGCCTGTCTCTCCTCAAGGGTCAGGGAATCGGCCTTGGCAATGACAGGCACGACATTGACAACATCTGACAACTTCTTCAAGACGACAATATCGATAGGCTTGAGCGAGTGGCCTGACGGCTGGATGAAAAAGAGGCAGCAGTGGATGCGGGTGTCTTGGATGTAACGTTCTCGCTGAGCTGTGAGTTCCTTTCGCAAATACGCGGAGTGCTGATCCTTGATATACTTGACGATAGGGTCCCAGCAGCGGTCGTTGTTGACGAGATCGCCGTAGCCCGGTGTGTCAACGATGTTGAGCCGTAGACGCACACCATTCTCCTCAATGATGTGCGACACAGGGTGGATCTCGGTGGTAGTCCGAATCTGCTCATCGGGTAGCATACGGCCCTTCGAGTCGATCAGGTGAGATGCAAAGATGGTATTGATCAAGGTCGACTTGCCCAGACCGGTTTGACCTGCGTAGAATGTTAGTGTTAGCTAGCTTAGTGCATGCAGTATGCTACAGAATGCTGTAGAAAGTGTGGAAACAGGAAGCTATGGGTAGCTCGTATAGCAGTAGACACCCGAGGCGGTATGGGGCGACGTACCAACGCAAATGACATTGAACTGGAAACCTCTCTTCAACAGCTTGCGCTCGATCTGAGAGGTGATGCTATCGAAACCAACATGGCTGTTGGGATAAACAGTAGGCGCGGCCATTGCTTCTGTCGGACTCGCGCGTGTCAAGGCGGACTGAATAAAGATTCCCGGGTATCGGTGTTGGTTCCTATTCCAAAAAGGAGCCTAGACGGCAATTGGAGGAACGAACAATCAAGCGAGTGTATTAGGGGTGATAGAGAGTGAGTGAGTGAGTCGGGTTGATGTGCGATGTTGGATGATGGGTGGATGACAAGTGAAGTGAAGGTGTGGTTGGGAATTTTACCGTGAAGGAGAATGTTCGTGTTTGGGACTCCATGCAACGACGACTTGCTCCTACCAAAGTATAATTTCCGCCCAGAAGGTGCAGTTTAGAGCCAGGTTTGGGGCAGAAAGGGGAAAGGGGTACAGAATGCACTACCTACAATCGCACTAGGTGCACTGGGTCTTCGCGTGCTGATTGGCTGCAGAGCTCTGTCTGCACATTAAATGGGGCTCTCAAGCTCTCATTTGCCGGCTGCCCATGTCTTGCGTGGGCTAGAAACACTTGCAGCAGAGAAGGTCCGAGCTTTTTACGATTTTTGAACATCTCGTCACTGACATCGACCGACAGACAGCCTATCTACCTACAGGCTCATCTAGTGTTCCAACCCTAGCGCGACCGATTGCTCTCACCCCAGGCATAGAGAAATCGCATTCGCCTCTATACCAATACGTCGATACTCTCGTAATAACCGAACAGGGGCGCATTCAATTGCCGCCTTCCTAGTCCTAATATCCGCCACGAAATCGAAACCGCGCACTCGAATATCGTTCGATACAGGGTACCAACATATAGACACAGACACATACACAATGGCGGCCGTCCAGCAGCTACGAATGGCCTCGGTTTTCTCCGCTCTCTTCCCACGGCTTTCACCGCCAACTTTCGCTTCTCCTCTTAGAATAGCAGCC
Organism: Nemania sp. FL0031; assembly: GCA_022432375.1. NCBI lineage: Eukaryota > Fungi > Ascomycota > Sordariomycetes > Xylariales > Xylariaceae > Nemania > Nemania sp. FL0031. The sequence goes on along the minus strand of JAJKKK010000012.1, from coordinate 601,732 downwards.
ATTCAATCCCAGCAGTCGCGACAATCCCCATTTCCTTGGATACCCGCTCTTGCCATTGCCATCCCCGCTGCTATTTCCAATATCCCATCATTACTTGGCGATATATGGGAAGGTATTCTCAGAGCCGTCCCCAAGAAGAAGACATCGCACATGAAGAAGAGGCATAGGCAGATGGCAGGCAAGGCCTTGAAGGATGTGACAAACCTCAATAAGTGCCCGGCTTGTGGAGGCACTAAGAAAATGCATACATTATGTCCCACCTGCACAAGCCGTGAGTTGACCTCGTACGGCCACTTATTTTTCCAGGATGAGGCTAACACTAGCATTAGGCATATCAGGGATACTCGGGCGCACCATGAAAAAAGAATAAGGATGTCGGCGTTGTTTAAAGATAATAAAAATAAAAATAAAAAAACGTATGCATGCATGGAATGGCGTTGGGGATGGGTACAAGATCGATTCCGGTGTCTCCACAGTCGATGATCAATGCACTGTAAAATAAATGTAAATACCTACAAGAATATACTACATCATCGTATATTGAAACGAGCTGATGAAACCTATGCACAACAGCTCCAAGGGATATGTGAGGAGGTTGAAGTATAAATTTACGTACTTAAGTACCTGGGAGGTGTATTGTACCTACATGTACTTCTTTACCAACGTCCCATCTGTAACACCTACCCTTGATACTGATGCCTTAGGTAGGTACCTAGCTCGAGCTACAAACCCCACCAAAGCTGTCATTGACTAACTTTCCCACATCAACATCAACAACTTGATATCTCCACACCAAGCCTTTAAACCTTCCCAACTGCACAAATGGATCGGTAACCATGGTATGTAGGCAGCGGCTTTTAATGATTGTCCCCGTCCTTTGCATCCACCATTGACACTCGCAACCATAGTCGAAGCAATACCTGACCACACATACTGTGGATAATGGTGAGTTAGTTCTGCTCGCCTAGCCTACTCTACTCTGCTCTGCTCCCTTGCTCGTGTGCTTCGTTCTTCCCCCACCAAGCCTCCCTTCCCTTCTATTCCCTCCCCTCCACCAGGGATTGGGGCCATGTTGCGATCACCCATCTACCAAACTCTAATACCTACTCTAATACTCAAAAGCCCACATAACCGATATCTTCTCCCTCGCGGCAACCCCCACCACCCTCCTCTCCGCCAGCGGCTCCTCGACAATACACGTGCACGCAACGAACCAGCCCGCTTCTCCTCTCGTCCAATCCCTCTCTGGAGCCCATAAGCTCGGCTGTCACCACATTGCCGTCTCGCGTAACGGCAAGGTCGCCGCATCCGTCGGCTTCGGCGGTGACGTCAAGATATGGAAGGTCTCCGAGTCAGGATCCGGGGAATGGGGGTCCTTCGGCGAGCTCGATGCAGCCAAGGACTCGGAGAGGGGCAAAGGTGGCGCAGGCGAGCTCTGGGCCATTGCGCTGAGCGAGGACGGCCAGTACTTGGCCTCGACCACCTACGACGGACGCATTAATGTGTGGGATCTCTTCGGCGACCGCAGCGTGAGGCTCCGTGAGTACGAGACGGGGACCGCAGGTGCCGGCAGCTTTGGCCTGTGTGTTGATCTGAGCCGCGACGGAAAGTACACAGCTAGCGGGCACCAAAGCGGTGCAGTCTACGTGTTCAACAACGATACAGGACGTCTGCAATACTCCCTACCCGGTGCGTCACATCACATCACGTCCCGCCCACCCCATCTCCCACG